>JALGBA010000967.1:720000-1037336 GCA_023970755.1 Azemiops feae
TGGACTGTGCTGTATACATTAAAAAAGACAGAAGGCTTAACACTGAAATTTACAGGAAACCCCCACGCACAGATCAATATTTACATTTTGATTCACACCACCCATCGGAGCACAAAATGGGAGTTATCAGAACCCTACACCACAGAGCTTGAAGGCCTGCCTACCAGCAAAGATGGAAAAGAAAAAGAACTGAAACACATGAAGGAAGCCTTCAGAACTTGTGGCTATCCCAGGTGGGCCTTCATCAAATCTCAAAAAAGACCCAGCAGTAGCTCCTCCATAACAGACCAAGAAGAAAACAATAAATGAAGCAACGCAGTCATTCCCTACGTTGCAGGAATATCAGAAAAGCTCAGGAGGATCTTCAGCCAACACAACATACGTGCACACTTCAAACCCAAGAATACACTAAGGCAGAAGATTGTCCACCCCAAGGATAAAACACCCGGACACAAACTGAGCAACGTGGTATATGCAGCACAATGCAGTGAGCCATGTGCAGATCTGTACATTGGGGAAACAAAACAACCACTTCATAAAAGCAAGGGACAACATAGGAGATCAAACCCATCAGGACAAGATTCAGCAGTCCATCTGCATTTAAAAGACAATGGCCATTCTTTTGAAGACAGCAAAGTCCACATTTTGGACAGAGAGGATGGCTGGTTTGAAAGAAGGGTCAAAGAGGCCATCTATGTCAAAGTTGAACAGCCTTCTTTCAACAAGAGGGGGAAGGATATGACATCATCTATCTCCAGTCTACAACACAGTCCTTTCAACAGTTCCAAAAAGGCTCCACACCCATTTGCACTACTCAGGTGACACAGATAAACCTCCAGGTAGCACTAAGGACTCTCCTAAAAGAATGCAAATGACCAGCTGTCTGCAAATACTTCCATCCCCCACCATCCAGTCAGAGATGAAGAAGCTTCTTGGATGAGAAGCGAAACGTCTTCAAAGAAAAAACAAGAAAGTCCAGTTGCCTCCTGAAAAAGCATCCTTGGGTTAAGCAATGACGCTAAATCTCTGGGAATCCCGTTATTGGTACAAGACAGATGGTCTTCCCCATAGATTCCACACTTGGTAGTTCTTAATCCAGCTCCCACCACATTTGTTTTGATTTATATTACAAAGCCTCTCTCCCAACCTGGCCAGCTCTAAAAAAACAGCGATTTTGGCAGATCTTGAAAGGCCAGGCTGACTCTGACTGGCTTAGCACTTGAACCTGAGACCGGCAAGAGAACAACATAAATCTAAGCAGGTCCAAATGCCGATCCTGGAAGAAGGAAATGGCAAAGCACTTCTTCACTGCTGCTGAGAGAATTGCTTGGATGTGTTCATCTGCATTTGGTTGAGCTCAACTGAGCAGACCCTTCCCACATTCATCCTCCCTCTCGTGTCTCTTGCTCCGAGTAGGAGCAGAGCAAGCAGCAGCTCCTTCCCACACCTGGACCTTCCCTTCTGTTGTTGTCTGTCCCTAGGTGTGATTGCAAGCAGGGGCAAAGGACATGGGGCCCCTCCTGCCATGGGCCCCAGGTGTCACCAGAGCATCCCTGTAGGTCTCTCTCTTGCCAGGTGAGATGGCCCATGGATCTTCTTCAGGAGGAGGATTATGGATCGTCTGGGGCTTCCCAGATCATCTATGGGGCTTTACTTTTGATTCTGGAGCCCCTGACATTTGCTCCTCTGAAGTAAGTCTATTAAGGCCAAAAAAGGCTCCTTCCCAGACTAGAGGAATGTGAAACGTTCAGAGATTTGCAGGAGCTGGAAAAATGGTTTTCATAGTTTATTCTTCACTCTCTGACTCTTGGTCAAAATGCTGTTTGTGGGGAAGGGTCTTGTGGGGATTGTGGGTGGAACTGTCAGAGAGACTTTCTCCCATTCACATCACAGAAAGTCAACACAGAAAGACACAGGGGTGGGTGTCAGTGGATGCGTTTGTTTCACTTACATATCAGGAGGACAATCCCAGCTATGACGAGCACGAAAACCACAATTACCCCAACGATCCACCACTTTGTAGCTAAAGAAGAAACATGGTTCCAGTTAGACAGATGCTGAGTTCCCTGAAGCGGAGATGCTAAGCAATGGAAGCATTTCTCAACCTGTAAAGGGCTCCAGGCAGTGCCCCCATTTGAAGGAAGCCCCTCCCTTTTGAGGCCATTCCCTCTGACCTCTGCAGCCTTGGAGGGGAGGGGCTTCCTTCAGGTGGGGGGCACTGCCTGCAGGTTGCAGAGGGCAGAGGGAATGGCCTTGGAGGACAGAAAGAAGAGCCACAACCAAGCAGTCAGATAAAGGAGGAGGGGACTAAAGTCTGGGTCAAGAAATCAGTCTAGGTAAAGATGTCCAGCCCCTCACTAGTTCACCTGAAGATAAAGAGTGGGAAGGTGAAGCACGTTTAGATTGCAAGATTTTGTCACTATCGTTTTATAACAAAGGTAGTGCTGATGGAGATGACATTGGTTTCTTACTCTGGACTACCTTGTTGGGCTGAGAAAGGGCCAGCCTCCCCTGCTGAAAAGGACATTGAATGACATGGGATAACTTGTCCCATCAGATGATTCCCCCAGAAAGGAAAACTGTCATGGTTCCGATAGATGAGACCAGTTAAAACAGAACTCCCTTAAAGAACATGTTTATTGGCTACAAAGTATTGGCACAGTCAAAAGTAAAACCAAGTCTGAAATTCCCTCCAAAGGGTTACAATGTTACAAAGTTGAACTTCCCACCCCAGCACTATGTAATCCGCTACGTTCCCCAATAGAATGCTTTGGTGGGCTTTTTAACAGAGCTCAGCCCGCCAATTCCCAGGCAGCAGTGACCTTGGTTCCCACGGGGTCAAAATATTGTTTAGACTAACATAAATCTCTCATCCCCCATCCCAATCCTGTGGCAACCGAAAATGACCAAAATGGCTTCAGTTAGGGTTGTTGCAGTGTTGATAAAAACATTGTTTCCATTCCATATCATTTCTGTCATGTCTACAACTTCCATATACAGTAGTCCTTGATTTATGACCATGATTGGAACCAGAATCATTGAGCGAAGCAGTCATTAAATGAGATATTCACATGACTGCATTACTCAATGACATCTTTCCCAGTTGCAATCGTTAAGCAATTGCACGGATCATTAAGTAGAATGTGCGGATACTCTGGGGTTGGGAAAGCTCTGGATGTCAAGCTTGAAGCTCACTTTGCTGGTGCAACAATTATTGCTTCTTAGCTTGCCAACGAACTTGGGGGAAGGATGGGGAAATGGGATGCAGGCTACAAAGATAAAGAAGGCAGACCATGAGAATCAAGGACGATGTACCAGGTGTCTGGGTCAAGTCAGAGACATTTTCTCATAACAATATAATTACACCTAAGTGGGCAAGGTGACCTATTCACGAATGGGAGGGGAAATTATATTCTTTTACTATAGGAGTTTGGGCTGGGGTTTGCCAGAGCTGGTTTTGCTTTCATGTGTGCCGAAATGCTGTACTCAATAAAAGTTTTACATTAAGAGACTGGAATGTCTCGAAGGTGTTTGCTTGGTTGGGTTCGAACCTGAAGGGCTCAGCCTATTCCCAGGCCCAGGAGGCCTTGGCCAGCTATAGAGCTCACCAGCAGGTGCAAAGCTCCTGTAGTCCAGGAGGCCTTGGCCAACTACAGGTCCCCACTGGCATACTTCCACGTGTAATAAGCACTCAGCCTCTCACCTGTATCCTCCTTCCAAGCCAAGCCTTCGTGCTCCAGGTGACACCCCAAAAATCCTACTTCTACCCTCTCAGTCTCTCACCTGTTTTCTCCTCCAAAGTCAACACCAGGGGCTCCTGCAAGCCCTCGTGCTTCAGGTGACACCCAAAACAGTCCCTCTCCTTGGGGTCGATCTCAATGCTGAGCCAGACATAATAGGTCCCATCCGAGTTGGGGGCCACATTCCTATGGAGGGTCTCATCCTTGCAGACCTCTCCATCCCTCGTCCAGTTGACCTGGATCTTCTTGGGGTAGACGCCAAAGGCCTGGCAGGTGAGGACCTCCAGGCTTTCATTAATCACCTTGTGGGTCACCTTCCCCACTGGGGGCTCTGTAGAAAAAGCAACACCAGAGTTACCAGGATTTTCTGACCAGGTAATTTAGTAGCAGGGGACACCTCATTTGGTGTCATGCTTTCCCATTGCTCCCTCTCCTGCCCTGTACCTTTGGGACCCTCATAGACGAAGCATTTGAAGCTCTTTGGGTTTATTTTTGAAAGGGATACAAAGAGCTTTTGGGTAAAGTTCTCACTGTAACAAAAATAATTGCAATGCTTGGGGATTGATTCAGTTTTGCCCCCCTCCGCCCAATTGAATTTGTTCAACTTATCCCAAATGGAAACCAGGAACAGACTCATCTTTTGGTGTGGTTCCCATCTTCAAAAAAAAAAAAAGGGGGGGGGGAACAGACCTGGGAAACTACAGACCAATCAGCCTAACATCAATACCCGGGAAGATACTGGAAAAGATAATCAAAAAACAGATCTGCGAACATCTAGAAAAAAACAAAGTAATAACTAGAAGCCAGCACGGGTTTGTTAAAAACAGATCATGCCAAACCAATCTTATTTCATTCGTTGACCAAGTGACTAAATTAGTAGACCAGCGAAATGCTGTGGACATAGTATACTTAGACTTCAGCAAGGCATTTGACAAAGTAGACCACAACCTACTTCTTGGAAAGCTAGAAAAAAGTGGGATAGACAGCATCACCATCAGATGGATTTTTAACTGGCTGACAAACTGTACTTAACGAGTAGTCTTTAATGGTGCTACATCTACATGGAGGGAAGTAAGCAGGGGGTACCACAAGTCTTAGGCCCAGTACTTTTCAATATCTTCATAAATGACTTAGATGAGGGAAGGGGATCTCATCAAATCTGCAGATGACACTAAGCTGGCAGGAATAGCCAACACCCTAGATCAGGGGTGTCAAACTCGCAAAGTCACTTGACGTCGTGACGTATCGCGACTTTTTTGCCATTGCCGGCAATGGGGTGGGCGCGATTTCGCCATGACGCATCCGGCCCGTAGGCCAGCAGTTTGACACCCCTGCCCTAGATGATAGGCTCAAGATCCAGAGGGATCTTGACAGACTTGAACACTGGCCCCTATCTAAGAAAATGAAATTCAATGTAGAGAAAAGCAAAGTCTTACACTTAGGCAAGAAGAACCAAAAGTACATATACAGATTGGGCGAAACCAAGCTTACTAGCAGTAACTGTGAGAGGGATCTTGGAGTCTTAGTGGACAATCAATTAAATATGAGCCAGCAGTGTGCGCCGGCAGCCAAAAAAGCCAATGCAATCCTAAATTGCATTAATAGAGAGATTCAATCAAGATCACGTGAGGTACTAATACCACTCTATAAAACCTTAGTAAGACCACACCTAGAATACTGCAACCATTTTTGGTCTCCACACTATAAAAAAGATGTTGAGACTCTAGAAAAAGTGCAGAGAAGAGTAACAATGATGATTAGGGGGACTGGAGGCTAAAACATATGAGGAACGGTTACAAGAACTGGGCATGGCTAGTCTAGCGAAGAGAAGGACCAGGGGAGACATGATAGCAGTGTTCCAATATTTGAGGGGCTGCCACAGAGATGAGGGGGTCAACCTATTTTCCAAAGCACCTGGAGGCCAGAGAAGGAATAACAGATGGAAACTGATCAAGGAGAGATTCAACCTAGAAATAAGGAGAAATTTTCTAACAGAGAGAACAATCAACCAATTGCCTTCAGATGTTGTGGGAGCTTCATCACTGGAAGCTTTCAAGAAGAGACTGGACTGCCATCTGTCAGAAATGGTGTAGGGCCTCCTGCTTGGGCAGGGGGTTGGACTAGATGACCTACAAGGTCCCTTCCAACTGTTATTCTGGTTCAGCTCCAAAACTGTGGGGATTACAGTTTCTTTTGCTTGGCAAGATTTTCTCATGGAAATGGATCTCAGCCTTCTACCCTTGCTTAATTAGTTTCATGTTTTTTTTCTCTGTAAAAAAACTTATTTCAGTGGGCATTGAAGATTCTTTTCCCCATTGTTCTTCTATAGTCTGATGTGGAATACACCCAGATCTCTCTCTCTCTCTCTCTCTCTTTAGTTTGCTAAGGGCATGAAGGGTGGCTTAGCTGTGTAGGCCAGAAATGATATTGGGAAGGAGAAAAGAGGGAGCCTACAGAAACATTGCACAATGGGGGGGGGGGCATTTGGTCACTCACCTGTCCTCTGCAGACTCTTATTCCTGTAGGACTCCAGCCACTCAATGCAGGTCTTCTCCAGGAAGCCTTTCATTTTCTTCGACCATCTTCGTTCATCCTCCCACTTCTCCTTGACCTTCTCGGCCTGGGGCTGAGCTGCCACCCAGGTGAGGTTCTCCTTCTCGAAGCTGATAAAGTCCATCCCATCATAGCCATAGCGCAAAAACCCTCCTTCATCTCCCCCGAGCTCACAGCCCAAAATCGCCTGCCAGGTGTGAAGCCCTGAAGGAGACCCAGAGAGGAATGGATGAGAAGGGTCCAGGATTCCTCTTTTCAGGGACCCTCCCCTCTAGAAGGGCCACTAGGGGGGGGGAGTTTTACCCCCATCCCACTAGGGATGGGAAATCCATCTCTCCTCCCCTTTTTATCCCACAAGCAGAAAAGTCTGTTAGTGATCAGAGTGCAATTAATCCGCTTTGGGCAGGACCAGATTGCAAGAAATAAAGTCTAACCTGGGCATCAAGGTGGAAGTGCTCACCTTCAGTCTGGTGGTTGAGTTTTGATAACTTCTGCAGGTCAGCCCTGAAGACCCAACCAGGTTGCAGAAACATCTCCTTCTCTGCCTCCTCCATCCAGGGCACCAGAGGCTCCATCTTCCTGGTGGAGCTGTTATAGCAAGCAATGGGCTGGTCATCCAGGGAGCTCCTGATGAAGAACTGAGGCTCCTGGTTGGGCTCTGACAGTTCCAGGTAGTAATAATGCAAGAAGTGTGAAGGAGACCCTGGGAAAGGAGAAGGGCAGAATTAGGGGGTCTGCACTGCATCTCCATCCCCTCCAACATTTTATTGTCACACAGGAGCCCCACTCCCCACAAGTGGGTCACCATCTTTCGACTGTGCTTGAAAAAGTCCATGCAATCAATCAATCAATCAATCAATCAATCAATCAATCAATCAGAATAGAGCTGGAAGGGACCTTGGAGGTCTTCTAGTCCAGCCCCCTGCTCAAGCAAGAGATCCTATATACCATTTCAGACAAGTGACTGTCCAGTCTCTTCTTAAAAACCTCTGGTGAGGGAGCACCCACAACTTCTGAAGGCAAGCCGTTCCACTGGTTAATTGTTCTTACTGTTGGAAGTTTCTCCTAAATTCCAGGTTAATTCCTTTAAAGGCAAGGAGGGATCTCCCAGCAGCCCTTGGCTGATCTTAGAAACAGCTGGACAGACCCACATCTGGTTCTGGTCGACATCTGGCTCAGGTGACCTCGCAGCAACTCAGGGCCCTCGGGATTTGACCTCGATCACATCCCCCTCCCCTCGCAGGGTGAGTCACACACGGTAGATCCGACTCGTCTGAAATTGTTAGAGTGGAAGACCTGACAGCCATCCGTCTCGTAAACTCGCAAGATTCGTTTTTCTCGCCATACACATGTATACATAACCCGAACTAGACTGTTGTTTCTCTATGTTATATATATGGCTATAAGCATAATTCTGTATCTATTTTTGTCATATTTATGTAGTGTATATCGGAGGTGGTGACCCTTTGAGAGCTGTATGCAATAAAATTTTATTTTAATGTATGCCAATTAGTGTACATTCAAAGTGACAATAAAGTAATTATTCTATTCTATTCTATTCCATTCCATTCCATTCTTATTCCTTTCCATATTCTATTCTATTCTATTCTATTCTATTCTATTCTATTCTATTCTATTCTATTCTATTCTATTCTATTCTATTCTATTCTATTCTATTCTATTCTATTCTATTATTTCCTTTCCTATCCTATCCTATCCTATCCTATCCTATCCTATCCTATCCTATCCTATCCTATCCTATCCTATCCTATGGAACTGCATTTCGACGGAGGGAAGTGTGCAGTGGGGTGCCCCAGGGCTCCGTTCTGGGCCCAGTGCTCTTCAACATCTTCATCAACGATTTGGACAAGGGGATAGATGGGGAACTCATCAAATTTGCAGACGACACCAAGCTGGCAGGAATAGCCAACACTCCAGAAGACAGGCTTAAGATACAGAAGGATCTGGACAGACTTGAACACTTGGCGCTATCTAACAAAATTTAATTCAAGGGTGACAAAAGTAAGGTTCTACATTTAGGCAAGAAAAACCAAATGTACAGGTATGGTATAGGTGGTACCTTGCTCAATAGTAGTAACTGTGAGAGGGATCTCAGAGTCCAAGTGGACAATCACTTAAATATGAGCCAGCAGTGTGCTGCAGCTGCCAAAAAGGCCAACACAGTGCTGGGCTGCATTAACAGAGGGATAGAATCAAGATCACATGACAAGTTAATACCACTTTATAATGCCTTGGTAAGGCCACACTTGGAATACTGCATCCAGTTTTGGTCACCACGATGTAAAAAAGATGTTGAGACTCTAGAAAGAGTACAGAGAAGAGCAACAAAGTTGATTAGGGGACTGGAGGCTAAAACATATAAGGAACGGTTGGTGGAATTGGGTATGTCTAGTCTAATGAAGAGAAGGACGAGGGGGGACATGATAGCTCCTCTGTTTTTTTTATGTGCAACAGCTTTAGCATTTAGGAATAGAGGTAAGTTAGTTGCTTTTCTATTAATGCACAATCCTTAAAAGGGCTCTCTTGTAGGGACCCTGCCATGGTCTAATTCAGACTAGAAATATAGCAAAGGAAAATATTTTCCCCCACTCTGCTTTCTCCTGTTTCCCCCACTGGAAATGGCTGTTAGCAACACACAAGGAGGGGATACTTTCCTAAGAGTTCACAATTCAAGAATACCAGTGTTAACTTGGATTGCCAACAAAGTCCTGTCTGTGACAAAACAGAACACAAAGTTGCTTTCTCCTTTGAGCCCAAGTCTCAATAGATCCAGGATTGAAGCAGAACTGAGTGAACTGGGGCATCTCCAACAAGTTGCCTCTCTCCTTCCTTCCTTCCTTCCTTCCTTCCCTCCTTCCTTCCTTCCTTCCTTCCTCCCTTCCGTCTCATTCTCATCTCTTTCCTTCCTCCGTGCTCAGGAAGGGGTGATGGGAGGGGGAGAGATTGCCAGTGCTGCCGGTGTCAATGCTGCCGCCGGTTGTCGCTATCCCACACGGGTGAGGCTGGTCCCAGTGAAAGTGAAGCCTTGTGGCTGCGAGGCTAGGTCAGCGAGTGGGCCATGGAGGTGCTGGTGGGAGGGGGGGATGGTGCTGATCTACAACCTGCTTGCATCCATCAAAGCCAGAACTCATTCAGCCTTAGATACCTGGGGCAGCCCTGGAACCAGCGAGGGGCCACCCCGACACCTCTGCCCCGCCCCCTGGGTGTGCGCACAGGAGGCGGCGAGGGCCCCCATCCTGGGTAAAGTCAGCCTCTGGGGCAAGACAGCCAGCAGGGATGCCGGACTCTGCCTGCTCGCCGCCACCCGCATGTGCGCCCCAGGGGGCAGGGTGGGGGCGCCCATCGCTGGTTCCAGGGCTGCCCCATGGTTCTAAGGCTGAGCGCGTTCTGGCTTTGATGGCTGGCACCAGGTTGTAGATCAGTACCCGGTCGGCCTGGGCCGGGCCGAGGTGCCACGGCTGGTCCTTCGCTGTTTCCAGAGCAGCTCCGCGGGCCAGACGCAACCACATGGCAGGCTGGATCCGGCCTGCGGGCCTTGTGTTTGACATGTCTGTACTCTTGTATAAAAATAAAAAGTTGAAGTTGTAATGTTATCATCTATTATGCTAGAGACAGTTGGAAGTCAGTGCCTTTTTATCTTTTTCCCTTCCCAGCCCACATTTTCTCTTTTTTCTTCCCCCAGTTTTCCGTTACTTTTCATTTTCCTTTGTATCTTACGTTTTGATAAAAATTAATAAAATTTTAAAATCAAAGAAAACAACCAGGCTCAGAGAGCACCACCAAGGACCCCTCATTTCAACCCTGAACTACAAATGTTCTCCTTTAGAGGAGGGACTAGATGTCCTCTGGTAACTTTCAGTTTTGCTGCAGGCAGTACAAAATCAGGCCAGAAGTCTACAGCAAGATTAAAACGGGCTATTTATTTCAGATTGATAGGATGCCCTCCCCAACCGGGCAAAGCCTCTGGAACTCGCTGCCACAGGAAAAACAGGCTGCCCATCTCAGGTTTCCTTAGACCCGCCCCCTCCGGCCACTTACCTGTACATCCTCCCCACAGAAACAGGAGGGCCGCCGCGGACAAAAGCTCCATCAGCGCCGTCGGAAGTCCCATCCGGATCCAGACGCGAGATGGGCAGCCCCAATCAGCTGGCGGCGAAGGAGAAAGTCTGTGAAGGGCGCCGGAGGGGCTGAGCACTGGAAAGTGAAAGTGGTGCGGACGTCATCTGCGTGGGGGTCCCAGCACCGAAGCTCCCTTTGGGGAGAAGGAAAGGAGATCCCCTAGAGCAGACATGTCAAACACAAGGCCCGCGGGCTGGATGTGGCCCGCAAAGTGGTTTCATGTGGCCCGCGAACCCATCCTGGAAACAATGAGGGAACGCCCCCCCCCCCACTGCCTTGGCCCTGGCCCAGGCTGGCCGGGAGCCAATGTACAATTTTGTGGTGGCCATCTATGCTGAAACATATTCAGTCTTAGCTCCACAAGGCAGTCTGGAAACAGCGAGGAACCAGCCCCTGCTGCATTGGCCCCGCCCCCTGGGTGCATGCTAGGGAGGTGTCACCCTTTGTGAGGAATGAAGAAATGCACCATCGCCTGGAAGTGGCCATATCCAGCTTGATGGGCTCCGGGGGAGGAGTTTCGGCAGGCAGCGGGGCGCTCTCCTCACAGTGCCGAGAGGCTGAGCTGGGCAGCGCGAATCCAAAAAGAAGTACGACGATGCCCAGCCGCCAGCCTGCCTGGTTTCGGCAGGCAGTGGGGCGCTCTCCTCACAGCACCAAGAGCTGAGCCGGGTGGCGCAAATCTGATGAGAAGTGCAATGCTGCCTAGCCCCCAGCCTGCCCGGTTTCAGCAGGCAGCAAGGTGCAAAGCTGGCGAGCTTCGCACTGCCCGGCTCAACCTCTCGGCGCTGTGAGGAGAGCGCACCGCTGCCTGCCGAGACCAGGCAGGCTGGGGGCAGGGCGGCCTCGCACTTCTTTTCAGATGTGCACCGCGTGGCTCAGCCTCTCAGCGCTGTGAGGAGAGCGCCTCACTGCCTGCCGAAACCGGGCAGGCTGGTGGCTGGGCGGCATTGCACAGGTAACGTTGACTCTCACGCTGCTCATGGCATCCCCTCCCCCAGAGCCCACCAAGCCAGATATGTGAAGTAGGTGAGGGCCATGTGCTGGCCACTTCCAGGCGATGGTGCATTTCTTCATTCCTCATGAAGGGTGACACCTCCCCAGCTGCGTTTCTTGCCTGTTTTTCTCCCTCCCTCATCTCAAATATTTTCCCACCACTCTGTACTTGGAAGGAAGGAAGGAAGGAAGGAAGGAAGGAAGGAAGGAAGGAAGGAAGGAAGGAAGGAAGGAAGGAAGGAAGGAAGGAAGGAAGGAACGAAAGGGGGGTCTGAGGGAAGTCCTGCCTTAGTCCTGCCCTGCTGCCCTTTCACCATCCCCCTGCCTCCTCCTCCTGGCCTATCCTGGGGGTCTCCCATCCTATTGCTAAGGAAGCTTTGGATACAAAGCCTGGTCTCCTCCCATGGAGAGGGAATGGGCCTCCCTCTGACGTTGCCCTCGTACCCATCATGAGCAACCTGGCTAAGGAGAGCAAGCACAGCAGTAGCAGCCTTGAGGAGGAGGTAAGTGCAGCTGGGCACCCCCTTGGGGAAGTGGGGCTGGGCTTGGTGCCGCGAGTGCTCGAGGGCCAGGCTGGGCGTTTGACCTCTGCTGCCCAGGGCTCTGGGCAGCCCGCACCACCATCCAGCCCCCCCCCGCATGGCCTGAAAGGAACAGTGAGGCTCCTCCAGTGGACCATGCCTTGGCACTTGCCCTGGTCCCACCCCCTTTTGCCAGAGACCCCCAGATCTTTCCCACTCCTGCCCAGGCCCCCACAGGCACCCTTGACGCGAACGATGTAGAGCTGGCAATGCCCACCCAGTAGGCCACACCCACTCCAGCCACGCCCACCCAGTAGGCCACGCCCACCCAGGCCACACCCCACACCCCCAGGGCAACCACAATGCTGATGCAGCCCTCAATGAAATTGAGTTTGACAACCCTGCCCTACAGAGCCAGGAAAGGGAAGGAGCCGTAGCGAAAGGAAGTTCGGGGCAAAAATCTGCCCAGCCCCGAGAGCGCAGAGGAACATACGGTAGCATATACTATAATAAGGTTGAAAACGACCTTGGAGGTCTTCTAGTCCAACCCCTTAGTTGGTGGGCCAGGCGTCGTGGGAACGGCCTTATATGGAGGAGGCGGGTCGGGTCAGCTCAGTGCCCCTGGTTACTCAAGAGGGAGACCCGTCCTTGGGGTGGGGGGATGAGGCTACAATCCCCATCCTCCCCTGCGGCCTGGGGATGATGGGAGTTGCCTCGAACTCCCGAAGAAAGGCGCTGGATTGCTTGGGTAAATAAGGGCGGTCTGGAATCGGCCGTTCTTTAAATCCAGGTCATTTTTTTTCCCCAAAAAACCCCCAAATTCCTTTCCTTTCTCACCTGCCAGGCCGTCCCGCTTCTTTTCTCCCGCCTTGGCTGGCTTCTGACGCTGTTTAGTCCGGCAGTTACCCTCGGCGGGAAATGAATCCCAAACGGAACCAAACCTGGCGCTTTGGGGGCTTTGGATCGCTGCCGATCCTCAGCCTTAAGGGCCAGCCCTTCCCATCGCGGGCTCCGGGGCCCTCCGGGGAGGCTTGCAATGGGGGAGAAGGAGGGGAGGGAAGCAGGGAGGGGAGGAGGGGGCGCTGTTCTGGGGCTGCCTCTCCCCTCCCCGAGAAAAACGGCTTCCTTCCCCTCGCGCTTCACCCGAGCTTCCTTTAAGTTTCGGCGTTTCTCGTTTGCATTTCCGAGCAAGGAGTGAAAGTGAAAGTGAACGGAGAAAGTTCAGAGCTCTGCCCGCCTCCTCCTCCTCCTCCTCCTCCTCTCCCCACGCCCGTTCCTGTCCGGGCAAAGACTAAGCCTCCCTCCAGTCAGCTTCCCCCCCCCCCCCACCCCCGCCACCATCAGAAAAGGGATGCAGCTTCCAGAGTTGTGAAATCTCTGCACGAGCAGCTTCTCTTCTAGGTCCTAGGACAGGGGCCTTCAAACTTGGCCCTTCTATGACTTGTGGACTTCGACTCCCAGAATTCCTCAGCCGGCGTGTAAAAACGAGTTCACATTTCATTATATTTGTCCACACAAGTCAGCATGTGCAGGCAATCTGCTCATAGGTGGCAAGTCCAATCAGGCCCCCCAATCCATCTTCTGTGCTTCTTGGATGAGAAGCTAAACATTTCCAAGCAAAAAAACTCAAGAAAGTCCAGTTGCCTTTTGAAAAAAACCCCTTTGGGACCCCCTTGACCTGGATGATTGGGAATCTCCACAGACATCCTGGGTCAACATGCTCCACAGGAAACCCTCAATGGGCTCTGGATGTCCTACTTGTGGAAGGATGCTATGGGGAGGGAAAAGGGACATGGCCAGGATGGGACTTTCCTAACCTCCTGGAAGAAGTCCCTCATCTGGTGCCAGTGGTGGGATTCAAATAGGTGAACAACCGGTTCTCTGTGTGGATGCCGCTTCCGGAAGTCCATTCTGGGCCTGGGCAACAAAAAATTAGCTACCGGTTCTGCCAAAGTGGTGCCAACTGGCTGAATCCCACCCCTGTCTGGTGCCCCTTTCCATTGTAGTTAACTTCTACAAAGTTGCTAAACACAGCTCTTCTCAGAAGTTCTGGAGATGAACACCTGCGCCGTCTCTCCATCCTTTGCCCTTTCATCCTTCTTTAGGAGCCTCTCTTGGCGGTTTCACGCTCTGAGGTTGGTGCAGCACCAACAGATGTGAAATTGTGCTGGTGTGTAAGTCAGGGGGAAAGAATTACAATGACTCAGAGAGTGCATGAAGCAAAGGACATGAAGACGCCCCCACCCCCATCCCGGCCCATTCCTGGGAAAGTAAATCAACCAAAGGGAGAAGAAAAAAATTATCCTCCCTGATATCTGGAACTTTCCATTCCTTGAGGCTCTTTCAACCTCCAAGCACAGGGATTGCTGGGTGTGTGGGGGAGGGGGGAAGGAGGGGAAAGGGGGCAGGGAGATGCTTTGTAGATAGTGCCAAAATCCCAGGCGGGTAAGCCCAACAACCACACCTGACAGGTGGAAAGGAGTAAGACTTTGATTTTCAAAAAAGCAAGTTCCAAAATGGGACATCCATGTTCCATAGTGGAGCCCCCTTTTATACAGCTTTGAAAAACACACATTGCCTGTCATGAAAACACACATCACGGTGTACCAATTGTTAAGAACAATATCTTGCATAATGTACATTTTCAGTAGTCATAGCATGGCATAAGTTCAGCTAAAGCTTACAAGGTGAGGGAGACCTTGACCTGATCCATAACATTTACCTACGCCGAAAGCATCTCTAAGCCACTTAGGTACCAGCACCTTGCCCACCTCCATAACGGACAGGCATCCTTGGGCAGGAAGGCCGATGGTCTACTTTCTTTTTTTAAAAAAATAGTTTTTTATTAGTTTCTTCTTTTATACATTATATTACATTACATTACATTATATATTATATAATAATATTTCAACCAACGTGCTGTCGGAGTTTACATTCGCTATTACATATTTAATTCCTAATCCTTTATTCTTTCCTCTAGCCATTGATAAAATAAGTCCCAAGTTTGATAATATTCCGTTTCTTCTTTTTCTTTCAGTCTCATAGTCAGTCTGTCCATCTCTGGGCATTCTAGTATTTTTTTTGATTATTTCTTCATCTGATGGTATTTCTTCATTTTTCCAGTGTTGCGCAAATATAATTCTTGCCGCTGTTGTGACATTGGAGGGGATTGGCAGATGCTTCTCCCCTCCTGCTGTGGGATCCTTGGTGTTCTCTGACTTGGTAGATGTTTTCTTGCAGATGTTTCAGTACCAAACTAGGTAACATCATCCGTGCTAGAAGGGAGCAGAGTTTGCTCTCATTTTTATATACTAGTGGTTTGCCCTGTCAGTGTTGGTGGGGGTGTTCTTGGAGGTCCCTGGATTGTTTACTGTTAGCTTGTCTGTATTGGTAATTGCTCGATTGGGAGGTTGCTTACTTGATGGTTGGTCTTGTGTTATTCTTGATGTTAGTTTTTGCTCATATAGGTGTTGATTGCTGCTTAAGAGATATTTTGGTATTCTTGTTTCCTTTTGGGGTTTTGGATTGTAGGTGTTGTTTATCTCTGTGTGCCTGTCGATGGCGACTTTGTCTGAGTGGCAGGCCTCCAGGAATTCTCTGGCATTTTTTGGATTTGGCTTGATCTAAGGATGCTCACAGTTTCCCAGTTGAAGGTATGGTTGAGTCTATCCAAGTATTGTGAAACGAAGGAGTTTTCATCATGTCTTCTGACTGCTAGTTGGTGTTCATGGATGCGTTTTGCTGGCTTTCTGCCTGTTTATCCTACGTAGTGCTGTTACAGTCCTTAGAGTGTATGTTGAGATGACTCCGGTTTTTTTTCTTCTGGAGCTGCTGGGTTTTTCGGTTTTGGACGGCTTTTGATGGTTTAGAATTAGGGCTGATCTTGGCCTGGAGATGTCTCTCCCATTCTTCGTTTTATATTTTTGAGGCGGCTTTACTTCTCGCCTGCGCAATGACGACACAGTGATTTCTGGATCACTTTGTGTCCTTTGCAGTCCACAGGATGGCTTGTGCTTCAGGGAGAGAGAAAAAAATGGAGGAAGTCAACATCTCCTTTTGCATGGGGGGGTGTGTGTTTCTTCTCCCCTCGGCTCTCTCATTCCCCCACTGCAACCTCGACAGGCATGAGGAGAAGCAGTCAAAGAGGAAGGACGTATTGCAAGCCCCCCACTGCACAAAGAGCTGCTGGTGCCCCCCCCCACTTCTCCCCCAGGGTTCCCCTAATGCCTCCAGCTCAACATGGCCAAGGAGCCTTTTTTTCCTGGATAGCCCCAGCTGCCCTTTTCCTTCTCCCCCTCCCCTCCAGTCCATCCTGGACAGAAATCCCCCATTTCTCTGGGGTGCCCCAATTCCTGCTCTGGGCTCCTTCCCTGTTTCTCTCTCCTGCCTCGGAGCTGATGGGCCAGAGAGGCTGAGCTGAGCCGGATCTTCCCCTGCAGAGCAACCCATCAGAGGAAGCCCAGGATCCCCACATGACCACCTTGGAAAAACTTTGAGGATTAATTCCCCACCTCCAACAATCCTGCTGGTCTTCTCAGGTATTGTGCCTTAAATAGTAGCAATAATCGGCAACAATCACACTCACCTCTGATGTTTGCGGCGGCAACAGTGATTGCGTCTCAGCTTCTGTATGGTGCACGGAGAAAGAAGGAACGCTTTGTGAAGGAGTCGGATCATGGCAGGTTGTCACTTCCTTATAGAGATTATTTCTGCATCTCCTCCACCGGCCTGACAGATGGCAAAAAGAGAAGACAGTTCGTTTATTTGGGTGGGGGGGGAGCAACTCCTGCCTCAGATGCAGAAGGATTTATTCTGAAAGCCTCCATAGGGACCCCACATACTCTGGGCTCAGAGGTTCTTTTTGTTTTAACAAGTTTTATTGGGTTTTTTTTTTTTTACTTTACATCGGAGTGCTTGAGAATCACCGTGGGGATAGGATAATCAATCATCCAAAAAAGAAAACATAATCATACACATATAATGCAACTTCAAAATGACTTCCAGATTTCAATTGACTACTTTATAACTCAAATAACAAGAGATGAAAAACAAAGTAATGTAGAAGAAAATATCACTGAGAACTTTGATGATCAAAGATGGATTTCCACTAAAATATCTACAAAGTTAAAAGCAACGGGACCTGATTTGCAAATACGAGATTTGGAGAACTGTAACAATATGGATAACCAACAAGTGATTATTAGATTGAACAAAAAGAATTATACAGCTCTGACAATACTGGGAAAAAGAGAAGATAATTATGATCAGACTGAATTGTTTAGGAATAAGCATAATCAAATATGGAGATTTGATTATTTAAAAGCTCTTTTATGGAAACCTGCTTGGCACAAAAAGAAAGCAAGAATTAGATTTAAAAATGAGAATTAAAAATTTATCTGAAGGGTTAAAAAGGCTTAAGATTTTGGTTTGAGTTAAAACTACTGAGATGAAAATTATTGATTTCATTATGGTTTGGAATGGTAATATGGAAATGGTAAACAAGAAGAATAGAATAAGAAATAGAATATAGATGAGGAAGTAAGAAAATATTTCTTTTTGGGAATAGAGGGGATTTAAATCTGAGAGTAGAATAAGAAATAGAATATAGTTGGGAAGTATAAAAATATAATGACTGGAATAATATGTATACTTTAGAAATAATTACTGTGTTATGAGGGAAACTGGGAGATTTGAAATGTAATTTATCGTTTATTTAAGGCTAAATTGGAAAATGGTAATTGTAAATTAATTAAATTCAAAAATAGGAGTTGGATTGATATTGGTGAAATACTATTGATATTTTTTTCCTTATAATGATTATGCTATTTAGAGATGTATTAAATTTGATTATGTTATAGCAATTGAGGGACTCTTAGAGATATGGAGTGATTTATAAAATATATATTTGAAATAGAGTAGAATAGGAAATAGAATATAGTTGGGAAGTATTAAACTATAACTTTAATGGTTGGAATAATATGTATATTTTAGAAATGTTTATTGTTTTATGGGAAAGTGGGAGACCCGAAATGCAAATTATGTGTTTATTTTAGGCTAAAGTGGAAAATGGTAATTGTAAATTACTTAAACTTAAAAACAATATTTTGTTTGAATTTGATCATATTATAACAATTGAGGGACTTTTAGAGATAGGGATTGATTTATAAAGTTTATATTTGAATTAGAGTAGAATAGGAAACAGAATATGGGAAATATTAAATTTTAATACCTGGAATAATAAGTATACCTTAGAAATAATTATTGTTTTATGGGAAACTAGGAGACCCGAAATGCAAATTATATGTTTAGTTAAGGCTAAATTGGAAAATGGTAACTGTAAATTAGTTAAACCTAAAGACAGGATTTGGATTGATATAGGTGAAATATTATTGATATTTTCTTTATAATGATTGAATTTTATTTAGAAATATATTAATTTGATTATGTTATAGCAATTGTGGGAAATAGAGAAGGAACTGTTAAGGAATTGTTGCATTATATGTGTATGGGCTCAGAAGTTCTTAATTCAGCTGTCACAACTTTTGTGACCTAATCTTAAGCTAGCCAGATCTAAGAACCAGCAACTTTTGGCTGATCTTGAAAGGCTAAACTGGGCCTGGCTGGGTTAGAGAATCACAAGCCAATCGGAAGAGGAGTCCGTCCTGGAAGAAGGAAGTGGCAAAGCACTTCCAAATCCTGGCTGAGAAAATGACAAAGAAGTGCTGAGATGCACAGGGTGAAACTCAATTGAGGAGACACGTCCTGCCTCCTTCCTCCCTCTTGTGCCTCTTGCTCTGAGTAGGAGCAGAAGAAGCAGCAGGAGCTTCCCCCGCTGGACCTTCCTCCCTGCTCTTGCCTGTCCCCAGGTGTGATTGCAAGCAGGGGCAGAGGGCATGGGGTCCCTCCCAACATGGACCTCACCTCTCATTAGAGCTTCTCTTTGCCAGGGGACATAGCAAATAGATCTTCTTCAGGGACAGGATTATGGCAGCACTTGAGGACCTGGCACCTGGGCCTGCAAACCACCAGAGTCCAGGGCAGCTTCACCGAACCCCCACCCTCTGCCCACTTTGATGCTGCCTCGGCTGTCCTGGCCCTCGGGTCAAGGAGGACAGGATGGCACTCCTGGGGGGGGGAGAGACACAGTGGCCCTTCCCAGCATCTGGCTGTGCAGGCCCTTCTGCCAGAGAACAGAACAGAACAGAACAGGATAACACAGTTGGAAGGGACTCTGGAGGTCTTCTAGTCCAGGGCTTTTCAACCTGTGGTACGCGTACCACTTGTGGTACATTAATGAGTGGCAGGTGGTACACAGCCCTGCCTAGCCAAGTGTAGTGGGGAAGGGAAAGAGCCAGCACAGGCAAAGACTTACAGTGAGAGAGTCCTCTGGAGCTGCAGATTTTACTTATGAATGGAGCCATTTGGGGAGGCTGCAGCCAGTATTTACATTTTTTTTCTTCCTTAAGTGCCGGCTGGGCTCCTTACTTTCCTTTCTAGCCAGTAGCTAATTCTTAAAGGGGAAGTGCCTTTTTAAGCTAGTTCACTCAGCAGCTTGTCTTTTCTGTCTCTGGAGGCCTTTCCTTGTTTGATCAATATATGGAAGAGGGAAAATATGGGGGGTGGGTGTTCAAATTGTTCCTTCAGAAGGAGATGGGAATGAGAAAAAGGGAGGCAGGAAAGGGAGGGAGGGAAGGAAGTCGCGCCTTAGCACTTGGCCACCAGCAGCTCTGCCATTGACTTTGCTTGTCAAAAGGTTGCAGAAGGGGATCACATGACCCTGGGACACTGGGACCATTGTAAATATGAATCAGTTGCCAAGCATCCAAATATAAATCACATGACCCTGTTGCTGCAATGGTCATAAGTGTGAAAAATGGTCATAAGTCATTTCAGTGCAATTACAACTTTGAACAGGTTTTTTTTTGTCACCAAGTTTTTGACACCTTGCTAGGTGGTACTCGAATATTGCCATATCCTAAAAGTGGTACAATCGGTAAAAAGGTTGAAAAGCCCTGTTCTAGTCCAACCCCTTGCTCAAGCACAAGGGAAGGAAGCTGGGCAAGGAGCTGGGAAGGGAGGGGATGTGCTGTCCCTCCCTTTTTGCTTCCTTCCCCCCCCCATTCCAAATCCTTCCAGAAACTCACCACTACAGACCTCCGGCATGAAAGCCCCCAGCGCTGCCCCATTGCTCGCCACGATCCGTCTGGATGACCAGCCCAGGAGCAGGAGGTGCGCCCAGCGCAGCGACATCATGGTGATGTCCATACATGTGCATCTTGGAACCTGCAACTAAAGACACCTGCGCTCTTCCTAGGATCCGTCGCTGCCAGGCCCCGCTCCGTCCCTCCCCCCCCCACTCCGACCTCCTCTGAAGTTCCCAGCTCCCTCCAAAGTCTGCAAAGGATAAAAGAGAGCTGCTCCTTGGGTGTCTTTGGGCCCTGGCGGTGTTTTCTAGCCAGACCTGCCCCCAACGCGCAGCGATCGCCTTAAGATGATCGTCAACCAAGTTTAGCATGCAAACGACCTGGTCACACCTGTTGTGTGAATGCAACCCTCGCGACGCCCTCCTCCGTATTTCTTCTGGCGAGGCCCCTCCAAGCGATTCCCCCCCTCCACTCCCCGCGGCTTCTGGGGGACCTGTCGGTAGAATCCAGTTTGCAGCTTTTCGTGCTGTTTTATTTCTCATTTTCTTTGCGTCCTCCGGAGACATCCTCAGGAATTCCAGGAGGCTAAAATAGAGGTTATAATTCGGTCTCCAGAGGTAAGAGAAGCCCCTGTTTTCTTTGCAAGGATAATAACATTTTCGCAGTACTCTAATCTGGTCTGGTCCTTTCCCTTTCCCACTTTCACCCTTTAGAGCAGGGGGGTCTTCAAACTTGGCCCTTTTATGACTTGTGGACTTCAACTCCCAGAATTCCCCGGGAAGCGTGCCAGGCTGAGGAATTCTGGGAGTCGAAGTCCACAAGTCATAAAAGGGCCATGTTTGAAGACACCCCCCCCTGCTTTAGAGGCTTCCGTTCATTCTTCCTCCCCCACTCCTCTCCCTCCACAACGCTGAGTGGAATCATCCGTGGGAAAAGTAGCTCCTTCCCCAGAACTGCAGAAGAAGCGAAATTGCGAGAATCTCCTTGCCTCCTCCCCCCCCCCCCAACTGTGAAGGGATCTCAACAGTTCAGCTTAGGGCAGGGATAGGCAACCTTGGCTCTTTTATAACTCGTGGACTTCAACTCCCAGAATTCCTGAGTCAGTATGGCTGGTTCAGGAATTCTGGGTATTGAAGTGCACAAGTCATAAAAGAGCCAAGGTTGCCTACCCCTGGCTTAGGGCATTGGCGCTTTCTTCCTCTGGGGAAGAGATTCTCGACAGTTTTAAGAGTTGTGGACTTCAACTCCCAGAATTCCATGCTGGCTGAGGAATTCTGGGAGTTGAAGTCCATAAGTCTTAAAGTAGCCAAAGAAGATGCTTTGTGCAGGGCTGTCCTGGAGTTTGTTTTGCCCTAGTCTTCAGGTGTCTCTCTCTCTCTCTGTACTTGGAGGGGTTTTTTTTTTTAATTAATTTTTATTTAATATATAAAATACAAAGCAAAAATAGAAATAGGAGATTAAGGGAAAGAAAAGGAGAGGGGGGAAAGGAGGTGTGAGGTACAAGGGGAAAAAAAGGGGAAGGCATCGACTCCCGACTCTTTTTAGCACAGTACAAGATTAAAACACTCCAGCCTCAACTTTTTGCTTTTACACATTAATATATAACTAGCCATTTCTATAACAAGTCTATCTAATCGACAAAACCAAAGTCAAAATTTCACCTTTTTTCATCACAAGCACAAAATCCCGAAGTGGTATCCAAATTAAAAAACAACAACACTCCAATGTATTCTCCACTTGGAACAGAAGGATCAATTTAACCATTCCTTTTTTTTATCTTCCTTGCTGTGGAAATAGTACATATTTCTCTTTGCACCTAATAACCTTTGTAAACTATCACCATTTTTATTAACAAAGTTAACTATATTCTTTCAAATTCTTCGACCTTACTAGAAAAAATACTCTTTCTTCCACCCTTTTTATTTTTAAATGCTAAACTTTCTTTAAACACTTTTCTAGAATCAAAACTTTCTAATGCATCTGTGCTTAAGAAAGCTTTTTGGTAACAGGAACAATAAAATCTAGGACAAATTCTTCAGTGTATTTATTTTCCCAGGAATGAGTGTGGAGGGGGGGGGCATCCTCATGTCCTTTGCTTCGTGCACTGTCTGGTATCACCCTATTTTTTTCCCAACGACTTAAACATCAACACAGTTTTGCATCTGTTGGTGCTGCACCGACCTCAGAGCCTGAAACCACCAAGAGACACTCCTGAAAAACAAAGGAAGAACAAAGAACAACGGATGGAGAGACAGCCCAGGTGTTCATCTCCAGCTTCTGAGAACAGCTGCGTTTAACAACTTCATGGAAATTGGCTACGGCGGGAGGGGGCACCAAATCGGGGAGGTGGTTCTTTCAGGAGTTAGGGGCCCCCTAGGGGTCCATTGAGGGGACCTGTGGACCACCTTGGCCCAAGCTCTTTGTAGGAGATCAACAAGCTGAGCTGGAAGGTGGGGTTAAGCAAGTCATAAGTTTGTCCCAAAGGGGCTGTTCAAAATAACTTCCTTGCTTTGTTTTTTAACTTAAAAAACGTTTCAGTTCTCATCCAAGAAGCTTTCTTCAGTTCTTGCGTGAGAAGGGACCTTGAAGGTCTTCTAGTCCAGCCCACCCCCACCCCGCTCAAGCAGGAGAACCTATCCCATTTCAGAAGGCTCCGGTGAGCACAAACGGCGGCTTCTGCCCCAGAACGGAGGTGGGACGTGAAAGGCGGAGTGGGGCGTGGGGGAAACTGAGGGGCGGCAATGAGGCCGGAGCTCCGGGGCTCCCGGTCCTTCCTCTGTGGTGTTGGACTCGGAACGTCCCCAGCGCGGTCTAGAAGGGGAAGCAGCGGTCGGGGCGGCGGGATGCGGAGACAGCGTGGGAGTCTTGAGAAAGTGCCCCCCCAGGAATCCGGGTCCTTCTTGAACCTCCAGCCTTTGGCCGCGCCCGGCGGGAGGGAAGGGCGCAGGGTCCCTTCGCTTTCCCTCCCTTTCTTCGGTCCTTCCTCTGGACAGCCATTTGTCTGAAATGGTACAGGGTTTCCTGCCTGAGCAGGGGGTTGGACTAGATGACCTCCAAGGTCCCTTCCAACTTTTATTATTATTATTATTATTATTATTATTATTATTATTATTATTATTATTATTATTATTATTATTATTGTTATTGAATTGTTATTGAATTGTTAGTTATTGTTATTATTGATCATCGCAGTCAGCCAGATGTTCAGACTATTATTATTGTCATTATTATCATCATCATCATTATTATTATTATTATTATTATTATTATTATTATTATTATTATTATTATTATTATTATTATTATTAATGCATGAATGCATCTTCATTAACCCAACGGGGCTGAAAACTGAAGCAAAGAAAGAGGGTGATTCCCCCCCCCCATTTACTGCCCTCCCAAGGAAAAAGGCTGCGGGGGTGCCGGGACTCTTTTTTTTTCCTCCTCGGAGGCCATGGAAGGCGCGCAAAGGAAGCGCGCTGATTTCCTCTCTCACCAACTTTGGCTCGGACGGAGAACTTCGAACCGAGCTCGGAGGGGACGGAGGGAGGGGAGCTTCTCCTTGGCGGACTTGGGCGATACTTTCAGCCGCTGGGTGCAAACTGGGGGCTCCGGTTGCAGGTGCAAATGGGACGATGCTGCTGCACCCGGGACCCCACCTGTCCCTCGGAGCGGGGCTGAAGGGGGTGCGTTTCTGGGAGCGAGGAAGCGGTGGGGGGAGTGGGGGGGGATCAGTGTTCTTAGTTGAGTCTTTCTCCCCTCCTCCCCCTCCCTCCCTCCCTCCCAAGCTCCTCTCCCCGAAAGAAACACCGTCCTTCCCTCGCGCTTCGCTGAGCCTCGTTTAAAGACGTCGCTGTTTGATTTGTAATCCTTTTAGAACAGAATAGAATGTAATCCTTTTAGAATAGAATAGAATAATAGAGTTGGAACTCTGTCCCAACTCTGTTATTCTAGATTCCAGTCCAACCCCTTGAGCAGGCAGGAAACCCTATACCATTTCAGAGAAATGGCTGTCCAACCTTCTCTTAAAAACTTCCAGTGTTGGAGCACCCACGATTTCTAGATGCAAGTTGTTCCACTGGTTAATTGTTCCAACTGTCAGAAAAGCACCTGAAGGCAGGACAAGAAGCAACGGATGGAAACTAATCAAGGAGAGAAGCAACCTAGAACTAAGGAGAAACTTCCTGACAGTGAGAACAATTATCCAGTGAAACAAAATGCCTCCAGAAGTGGTGGATGCTCCAACACTGGAAGTTTTTAAGAAGAGACTGGACAACCATTTGTCTGAAACGGTACAGACTAGGTCACTAGAAGACCTCCAAAGTCCCTTCCGACTTTATAATATAATAATATAATATAATATAATATAATATAATATAATATAATATAATATAATATAATATAATATAATATAATACAATACAATACAATATAATATAATATAAAATATATAATATGATAAATATAATAAATATAGCAATAATTGCTATTTTAATTTTAATAGCAATTATTGTTATTGCTACTCTTATATTATCATTATATTAAAATAACTAACAATTATTATTAAAATAATATAGTAATGATATAATATGAGAATAGCTATAGCAATAATTGCTATTATTGTTCTATCATATTATTTTATATTATCACATTATCATTATATTATTACTATTATTACTACAATGGCTTAACTAAATAAGCATTTGCTATATGAAATCACAGGTTGCTGGCCACTGAACCGCTATTGGCCGTCTGAAATAGCCCCTCTCCCTTAAACAGGGCTTACCATATCAAGACACTAAACTAAGGTTTGATAATAGGAACTTGAAAGCCTGCTATTTAAATTTAAATCCCAGGGTCTCGGTATAAAATAGGAAAGCCCCCCCCCCTCCCCGGCTACAGAGCTACGTTAGAGTTTAATGCGGGGAATGGCAGAAGCCTCTTAATAGCGTTCTCCGGCTCCTCCTCAGTCGCGCTCTGCATATAGCCAGAGAGGGAGCCAGAGAGTGAGACGTCCCAGCGCCACAAGCCCGGCTAAGAACGCTTGGTGGCTCCGCCCCCTTTCCCCTATGCACCAATCAGGAGACGAGAGAGAGAGAGAGAGAGAGAGAGAGGGAGATGAAGCGCTCAGAAGCACCGCCTCCCAGCAATTTTCGCCTCAGTGACGTCATCGAAGGCGACGCGTCTCCGTTGGGCTTTCGTCGCTCCTCTCGTTGGACTTTTGGGGAAGGGTTTTTTATTATTATTATTATTATTCCCCCCCTCCCCCCTTTCTCCCCCCCCCCGCGGCCTGGAAGGAAGTTGAAGGGAAACCAGGCCTGTTCCGGACAAACCCAGATTGATGGTAAGCCATGTTTTTTACGCGTAGCCCGAAGTATTTATACACAACGTAGATCGATTTAGTGATGTTGCAGCATTCAGTTGTGCTCGCTTTTGTGTACAGATAAAGGCGTCTGCTGCACTTCGCCCTAGCGGATAATTAAGTTGTAAGCATTGCGCGTGCAATAATAATTAATAATAATAATAGTAGTAGTAGTAGTAGTAGTAGTGTAGTAATAATAGTAAGGGAGCCTGGAGGTCTTTTTTTAAGGCAATTTTTCATAGTCTATTTCCTTTTTTCAAGACAGCTAATAATATATGCGCATCTTCAAGATTACAGCACAATTAACATATTGATCTTAATGATAGTATGCTTATGCTACATATTATTTATGGGTATATTTTTTTGTATTTTATATGTTGCATGTTTTCTGCAAAGGAGCATTTTTGGATTCTTTTGTAAAATGTTTCATTTATCGACAAATTACACCTTAAATCAGTATATAGTAAATGGATACTGTCAGTTAATTGCTCCGTGGAAGGGAGCTTGGAGGTCTTCTAGTCCAACCCCCTGCTCAGACAGGAAACCTTACGCCCTTTCAGACAAATGGTTGTCCAGTCTCTTCTTAAAAACTTCCAGTGTTGGAGCATCCACAACTTCTGGAGGCAGGTTGTTCCAATGGTTAATTGTTCTAACTCAGGAAATTCCTCCTTAGTTCTAGGTTGCTTCTCTCCTTGATTAGTTTCCATCCGTTGCTTCTTGTCCTGCCTTCAGATGCTTAGGAAAATAGGTTGACTCCCTCTTCTTTGTGGCAGCTCCTGAGATATTGAAACACTGCTATCATGTCCCCCCTTGTCCTTCTCTTCATTAAACTAGACATACCCAATTCCAGCAACCGTTCCTTCTATGTTTTAGCCTCCAGTCCCCTGATCATCTTTGTTGCTCTTCTCTGCACTCTTTCTAGAGTCTCAACATCTTTTTTTACATCGTGGTGACCAAAACTGGATGCAGTATTCCAAGTGTGGCCTTAGCAAGGCATTGTAAAGTGATATTAACACTTCATGTGATCTTGATTCTATCCCTCTGTTAATGCAGCCTAGCACTGTGTTGCCTTTTTTGGCAGCTGCAGCATACGGCTGCTCATATTTAAGGGATTGTCCACTTGGCCTCTGAGATCCCTCTCATAGTTACTACTATTGAGCGAGGTACCCCCTATACTATACCTGTACATTTGGTTTTTCTTGCCTAAATCTAGAATCTTACTTTTTTCACCATTGAATTTCATTTTGTTAGATAGCGCCCAGTGTTCAAGCCTGTCCAGATCCTCCTGTATCTTAAGCCTATCTTCTGGAGTGTTGGCTATTCCTGCCAGCTTGGTGTCGTCTGCAAATTTGATGAGTTCCCCATCTATCTTTAGCAACTGTTCATATTTACAATGTACATACAATATAGAATCTTCACATATATGACCTTCACAGTTCTTTAATACAAAAGAAAGTTTATGTAAGATCATAAGCATATAAGCAGCTTTACTTGGCAACTTTTTCGCTTACTGACCAAATTTTTGCTCCCAATTTTGGTCATTAGAGTCAGACTGCCTTTAAACAAAAATAATAAAAAAACCCTACATAATAACAAGCAATAATAAAGAAATAGAAAAAGGATATGAACAATCTAGGTATATCAGTGAATATCAAACATTAAACAATATATGAACATTTCAAATTTTTTATCATTTTTTATCATTTTATCATTTTTATCATTTTTTTAATCATTTTTATCATTTACAAATATGTTGTAAATGATAAAATGTGCCAAAGAGAAAAATACAGAATTGTTTCGATTTTTATTTTTATTTTGCTTTTATGCATAGAATGTGTATGAGTTGAATCCAATCCTCAACATAGAGTCTTAAATGTTTTTTTCCAATTTCTCAAACACCTCTGACAAAATAGGTGACTAACTAAACTTGATACTTATAGAATGCAAATTCATCTTGGAGTATTGTGTGTGTGTTTGTCTCATGCATTTGCTATTAAGATTTTCTGATTTTCAGAGGGAAGTAGAGAGCATTATTAAAATTAACCCTAATAGTTAATTGCCTTTTCAAAAGCCACCGTGCAGTAGTTTCAGTATATTTAATTATGCCAGCATAATACTGCAATCACTCTATTTTGAACAATGTGCTAAGTTATGATGTTTAATTAGAGATTTCTGAGCAGTTGATTGGGCTCACATAGCGAGTTAAGTCATGGGTCATGTCTTACAAATTACATTGGCTGGATTTGTACAGCACACTAAGCCAAAACCAAATAAGCCATTTTATGATTTAGTAGATACAGTATGAAGCCAGTCTGTTTTTACACATACATGGTTTAGGATTACTGGTTTAACAGTGAGCAAAACAATGCAATAATTTTGATAAAATTTTGAAATAAGTTTGGATTAAGGGTTGGGTTTTATAAAACTGCATTTCCACCTCTCTCAAATTGATGTATGCATTTTTTTTTCCAGAGTACCAATGCAGAAATAGTGAATGAAAACAAAGCCATGACGATCAATACAAGCACAGGGCCAATAGAAACTCCTATCAAGCATTTTCCTTTTAAAGCTCCAAGCTTTATTGTATGTATTTTCTTTTCCACAGATGTGTTACCTTTTCTTGAGACAAATAACCTTTTCTTTATCTATAGCAGTTTAACTTTGAAATGTGGGACGCATTGTGTAATTCCGTATTTCTCTTTTGTTCTTCCTTCCCTGTGCTTTCTGTTGCTTTCTTTCTAACCTTTCTCTCCTCTTCCTATTCTATATTTAAATATTTATCTTTCTTGTCTGATTTATACTTGATATGCACAGTACGGCCACTAACTCCATTTAAAGCAGTAATGTTATTAAAATAATATTAACAATATTATATTTAAAAACAATACTATATTTAAAAAAAAGAATGTAAGAGGACAAGAATTTAAATGTAGATCCCAATAGAGTTATGTTGGAAACAAATACCTGCACTAGTGTGAGAGTATGGGGTTCTTGGATCCACGTAATTTATAATATAAAGAACTTTAAATTGAAGCTGATCAAAAACCAAAAGCTCCATAGACTTTAACCCATTTTTTTTTCTTGGCTGTTGATAATTGTAGATGAACTATCATTATAAAGAAATCGTGCAAAAATGACCTTTGGGAAAATGCAACAGAGCTATTAAAAAGGAATGAATTTAGCTGGTAAAAATACTGAGGAATAGGGAAACACAAAGAGAAAGAAGCTTAAAATAATCCTCTCTTGATCTGGGACAGAGAGAAACTTGTATGGGCTTTTAAGATTCTGTTGCTCTACCTTACCTCCAGGTTTCCTCAAAATTAAGACCTACCCCGAAAGTAAGACTTAGCTTGATTTTTGGGAGGTGGGTTTAATATAAGCCCGGGCCTACACCAAAAATAAGCCCTAGTTTTGGGGCAAGGCGCACGCCTAAAAATCAAGCTAGGGTGGGGGTGGATGGAGCTGCCCCACGTGTCCCGCACCTGCTTACCTTACCGGTAGGACTGCCGCAGCCAGGCCTCCCATGCCCTGACACTTGTTGCGCTGCGTGGCTCCTCACGCTGTTGCCACGGCTCACGGCAGGAGGCCGCACAGCACTTTGGGCCGTTTCTGCTGCTCGTGGCAGGAGGCTGCATGGCGCTTCACGCCATTGCCGTCGCTCGTGGCAGGAAGCTGTGCGGTGCTTCGGGCCATTTCCACCATGCGGCCTCCTTCCGTCAGCAGCAAAAACGTCCCGAAGCGCTGCGTAGCTTCCTGCCACGAGCGGCGGCAACGGTTCCGTTTTGATACTACACATGAAGGGTTTGCCCCCCCCCCCCATGTAGAAAGCAACTTCTGTTCCCCTGGTTAATTGTCCTCGCTGTTAGGAAGCTTCTCCTTAATTCCAGGTTGCTTCTCTCCTAGATTAACCTGTTTTAATAAGCGCTGCAACAAGAGCTATTTAAAGAGCATCAGTATCCTTGTTAAATATATTCTTCAAACATTCCAGCACTCTGGCACTGGAGGAGCAGCAGCTGGCAAGAAGAATAGAACATGGAAGAATCTGAAACAAATCCTTTCTTCAGAAAGAACACTGCCGTGGCAATTAAATGATCCAAGCTGTAAGCTCTTTAGATTTTTCCCCCCTACATATTTATAAATAACAGCTTTTTTTCATGTTGTGAGATTTTATTCTGACCAAGTAGATTTCAGCAAAGGAAATTCGGGGGGATATTTAACTCAGCACGAACAGAAACATAATTAGAGCGACATGGAGTATGTACTATGTCTTTTGCGTATTCCCTTACTTCACAAATAAATTTCCATATCCTAAAAAAAAAAAAGACAGTTAAAATACATTGAAATATGAAAAAACACTTACAGCCATATCATTTCGAAAGATAAAAATTACCGGTACCACAGATAACTGTTTTTAAAAGGAGTATATCTAATAACATAGAAATGTTTTAAACGTAAAAAAGAAGGTATCAAATGCATCTGAAGAAAAGTGCAAAGACCTTTGTGGTGACAGTATAATAATAATAATAATTAATAATTAATAATAATTAATAATAATAATAATAATAGGAAGAAGTAGTAGTAGTAGTAGTTGGAAGGGACCTTGGAGGTCATCTAGTCCAACCCTCTGCTCAGTCTCTATATGAAGAAATGAATATCTTTTAGTGCTATTGTGTGCTTTGGCAGACATAATCTGCTTATAACACAGACTTTTATTCTTCCCAAACAGTTCAAGAGAAAAGTAATTTCTTTTTTTTTTCATTTAAATGGTCACATTACTTCTAGGTCATTGATTTGATTTGATGACAATGAGGGTGCTTACCGTAAGGAGGTTGAGGGGTTGGTGAACTGGTGTAAGGAAAACAGCCTAGTTTTAAATACTGGAAAAACCAAACAAATCATTGTCTATTTCAGAAAAGGCAGGCACAGCCACACTTCTCTGTGCATTAATGATTCACCTGTGGAGATGGTTACCAGCATCAAATTCCTGGGTGTGCAGCTAATGAGTAGGCTGGCTTGGTCACTCAACAGCGAGACATTGGTGAAGTGGGCACAGCAGCGCCTGCATTTTCTGCGTCGCATGACAAAAGCACATCTTCCTTCCCCTGTCCTGACCACTTTCTACAGGGGGACGATCGAGAGCATCTTGTCATACAGCATCATAGTCTGGTTTGGAGGCATCACTGCTTCAGACAGGAAGGCGGTGCAGAGAGTGGTGAGGATGGCCGAAAAGATCATTGGCAGTTCCCTCCCTCCCATCCAGGACATGGCACAGAAGCGTTGCTTGAGCAGGGTCCGCAAGATTGTCTGGGACACTACACACCCTCTTCACGACCTGTTTTCCTCGTTCCCTTCTGGGAGGAGGAGGCTTCGTGGTATCCGAAGCAGAACATCCAGATTCAGCCATAGTTTCATTCCATACAGCATTAATCTTGTGAACTCTCAAGCTTCCTCCTTCTGTTATATATTCAAGATGGACAGCATTTAATATTTATTTGTTATGTATATGTAGGGGTGTGGGTCTATACATATGTTGTATATAGAATGTTTAGGTGTGTGTCATGTATGTGTTTCACTTTGAGAGCGGACAACTAAACTTCATTTTTGATGTGTGCCGTTGTGCCCACAGTAAAAAAAAGTGACAATAAAGGTTATCTCATCTCATCTATGTACTTAAAAATTATTGGATTTAAGATTATTCTTTCCTCTACCTCCCCCCCCCCAAAAAAAACTATATCTTATTTGTCACAATAATTGTTTTTTGAGTTCAGCTTAGAAGGGAATATATATAAAGCTGTCACATCTTTCTCAAAACTGCTGAAATTGTTGCTTTTCTGTGAAAGGATTGTGATAGAAATTTCTTAGTGAAATAAATTGGCCCTCTCTGATTATGAAAAGTACCGAATCATCTGTTTCAGATTATAATAATTACCAATTAAAGTAGCAATTATCATAATGCAATTTTAGAGAGGGAGTAGAAAATGCCAATATTCATCTGGCTACAGTGATATTTTTGAATGGAAGACTTGATTTTGAAGCAGTGGCCTCCGTCAGTCCGTGAAATACACCACTTTTTTTTATCTTTTTCTAAGTGCTTTACGTTCCTTTTGCCAAAGTTCGTTTTTGTTTTTGTCCTCATTTGGACGGTTTTAATTTCTTGGAAGAACCATTTTTGCCCATGTAGTATTAGTTTTTTAAAATCCTCTCTATTAATCAGCCTATTGATACCTTGCATTTGGTATTGTATATTTTATAAGGTATATATTTTAGTTGAACTTTTTTTAATTCTGACTAATCTTCAGAAGAGGCATGCTCTGGATGGAAATGACTTGTTAAGAAGAATCAGATTCCATGATTTGAACATATTGTAATTTGAATTGGTACTTAACTGATACTTTACAATTTAATTTAAATGAATACTTTCAAATTTCAAAAGGAGGTACTTAACATAAGAATCTAATTACGTGTCCTTGCTTGGCCAGGATGCTGTCCGTATATTTGTGCTAATTGGAAAAAGTGATGGCACTAGATTAAAAATTTCAGTGTATATGGACTGAGAATTGGAGGCCAGCCAGGTTTGTTAATTTCTTTTTAATTTCTTTTTCCCCAGACTTCAGTATTGATGCTCTTCCTTCATTTAAACCAGTCAAAAAATATTCTGATATTTCAGGACTTCCGGTAAGTATTTTTAGAATTTAACTTCCCTCTGCACTGGTCTAAATACCTCCACTGCTGTTTAGCAGTTTATCATTGTTCAACAGTTTTTCTTACACTTTTATCTGGGAAACTTCTCAATACTTGTTGGAAACTCCTTAATGATAAATTTAAAAAGTAGACATCTCCTCTGAAAGACAGCTGCCCTGTCCATCACATCAGTCTGTTGCTTTCATATTGCACCTACAGTAGTGGCCAAAATTGTGGAAACCTTTTGGGAAAAGTGTGTTTTTGAGGTTTGATGGCTAATAATACCACTTTTTTTTTGGGAGTAGTACCATAAAATTATATATCAATGGAAAGATAATTTAATAAGAATATAATGCAACATAGTTTGTTCAATTAGCTGTACTGTATTCTATGAAAAGGTATAGCCAATAACCAGAAAAAGAAAGCACAACTTGCTTAGGTTGATATCAGGTAGCTTCCCTTCATCTGATTGTAGCCAATGAGCATGAGTGTTTAGAGAGCCAATCACATGTCATCTTGTTTTGGCAATGAGCCAATCAGATCACAGTAGGATTCAGTTATTGATGTCATGTATTGAAGCTGAGAGGAGGACATTTTGTCAGTGTTATGTGATCGCTATCAAGTTGGTTGGGTTTTTTTTCCCTTTCATTTAGTGAGCTTGTAAAACGTAATAAAATTAAAGTAATGGTGCAAAGAGTTGACTGGTCACCCAGAAAGCGATGTAAAATAGTATTATTAAGTGAAGAAGGCTACAGTTATAAAGAAATTAGAAGAAAAAATGGTGGAAACTTAACCAAAGGTGGCATTTCTACTGTACACTTTTCCCAAAAGGTTTCCACAATTTTGGCCACTACTGTAGAGCACAGTTGAGAGACTGAAAGGGCATATTATTAATTTACACAGAACATTTGTGAGACCCAGCAGAGCTGACCAGTGCTTTAAAAATTAGAGAGTGTATAATTTTTACTATTATAGATGATGTGCTGTTAGCTCGATAAAGGTGAAGGATGCGGCATCAGAAATTCCTGTGGCATCACAGGCTGCATACCAGGGCAGTTTGGAAATAAACCTCTGCTTGAGCATGTGTGAGAAATAGCCGGGGGCAGAGTGATGCCTGTCCTATGGCGCCGTGCGCAGTAGTTCAGTAGGTGGTAAGTGGAAGGAGAAAGCTGTGTTGCAGCTGACTCGTCCGCTAGATCAATTGAAAATGAAGCCTGCCATAGAAAATCCCGCCCAATGTGAAGTGCGTGCAGCGATACGATTCCCTGTGTGCAAAAATACTTTCCGGCAGCTGCGATTCATCGCGCACTGCGTAATGTTTACGGACCAAACATTTGGCAGGATTTTCTATGGCAGGCTTCATTTTCAATTGATCTAGTGCAGAGGTCCCCAACCTATGGGCCGCGGCCCACTACCGGGCCGTGGCCTTTGGGCCACCGGGCCGCATGAGTGGCTGGCCAGTGCACACGTGCGCGTTCTCGCCCCCTGCCCTTGCATTGGCACTAGCCGAGCTGCGAGCCTCTCACCGGTGCTAGTTGAGCCGCGCGCCCGCGTTAGCAGCCCCATTTGCGCACATGCTCACCGCCCCGTTTGCGCGCATGCTCACCGCCCCATTTGCGTGCATGCTCACCGCCCCGTTTGCGCGCATGCTCATGGCCCTGTTTGCACGCATGCTCGCGGCCCCATTTGCGCGCATGCTCACAGCCCCGTTTGCGTGCATGCCCACATGGCCCCATTTGCGTGTGTGCACATGCGCGCATAAAGGTGCCTGTCCCTCCCTTTCCCATTGGGCCGCCACCCCAGAAAGGTTGGCGACCCCTGGACTAAACAACCTCCATGATTCCTTCAGATATTACTGATTCTATGGCAAGTCTCATATTTATACTATTATCCTATTGCTATTCTCTCTTTTCAGGTATTGATAACCATTATTAGCACGTGGGACTTAGTTAAATAGGAAATCCATTTCAGAACAGATTTTAAAATTTGAACTTTTATTATTAGGAAAACGTGGATGGATAGAACAAAAGAAGGAAAACTAAATGGCCACTTCATGTTTGCCATACAGTATTGATTTTCACTGGGTTTTTTTAAAATGTGCCATTTCTGATCCATTTCAGTTTGTGCTTCCCTTACAGGCAGACTACACTGATCCTCAGAGCAAACTGAGATTTAGTACAACAGAGGAATTTGCCTATATCCGAATGCTTCCTTCAGATGTTGTTTTGGGTTACCTTACACTAAGGAAAGCAACACATGTTGTTCCCTGAAAAACAAAAGCAAAGCCATCGTCGTCTTCTTTAAAAATGTAGGATGTATTCCACTGAGTGCACAGAATGTATGTTGTCAAATGATACATGTTATCCGTTCAACTAAAGTAATGTATTATTATTGATTCAGTGTGGATGTTTATTTTTCCTTTTTTTTCAGTGATATTGATTATAGTGAACAATATGCCCAATCTTTGTTATCACTGCACTGGCTATGTTGAAATTAGTAGGACTGAAATACTACTTGCAAAGGCTTTAGTAATCAGTGTCTTAAAACAGAGAGTAATTAGAGGGAGTTTTAACATTCCAACAAAACACCTCCCCCAGTTGACTGGGGAAGAGATATTAAGTCCAGTTACATACTGAATATACACGGTATTAAGAGAAATTGGATTGGAAGAAGATGACCATGGTTTTAAAATTGGGGGAAGAAACATCAATACTTCCCATTGCACTGATGACACTAGCTTGACAAGTTGTGTTTTAAATAACAAATCAAGCCACATGTACGTGGCAAAAAAAAATAAATTCTAGGAGTTCATCCAGTGCCTCTGTATGGGAGGCACAATTCAACAGCAACTAAAGAACGGGTCAGTCCTACAGGAGATCAACCCTAACTGCTCTTTAGAAGGCCAGATCCTGAAGTTGAAACTCAAGTACTTTGGCCACCTAATGAGAAGGAAGGACTCACTGGAGAAGAGCCTAATGCTGGGAAAGATTGAGGGCAATAGAAGAAGGGGACGACAAAGAATGAGGTGGCTGGATGGAGTCACTGAAGCAGTAGGCGTGAGCCTAAAGGGACTCCAGAAGATGGTAGAGCAGGGCTTTTCAACCTGTGGTACGCGTACCACTTGTGGTACATTAACAAGTGGCAGGTGGTACGCAGCCCTGCCTAACCAAGTGTAGTGGGGGAGGGAAAGAGCCAGCGCAGGCAAGGACTTACAGTGAGAGAGTCCTCTGGAGCTGCAGTGGCTGGGGAGAGACAAAGGGCCCAGGCTCAGTTCTGGCTCACCCTCCCCCATGAGAAAGAGGGAGGAGATGGAGAGTGGAAGGATTCTTATGTGCTTTTGTGACTTTGAAGTTCTGGGCTTTGTGCAATGTGGGCTTTGTGTTCTTAAGGAGTGTTTGGCAATTTCTATTTGGCTGATGGCTGGTGTTAGCTTCTATTGCTCTGCTATTGTTAGCTGTAATTTTTGCTGCAAGGGATTTTGAAGTATTTTTCTCCTGAATGGATTTTGCCTGTAGATTCTTTTACTTATGAATGGAGCCATTTGGGGAGGCTGCCTTAGCCGGCAGCCAATACTTACTACATTTTTTTTTCTTCCTTACTTTCCTTTCTAGCCAGTAGTTAATTCTTAAAGGGAATGTGCCTTTTTAAGCTAGTTCACTCAGCAGTTTGTCTTTTCTGTTTCTGGAGGCTTTTCCTTGTTTGATGAATATATGGAAGAGAAAAAATATGGGGGGGGTTTTCAAATTCTTCCTTCAGAAGGAGTGGGCATGAGAAAGAGGGAGGCAGGGAAGGAAGGAGGGAGGGAAGTCCTGCCTTAGCACTTGGTCACCAGCAGCCCTGCCATTGACTTTACTTGTCAAAAGGTTGCAAAAGGGGATCACATGACCCTGGGACACTGTGACCATCATAAATATGAATCAGTTGCCAAGCATCCAAATATAAATCACATGACCCTGGGCATGCTGCAATGGTCCTAAGTGTGAAAATGGTCATAAGTCATTTCAGTGCAATTGCAACTTTGAACAGGGTTTTTTTTTTGGTCATCAAGTTTTTGACACCTTGCTAAGTGGTACTCGAATATTGCCATATCCTAAAAGTGGCACAATCGGTGAAAAGCCCTGTGGTAGAGGACAGGAAGGCCTGGAGGAACGTTGTCCATGGGGCCGCGATGGGTCGGACACGACTTCGCAACTAACAACAACAACAAAGGGTGGTGAAGAGCAGGGACGGCAGAAGAGGGGGGGAGGGAGGTTGCCGCAGGAGAGTTGGGGGACAGACAAGCGGGGCAAAGAAAAGGAGGGGCTGTTTGTAGAAGACTTTGCAGTTGTGAGCGTCCTTACCGGTCCCTAGCCGCCTCAGACACGACAGAAGGAGGACAGGGTGACTGGCACACAGGAACGCTTCAACAAATGCTTTAGCACCGGGAGTGCTTTGCTCCCAGCGCGTTAAATGCCTTCCCTCCCTGCAGCTCCACCCCCACCCCCCCACACACACAGCAGGCCAGCATCCGGGCGTTTGTCCTTAAAAGGCAGCCGGTTCCCCCTGCCCTGCCGTACTGTCTCTGCTGGTTGGCGTTGCACAGCAGAGCTTGGAGCCGTTCTCTGTCCCGGTAAGCCTCCGCTTCACCCTCGGGCACCCCCACGGTCCTTGCTAGCATTGTTGCCGTCGCCTCACAGCCCTCAGGGAGCGCCGGCGTTGCTGCTTTCGTTTCCCCCCCCCCTCCCTTGAATGTCGAGCCCAGGTGGCTTATTTTACAGGTAGTTCTCGACTTACAACCGTTCATTTAGTGACCGTTCAAAGTTACAACGGCACGGGAAAAAAGTGACACGACCATTTTCAGCCTCCCCTCCCCCCCTCCCGGTCACACGATCTACTCTCGGATGCTTGACAACTGGTTCGTATTTATGACGGCTGCTGTGTGATTCCCAATTTGCCTCCTTCCGACAAAGCCAATGGGGGAAGCCAGGTTTACTTAACAACCGCGTTACCAGCTTAACGACTCCAGTGATTCACACAACCACCGTGGCAAGGAAGGTCGTAAAAATGGGGCAACACTCTTAACAAATGCCTCAGTTCACAACAGGAATTCTGGGCTCCCTTGTGGTGGTAACTTGGGGACTAAACAAAAAAAATCCCGCACAGAGGAAACTTCCATCCGTTTTCGCCCACCTCTTTCCTGTCCTGCATGGAATGGGACAGGGCTACTTTGGAGCTGCACACTCATCGGAAAATAGAATCACGAGGGAATGGGTGGAATTCAAAGAATGGGCTCAGAGAGCAGCCAGATAGCTGACTCACATTGAATGAAGCTCCATGTCAATGTTCCCATGTGCTGGCAAGATACCAGTGCTTGGCAAGGGAGGTCCTGATGGGAGTCAGGCACACAAGCAGCTGGCTGGAGAGGAGCTGTGCGGGTACCTTAAGCAGATGTGGGTCTGCCCAGATGTTTTTAAGTCTCCTTCTCAAAGCTGATGAAGTCCATCCCATCGTAGCAGTAGTGGAAGTAGCCTCCTTTGCTCCCATCTCCCCTGAGCTCACAGCCCAAAATCACCTGTCAGGTAATGAAGCCCTGAAGGAGACCAAGTGGGGGGTGGGTGAGAAAGAACCAGAATTCCTCTTTCCAGACGCCATTAAAAGTCTACCCCTCCCCCCTATTCTGGAGAGAGAGAGAGAGAAACACGAGTGAAGACTCGGAGGCCTTTGCACCCCAAAAGCAGTGGGGGAGACGGGATCGGCGAGGAAAAGCGAGAAATTTTGCTTGGGAAGGCAAGAAGTGAGAGATATTTGAATCTGCTCCTGCCACAGATTGAACGAAAGGAGGGGGGGGGCGAAGTCAAAAGGGAAGGAAAAAGAAAAGAAGGATGGGGAAGGGGAAGGGGAAAGGAAAGGAGGAATGGGGAAGGGAAGGAAAAGAAAGGAAGAATGGGGAAGGGCAAGGGCGAAGAGGAAGGAAAAGAAAGGAGAGGAAGAATGGGGGAAGGAGAAGGAAAGTAAAGAAAGGTAGAATGGAGGGAGGGAAAGGAAAGGAAAGGAAAGGAAAGGAAAGGAAAGGATCCACTGGGGGCTCTTGCCAAAAGCCATTATCCGATAAACCTACGCGGAGTGACAGTATCTCGGACCTTCTCACTAAAAGGCCCATGATCCACGCACAGAATCCCTCCCTTAAACACAATCTTAACCGTCCAGAGTCCTCGGAGAGAATCAAACTGCACCAAGAAGCTGCGACCACGTCCTTCCAAAAGCTCCGTCGGTGCCGCGGAGGGGAGGGAGAAAGAGATGCCTCTCTCCGAGGAGCCCAGCACAACAGCTGTAACCTGATCGACTGAGAGCTAAGCCTGGACCCGCAGACTGGGAGAGATCCAGCTGGCAGAACTTCAGTTATGGATTCTCTTGCTCTGGCGCTGGGGGGGGGGGGGCAGAAGGGGCGGGGCTTTCCTTGGTTGGTGTTATTTTGCGGAATGTGCCGCGTGTTTTCGGCTGCAGATGCAAACGGCGGCGCGCGTGGCTGGAGGGCGATGCGGCTGCAACAGGCGCCCCTCTTGCTCCTGGGAGCCGTGCTGGGGGCCTCCTTGCGGGGGGGGCGGCTGCGGTGAGTTCTTGGGCGGACTTGCCACCTGGAGAGGGAGGAAGCAGAAAGATGGGAAGGGGGGAAACGCGGGTCCCGGGCTGGGTCTCTGCCCCTCTAAGCAACTTTCCCCGAAGGAAACGCCTGCCTTCCCTCGCGGCGCTTCGCCGACCCTCTTTTAAGGATGTTTCGTTTGTAATCAGGGGCTGCCCCAAAGACGAGGGGGTCAACCCATTCTCCAAAGCGCCTGAAGGCAGGACAAGAAGCAACGGATGGAAACTAACCAAGGGGTGAAGCAACCTAGAACTAAGGAGGAATTTCCTGACAGTTAGAACAATTAATCAGTGGAACAACTTGCCTCCAGAACTTGTGAATGCTCCAACACTGGAAGTTTTCAAGAAAAGATTGGACAACCATTTGTATGAAATGGTATAGAGTTTCCTGCCTGAGCAGGGGGTTGGACTAGAAGACCTCCAAGGTCCCTTCCAACTTTATTATTATTATTATTATTATTATTGTTGTTGTTGTTGTTGTTGTTGTTGAGCGAAAGGTTATTTTGGTAGCGAAAACCCAGCCAGGTTTGACATGTATTTTCCTGGCACTGGTCTAATTTACATATGTAAGGGAAGGGGAGAGCAGGGAGAGCAGAGCAGAAGGGAGGGGGGAGGTTGCAGGAGGAGAGTTTTCCGGCAGACAGGTGGGGCAAAGAAAAGGAGTGACTTATGACCGTTTTCACACATATGACCGTTGCAGCCTCCCCAGGGTCACGCGATTTACACTCGGATGCTTGGCAGCTGGTTCATATTTATGACGGGGTCAAGTGATTCCCCTGTTGCCACCTTCCGACAAGCAAAGCCAATGGGGGAAGCCAGGTTCACTTAACAACCACCAGCTTAGCGACTGCAGTGATTCCCTCAATCACCGGGGCAAGGAAGGTCGTAAAAATGGGGCAGCACTCTTTTAGCAAATGTCTCAGTTCACAACAGGAATTCTGGGCTCCCTTGTGGTGCTAACTTGAGGACTACCTGTATAATTTTTTTTTAAAAAAAAATCCTGCCCAGAGGAAGCTTCGATCCGTTTTCTCCCACCTCTTTCCTCTCCTGCATGGAATGGGGCAAGGCTATTTTGGAGCTGCACACTCATCAGAAAATAGAATCAAGCAAGAATGGAGTTCAGGGAAGGTGTTGAGATGCCTGTCTGGAGAGCAGACAGATATCTGACTCTCACATGGAATGAAGTTCCATGTCACTCTCTATGCTTAGCAAGGGAGATCCTGATGGGAGCCAGGCACACAAGCAGCTAGCTGGGAATCCCCAGGGCCCAGGGGAGCTGTGCGGGTACCTTAAGCAGATGTGGGTCTGCCCAGATGTTTTTAAGTCTCCTTCTCAAAGCTGATGAAGTCCATCCCATCGTAGCCGTATTGGAAATAGCCTCCTTTGCTCCCTGAGCTCACATCCCAAAATTACCTGTCAGGTAATGAAGCCCTGAAGGAGACCAAGTGGGGGTGGGTGAGAAAGACCCAGAATTCCTCTTTCTAGACGCCATTTAAAGTCTACCCCTCCTCCCTATTCTGGGGAGAGAGAGAGAGAGAGAGAGAGAAAGAGAGAGAGAGAAAGAGAGAGAGAGAGAGAAAGGGAGAGAGAGAGAGAGAGAGAGAGAGAGACGTGTGAAGTCTCGGAGGCCTTTGCACCCCAAAAGCAGTGGGGGAGACGGGATCAGCGAGGAAAAGCGAGAAATTTTGCTTCGGAAGGCAAGAAGTGAGAGATATTTGAATTGGTCCTGCCACAGATTGAGCGAAAGGAGGGGGGGGCGAGGTCGTCCCCAAACTGAAAGAACACAAGGGAGCTCCCCTCTTTCTTCTCCCCCCCGTCTCTTTTTTAAAAACCTCCCCCTACTCCTTCCAGGTGGGGCTGGAGGGAAAGAGCGACAGGGGGGAGAAGGCGGGGAGGGTTTGTGTGTGCGTGTATGAGTGAGTGAGTGAGAGAGAGAGTGAGAGAGAGAGAGCCAGTGGGAAGTGCAAGTGCCTCTCTCTCGCTCTCTCGCTCTCGCTCTCTCTCTCTCACACACACACACACAAATACACAGGGTGGGGGAAGAGGACTGGCAGACCAAGGGCAGGAGAGGAGCGCAGGTGAAGATCCAACCCAGTAAGAATATCCCTGGGTGCGTCAGCCGCGGTGGGGTGCCTGAGATGCAGCGGGGGCAACTTAAAGGCAGCCCTGTTCATTTGTCCCATTCCGTTCGGCAGGTTCCTCCTCCTCTTAATCCCCGCCCCCTTGCCCTGAATCTGCCCAAGGCCACCCTCCAATCAGCTCCCTCCTGAGGAGAAAAATTTCAAGAGGACACCAAGGGAGGGTGGCTTCTTCTGGGTGCGGTGCAGCTTCCAGGAGCAGGAAGCCTGATTGGTCTCCCCGTTGGAGAGGGGCTTTTCCCAATAGCACTGAGGGAGGAGCTGGAGATGCAGACCACTCTAACTCTGTCCCTCACCCTCTTCTCCTTCCAGGCTCCTCCAGACACTCCCTCTGCTATTCCTGCCGGAAAGTGTCAGAGCCCAGCCAGGGGCTGCCCCAGTTCCTCTCCTTGATCCACCTGGATGACCAGCCCTTTGCTCGCTCTGAGGGCCTCACCAGCACGATGGTCCCCCTGGTGCCCTGGATGGAGGCAGAGGAGGCAAAGATCTTTGTGGGCCCCGAGAGGTGGTTCAGGACTCACCTGGAGTGGCTTTCAAACCTGAGCCCCCCGACTGGAGGTGAGCGGAGGCAGATCTGCCTTCCAGACTTTCTGAATTCTCCTTCAAGTCTCACTTTTGGTTTCTTGTGATTTTGATTACCCAAAGAAGAGGGAAGCAGGCAAAGAATAGAAATAGGGTGGCTGGAGGTTGGGTGCATGAGATGAGCCCCATTCCAGGACAGAAAATATTGACTAAGGGCTGCAAGGGGCATAAATGGTGAGAGATCCTTTCCTGTAAAGGAGAGAAAACACCCTTCCACCCTCCAAGATCCAATTTGTGGTCTTCATGACATCTTTCCTATTACCTTCTCCTATTGTATCTTATGATTCTATTACTTTCTTGTTTGGATGTACACTGAGAGCTTAAGACCCGGAGACAAATTTCTTGTGTGTCCCAATACACTTGGACAATAATGATTCCATTCCATTCCATTATATTCTTATTCCATTCCATATTCTATTCTATTCTATTCTATTCTATTCTATTCTATTCTATTCTATTCTATTCTATTCTATTCTATTCTATTCTATTCTATTCTATTCTATTCTATTCTATTCTAATTTCCTATATCCTATATCCTGTTTTCTATTCTATCTTTTTATTCTATCCCATATTCTATTCCATTCCATATTGCATTGCATTCCATTCCATTGTCCCTGATCACAATTGGTAGACCACTACCAATTGAAAGAAAGAGGGCAGGTAAGATCCATTTTCCCTCCCCCGATGGGATGTTGTTCAGTCACTGAACACAGCACACTAATCCCCGACCCATCCTCCACTGTCTCCCAGAGTTTGCACAAATTCATGTTTGTTGCATCAATGACACTAACCATCTCATCCGTCCCCTTCTTCTTTTGCCTTCCATCTTTCCCAACATCAGGATCTTTTCCAGTGAGTCCTCTCTTCTCATTTGGTGGCCAAAGTATTTCGGCTTCAGATGGTGGGAGGGGAGGGAAGCAAACACTTGAATGGTAGCCAGTCGGGTGTGTATGGGAAAGGAACTAATCCACCCCCTCTGGGTCTCTTTCAGGGTTTCACACCTGGCAGGTGATGTTGGGCTGTGAGCTCTGGGAAGACGGGAGCAAAGGAGGGTTTTTGCACTATGGCTACGACGGGATGGACTTCATCAGCTTCGACAAGGAGACCCTCAGATGGGTGGTAGCTCAGCCCCAGGCCGAAAAGGTCAAGGATAAGTGGGAAGATCATCTAGGATGGCCCCAGAGAAATAAAGTCTTCCTGGAGGAGACCTGCATTGAGTGGCTACAGAGATACCTGCCCTACAACAAGGAGGCTCTGCAGAAGACCGGTGAGTGGCAAAAGGGGGGTCTCCACTGAGCATGTTTCTGTAGGGTTACCACCCCCAATATTACACAACCAAGCCACCCTTTTCAGAAAAGGATCAGTTAGTATCCCACATCACATTACGGAAGGAAAATAATCTTCAATGCCCCCCAGAATAAGGACTGTACAGATGAAGTAACTAATTGAGCAAGAAATTAATGCCAAAGGTCTCATTCTATTTCCCTGAGAAAATCAGAAAAAAGCAGAAGAAACTGATGTCCTGTATTTGGGTCAGAAGGAAAAGATCAGTCTGTTCCTGATTTCTCTCTGGAACAACTTGAACAAATTCAGTTTGGCGGGGATGGTGGTGGAAGAGTCAATTAAATCAAACCTCATGCATTACAAATATTTTGGTTGGAGAGCTTTACCCCAAGCCCTATTTACCCCTTTCCGAAATGCATCTAAAGAGCTTCAATGTCCCATTTTGGAGGCTTCCACAGCTTCAGAGGAGGAGAAAGAGCAGAGGGGGAAGAGGGCCAAAGAGAAGCCCCTCCTTGTTATTAAGTCACCTTGATGGAAATTCTAGTAATCCCAGGAACTCTGGTGTTGCTGTTTCTGTAGAGGCCCCAGTGGGGAAGGTGACCCACAAGGTGGTGGATGACAGTCTGGAGGTCCTCATCTGCCAGGCCTTTGGCTTCTATCCCAAGGAGATCCAGGCCACCTGGACAAGGCACGGAGAGGTCTGCCTGTACGAGACCCTCCCTAGGAACGTGGCCCCCAACTCAGACGGCACCTATTATGTCTGGCTCAGCATCGATATCAACCCGAAGGAGAGGGACCATTTTCGGTGTCACCTGGAGCACGAGGGCTTACAGGAGCCCCTGGTGTTGTCTTTCAAGGAGGAAACAGGTGAGAGGCTGGTGGGTTGTAATGCATAGATGAAAACTTTGTGTAAAAGTAAATATTACATCAATATTTGCAATGTGGGGGGGAGGAGAGTTTTTTGCTACATCATCTCAGGTTTTCAGGTGGAGAGCAGTAAATACAGTCCTGCATTTAGCAATGGGAGAGAAGCGATTTCTGTCGGGGGAATTGGAATTGATAACTTAATAGCAAATGTACGAAGATATGATGATATAATATCAGATGGTGGGCTGTGGCTCTTCCTTCTGCGCTTCAAGGCCATTCGCTCTGCCCTCTTCAGCCTTGGAAGGAAGGGGCTTCCTTCTGCTGGGAGGGGAGACTTCCTGGAAGCCAATGGAGGTTGGGAATTGCTTCCATTGCTCAGCATCTCCACTTCAGGGAACTCAGCATCTGTCTAACCAGAACCCCGTTTCTCCTTCTTTACCTACAGGGGGGCAGAATCTTGTGGGAATTGGGGCTGCCTTAATCTTGGGAGCTTTTATTCTCTTCCTGATACGTAAGTGAAACACACCCACTATCACCCCAGGCCTTTGTGCTTTGATGGAGCTGGCGCGGATAGCACAGCCTCCCTGGGAGTTTCACCCACGATCCCCACGAACAGCACTTTGCACAAGAGTCGGAGAGGAAGAATAAACCACGAGCTGCTTGAGATTTGTCTTGCTTGCTTGGCAGTTTCAGGTGCACGTGCCAAGCCAATGAGGCCTGCTGATTGCTGATGGGGAGGTGCTGGGGTCTTTTTGTTCCCTTTTGAGTTGGTTGATTTGGGGTAATGAAGCATCTGCAAGAAAACAAGGCATCTCAGGGAGCCCCAAGTGGGACCTTGCTTAGCTTTCCAGAATCAGCCACGGTTGCTTCTTCTTAGATCTGGCTAGGTTGGATTTGGGCCTTGGAGTATAAATAAAAAAGAATGGGATAGATAGACTTTAACAACTTCATCCCGTGACTGACAATCAAAGGGAAAAAAATTAATAGAATAGAGCTGGAAGGGACCTTGGAGGTCTTCTAGTCCAGCCCCCCCCCCCACTTAAGCAGGAGAACCTATACCATCTCAGACAAGTGACTGTCTAGCCTCTTCTTAAAAATCTCCAGTGATGGAGCGCCCACAATTTCTGGAGGCAAGCTGTTCCACTGGTTAATTGTCCTCACTGTCAGGAAGTAGGAGACACAAAGAAGAAGGAAGTGGCAAAGTCATCACACATTGTTGCTTAAAAGTGATTTATGATGATTTAGTACAAGTAAGTACTACTTAGCGCTATTTAGGAACAGCCCTGCTGGAAAGGTTCGAAAGATGATGGAAAAACAGGTCTCATAGGAGCTGTAATTGGAACCTGGAGAGTTTCAACTTGATTCTTTCTCAAGACCTCCCAGGAATTTTCCATTTTATTTTCGCCCTGGTTAGCAACTCTTGAAAGCCAACAATTTTGTCCTTCCTCTGAAATAAACAGAGGAAAGCACAAGTATATTTTTCTCAAGATGCTGGGTTTAAAATCCAGGTAGTTGTACTGTCTGGGGCCTGGGCCCTTTGAGGTCTTTAGCATAAATGCTTTTCCAGCCCAGACAGGACTTGCTGCCTCACAAATAAACTGTCTTCTCTTTTTATCAGGCTGGAGGTGGAGATACAGGGAAAAAATCCATCAGGAAGAGACAAATTGCCCTGATTGTGTTTCTCTAGAACTGCTTCCTTCTCCAATTACAAAAGATGAGATACAATCATAGGTGATGTTCCAACCTAAAATAACCTGAGGTGAGACTGAATATTGCTTAAATCTATTTAAGAAACGAAACTCTGAGCTTGCAAAATATCTGGAAGTCAAGAGCATCAGGCTTGTTGGGGTGAGGAATCCACCCTCTAAATCTTTCCAAGGTAGCCATGAAGAGACGGTGGGCTGCCTGGGGTTCCTTTGCAGCTCAGCCCTGCCTGCCTGGGACCCTCTGATCAGCTGCTCTTCAGAAAACATCCAGCCCAACTCAGTCTCTCCATTCCACCAGCTCTAAGGGAAGAATCTGAAAAACGAAAGAAACTGTTGGGCACCCTGGGAAAATGAGGGATGTCTCTCCAAGAAGGACTGGAGGGGAGGGAGAGAAAGAGATTGGGGGCTGGTGAAACGTGTGTGTGTGTGTGTGTGTGTGTGTGTAATCCAGGACAAAAGCTCCTTGGTGATGATGAGCTGGAGGGGTAACAGGAAAGGAACTCTAAGGGGAGAATTGAGGATGTCTCTCCAAGAATTCCTCTCTCCAGGGAGGGGCTGTCCCTGGAGCTGAAAATTGCAGGCCTTTCTCCAATTTGGCTGCTTCCTCCATGCCTCCTGGGGTTGCTGTGGGGTAAAGAGGGAGCCAAGGAGAGGAGAGAAAAGCCCCCCCCCATACAACCCAGGGCACTGACTTCCTCCATTTTCTCGCTCTGAAGCACAACACAATCTATGGAGGGTGGGAGCCAGCTTATTATTGTTTAATGTCTGTGGAGATTCTCAGTCATCCAGGTCATGGTTGTCCCAAAGGTGCTTTTTCAAGAGGCATCTGGACTTTCTTGTTTTTCTTTGAAGACGTTTCGCTTCTCATCCAAGAAGCTTCTTCAGTTCCGGACTAGAACTGAAGAAGCTTCTTGGATGAGAAGCGAAACATTTTCAAAGAAGAACAAGAAAGTCCAGTTGCCTGTTGAAAAAGCCCCTTTGGGACTTATTAGTGTTTGTTATGTAGCACAAAGTGGTTGCTGTGGCTATCCTGTTTCCATGGTCGTGTGGATCCTACTTCCGTGTAGACAGGTAGCAGTTTACTCGAATGAACAGATCAAAGAAGAATACTTTATTCACAGAGATATTCAACAACTCACAATTAAGATGAAATACGTCTGGAATGCAATATTAATCTGGATCCATATCATTAGGTTGAAAGACAGTGATGTCCTCCTGTCCTATATATAAATCACATGTTGAATAATTGCTGTGTCCGAGCCATGAGGCTGGATCCCAATGTGAAGAGAATCAAACAATGGCACAGAGCCAGGAAGTACAGTCATAAACCTTTGAACTCCTCCCACTGACTAGATAAACTGACTGCTGAAACTACATTACCCATAAGCCATTTCTTAAGGAAATAGTGTTTAACCCTATAAATGCTAAACATCCTAACATACAGTTCTCAGCTGCTGGTTGGTCCAGAACAGTGGCCATTTGCATATGTTGGTGGGATTACCCAATGGTTGACCTGGGACAGTCCGGTTTAATATATTTTCATTTGTATATTGAGAGACCGTCTCTAATTCATAATATATTTATTGCTTATTTAACACATAGAGATTACAGTGGCAAGATACCTTGTATCTACTGATGAGGCCATCCATTGGTTGATCTGGTTTTGATCCACTGGTTGACCTGCACTAAATGAAAGTCAGACCATCAGCCTTCGTGCTGAAGGATACCTGTCTATTAAGGTGGTGGACATGGTGCAGATACCAAGCTTGGGAATGCTTTCAGTGTAGGAATGTTACTGATCAGGTAAAAGTCTTCCATCGCTTGTAAGCTTTAGCTGAACTTTGGCTGTTACTCTGACTACAGAAGATGTGCATTTATGATATTGTTCTTAATGATGGGTGTATCGTGATGTGTGTGTTCATGACTAGTTCATGACAATGTGGGCTTTTCAAAACTCTAGAAAAGGGGGTCCACAGTGGAGCAGAGGTGTCCCATTTTGGAATTTGCTTCTTTGTAAATAAAACTCTTATTCCTTTCCACCTTTCAGGTGAAAGTCCCAGTTTTGCCCAGGTAGCCCTGGTGCTTTTATGCTACAAAAATATGGCAGAAGATCTTTAAAAACAATTCTTTATGCAGCGATTGGGAAAAGGGATATGTGGAGAACCCTGAGGAAGGAAGATTTCAATTAAGGAAGATCATTTATTTAAAAGAGCAAATGTTATAAAAGAATCTAACAAACATGTTGGTATATTTTGCTCAGGGATACATCTGTCAGTATTCAACTAGGAGGGACAATGTATGTACAGGCGCTTTTGTCTTTTGTATTTTTAGGCTGCACAAATTATTTTAAAAATTGTTTGTGTGATTTTCTCTTTGTAAATATTTTTTTTTTGAAGTTACAATTGTAATTTTTTTGAATAAAATAAAAAAATTAAAGAACGAGCTTAACAAACTTACTATCGGTGGGAAGGGAGTGTCGTTTTAAAGAGGCGCCAACAGCAAGTGGAGAAAAAGAATCAAACCATCTCCAGCTGCAGGTTAGTAATAAGAGTCCGAAGCAGCAAAATGAGAAGTTCAAGGAACAAGTGGCTGAATTGAGGGGGTCCTGCTGAACCATCTGCCTCACCTATTCCCTCATATCCCACCATTCCCAAAACTTTGTCAGCTACTCTCTTGCTCTCCCAAGGATCTTCAATCTACACTTCTAGGAGATCATGGCCCCCTCCCATATCCTCCTTCAGGTCAAGAAGAAAAAGAGCATCCCATAACATCCCATAGACCAGGTAGGTGACCCCAGACTATGTCCAAGTTCAGGGATACCCAACTACCAGCTCTGAAGTCGGAATCACCTGGACAGACAGGATTGTTAGGGTTCCAGAGGGATTTAGCCCCACAATGAGTTTATTTCCACTATGTGGCACCACTGCCCCTTATAGTCCCCAGGTTTTTGTTCCACAGAGCCCCCCTGCAATTTACACAACCTCTTTCTCCAGCTCCCTAAGCTAGAACGTGATCTTTTAGGGTTCCAATGGGATTTAAAGGCCGCACTGGAGGCACAGCAGTCTTTCCCAATGACCTCTACCAGAGGGACTGAAGTGAAGAGGCAGGCTAATGTTAGGGGTCTCCTCTCTCAAGGAGGTCTATCTAGTGGGACCAAGAAGAAGGTCCTTCTTCTTGGTGGTTCCTTCCCTGTGGAACATTATTCCCATGAAGACAAGATTGGCCCCCACCTTGATACCCTTTCCAAAGGCCCTGAAGGTTTGGCCAGAAGACCTAGGGGCTCCCGGGGATATTGGTTTGAGTGTTGTCACCAGGAAGATGGGGGTTTGTTGGGTTTTGTAATGGGGTTTTCACATTTGTCATCACCCTGAGTCATTGTGTCATGCTTTCCGGGTCTGACTCATTTGCAATGGAGGCTGGTTCTGGCACTCCCTACACACACTCGCATTCCAGAAATCCTTAGGGATCTCTGCCCCTCACTGAAGTGTGTCTGTGTGAGCAAGCAGCAGGAGAGAATACAGAATAACAGAATTAAAAGGGAGCTTGGAGGTCCTCTAATCCAGGGCTTTTCAACCTTTTCACCGATTGTACCACTTTTAGGATATGGCAATATTCGAGTACCACCTAGCAAGGTGTCAAAAACTTGGTGACAAAAAAAAACCCTGTTCAAAGTTGCAATTGCACTGAAATGACTTATGACCATTTTTCACACTTATGACCATTGCAGCATGCCCAGGGTCATGTGATTTATATCTGGATGCTTGGCAACTGATTCATATTTATGATGGTCACAGTGTCCCAGTCATGTGATCCCCTTCTGCAACCTTTTGACAAGCAAAGTCAATGGCAGAGCTGCTGGTGGCCAACTGCTAAGGCGGGACTTCCTTCCCTCCCTCCCTTCCCTCCCTCCCTTTTTCTCATTCCCATCATTCCCACACGTACCACTTGTGGTACATTAATGAGTGGCAGGTGGTACGCAGCCCTGCCTAGCCAAGTGTAGTGGGGAAGGGAAAGAGCCAGCACAGGCAAAGACTTACAGTGAGAGAGTCCTCTGGAGCTGCAGATTTTACTTATGAATGGAGCCATTTGGGGAAGCTGCCTTAGCCGGCAGCCAGTACTTACATTTTTTTTTCTTCCTTAAGTGCGGGCTGGGCTCCTTACTTTCCTTTCTAGCCAGAAGCTAATTCTTAAAGGGGAAGTGCCTTTTTAAGCTAGTTCACTCAGCAGCTTGTCTTTTCTGTCTCTGGAGGCCTTTCCTTGTTTGATCAATATATGGAAGAGGAAAAATATGGGGGGGTTCAAATTCTTCCTTCAGAAGGAGATGAGAATGAGGAAAAGGGAGGGAGGGAAGGGAGGCAGGGAAGGAAGTCCCGCCTTAGCAGTTGGCCACCAGCAGCTCTGCCATTGACTTTGCTTGTCAAAAGGTTGCAGAAGGGGATCACATGATCCTGGGACACTGTGACCATTATAAATTTATGAATCATCATAAATAGCATCCAAATATAAATCACATGACCCTGTTGCTGCAATGGTCATAAGTGTGAAAAATGGTCATAAGTCATTTCAGTGCAATTGCAACTTTGAACAGGTTTTTTTTTTGTCACCAAGTTTTTGACACCTTGCTAGGTGGTACTCGAATATTGCCATATCCTAAAAGTGGTACAATCAGTAAAAAGGTTGAAAAGCCCTGCTCTATGGAACTGCATCTACATGGAGGGAAGTGTGTAGTGGGGTGCCCCAGTGCTCTTCAACATCTTCATCAGTGATTTGGATGAGGGGATAGATGGGGATAGATGACATGATAGCAGTCTTCCAATATCTCAGGGGCTACCCCAAAGAAGAGGGAGTCAAGCTACCGGTATTCTCCAAAGCTCCTGAAGGCAGGACAAGAAGCAATGGATGGAAACAAATCAAAGAGAGAAGCAACCTAGAACTAAGGAGAAATTTCCTGACAGTGAGAACAATTAATCAGTGGAACAACTTGCCTCCAGAAATTGTGAATGCTCCAACACTGGACGTTTTTAAGAAAAGATTGGACCCCCATTTGTCTGAAATGGCATAGGGTTTCCTGCCGGAGCAGGGGGCTAGCCCAGAAGACCTCCAAGGTCCTTTCCAACTATTCTATTCTATTCTATTCTATTCTATTCTATTCTATTCTATTCTATTCTATTCTATTCTATTCTATTCCATTCCATTCCATTCCATTCCATTCCATTCCATTCCATTCCATTCCATTCCATTCCGGAGAATATTTAGCTCAGGGTTGACACAAAGGTCCTTGGTGCTCTCTGAGCTTGCTTGTTTTATTGCAGATGTTTCATTACTCAAATTAAGTACTGTGTTTCCCAGAAAGTAAGCCCTACCCCACAAATAAGCCCTAGTTTTGGGGCGAGGCACACACTTAAAAATCAAGCTATGGCGGGGGTGGGAGGGCGGAGCTGCCCCACCCGCACCTTGCAGCTAAGCCTCTCTTTGCCGGCCCACTTCTTCTGAGGCGTCTTCTGCAGCCAGGCCTGCATTTCTCAATCACAGGCCGTTCCGGAAAACCACTGCAGCCGAGAACCGAGCTATTAATTGAATCCATAGCTCGGTACTCGGCTGCAGAGGCCTTCCAGAAAGGCCTGACTGTGAAATGCAGGCCAGAATGCAGCTGCTCCTTCGGCCACAGAAGAAGTGGACACCCACCCCCCACGAAAATAAGACCTGGTGCATCTTTTGCAGACAATAAATAAATAAATAAATAAATAAATAAATAAATAAATAAATAAATAAATAAATAAATAAGACTGGGTCTTAGTTTTGGGGAAATACAGTACCACCATCAGTTCTACTAGGGAGTGGGGTTCTGTAGTAGGACCTAGTGGAACATATCCATGAACAGCAGCTAGGAGGCAGAAGACATGATGAAAACTCTTTAATTTCACAACAAATAGACCTAACCATAGTTTCAACTGGGAAACTGTGACCTCCTAGACCAGGGGTAGGCAACCTTGGCTGGCTCAGGAATTCTGGGTGTTGAAGTCCACGAGTCATAAAAGAGCCAAGGTTGCCTACCCCTGTCCTAGACTAAAGAAGTCCAAAAATGCTAGAGAATTTCTGGAAACCTGGCACTCTGCCAATAGCACAATAGCACTTAGACTTATATACTGCTTCCTAGTGCTTTACAGCCCTTTCTAAGCGGTTTACAGAATCAGCCTATTGCTCCCAAAGTCGGGGTCTTCATTTTACCGACCTCAGAAGGATGGAAGGCTGAGTCAACCTTGAGCCGGTCAGGATTGAACTGCTGGCAGTGAGCAGAGTTAGCTTGCAATACTGCATTACTACAATACTGCGCCACCACGGCGTTTAAATTAGTCATCAACAGATACATAGACATAAACAACGTCTATCCTACTGTGCGAAAGAGGCTATCAGCAAAGATGGTTGGGAAAGAGCTTGGCCAATTCTATCATCCTTTCTTGTTCTGCTGTCCAAATTGATCCTTCATTCTTCAGAATTACTAGATTACTAGTATTAGTAGTTCATTCCTTCAGTATTACTAGATTCAGATGTTAGCGGTTGTCTATGGAGATTCTCAGTCATCCAGGTCGTAGTTATCCCAAAGATGCTTTTTCATGAGGCAACTGGACTTCCTTGTTTTTCTTTGAAAACATTTTGCTTCTCATCCAAAAAGCTTCTTCAGCTCTCATCTGAAGAAGCTTCTTGGATGAGAAGCGAAACGTCTTCAGAGAAAAACAAGACAGTCCAGTTGCCTCGTGAAAAAGCATCTTTGGGATGTTAGTGGTTATTCAGATGTTCTGAGGGGCCCTCCTTAATGAGAAGGGACCAGATCTCCCTAAATAGAGCTAATGGACGGTTGTTTGTCAGGTCCCCTCCAAATCCCATTCTCGGGGCTCTGCCATTCTGTTGGGAGGGGGGAGGCTTCACTCTGTTGGGAGGGGGACTTCTTGTGGGCTCTGGGATGCATTTCCTTTACTTTGTTCTCTTCACCTTTGATGTATCTCTTTGGGTGTGAAAAGGGGGAGGAATATGCCTGGGGCCATCTGCCTTATCTCCATTCCACTGGGAAGAAGATGCAACCGCTGGAGAACCGCGCCTTATCACTCAGATTCCCATAAAAACTTCACACTTGTGGATTGGCTGGAAATGAATTGGACAGTTGGGCACTGGGGAAGGGTTTGAAAAGGGGAGGTTTACTGTAACATTTTGCGTGGGAATTATTTAGATCTCGCCTTGCCTTTCTGCTTTCACTACCTCTCAATAAAAGTTCCTTTTGAAACAAATGCCAGTTTCAAGAAGTCTGCTTTCTTGGGAGCACTAGCTGAGGCAGGACCTTACACTGTTGAAGGATGCAACTTTTACTAAAAGTGGAGCGGGAGGAGAAAGATTCTTTAAATGCTGGAGAGCAAATGCAAAGTGGGGTGTCCTTGTGTCCTTTGCTTCAAGCACTCGATGTCTTGGGTCCCCTTCTTTCTTTCTTTCTCCCAGCAGCTCTTGGTGGTTCTGCAAATTCAGACTGTGAAACCACGAAGTGAAACCACCAAGGTTGAACAGCAACGCAAGGTGCAACAGATGGAAACTGCAGTTATTCATTTCCAGAGCTTCTGAGAATAGCAACTGTATCTTTGAACAGCTTCTTGGAAGATGCCTGGAGGGGATTACCAGATCTTGGGGGGGGATTTTGTCAGACGGTTGGGGAAAACCCCCACTTCGGGGCCTCTGCCCCCTCCCCTCCTGTACTCATTATCAGGACAGAAAAGCCAGGCAGAGTCCATTGGAGCCCTGTGGACCCTCTTGGCCAGGCTCTCTTAAGTTCCAAGCAGCACCTGGAATAGTACTTATAACCCCACTGGAGGCCATGCAACCCCCTCCCCAATGTGGGAATTCATGTTGCTTGCACCATCTCAGGCCAGCCTGAGAAAAGAGGGGGGCACGTGGTGTAGCAGCCAAATCTGGGCAAAAGGACCCCTGGCCAGGATTTTAACTGAGGATTTCTCAAGGTCTGGATGGCCCTGACAGTGGGAGGGGGAAGGTTTCAAAGCAGAGAAGAGTCTAAGCCCCTTCCCCAATTAGGCTTCTTGCCTGGGGAGGGGGGGAAAGCAGATGATCAGCCTCAGTGTCCTCCTTTCTCCTCCTCCTTCTCCTGCTGGTTGTTAGCCAACTCTGAATCCAGCAATTCTTTAGTCACCAACTTCAACTCTTTAATGGAGAGGAACGGGAGCAGCTCCTGGCTGGGCTCTGACACTTTCAGGTAGAAATAGCACAGGGAGCGCCTGGGGGACCCCGGAAGGGGAAGGGGGTGAAGGCAGAATTAAGGGTTGCACCTCCATTCCCCCCACCCCGGGTATATTATCCTCCAGTGTAGCAACGACTTACTTAACGTTGAGATTTTCCGTTAATTTCTTCAGTGTCTCTGTTGGGAAGTTCTGCCAGAAGGAAGCCGCGGGGGGAGGGGGGAAGGGGGAGGGGTCTCTCCGGAGGAGTCTCGCAAGGAAAATCAGAGAGGAAGGCAACACTGTGGCTGCATTCACACAATTGGCGTAACGAGCTCGTTTGCAGGCTAAACCTGCCTGTGGATGATGTAAAGAGGGTCACTGCGTCTTGTGGGGAAAGTTAGGCTAGGCGCTGCCCCCTTCCTTGTGCAGACGTGTCCAAAGAGGGGCGGTTCTCTTTTCCTGTAGCCGTTTGCTTTGTTCTGTCGCGACTTCAGCTGAGCTCGGAGCAGATGGGACGGAGAGCTTCAGGACGCAGTCCGGCAACAGTTGGCGGTGCTTTCAGTCTCTGGGTGCGCAATGGTGTCTTAGGTCGCAGGTGCGGAGCTGCGCGTGGTCGGAGGGCGATGCGGCTGCATCGGGCGCCCCTCTTGCTCCTGGGGGCTGTGCTGGGGTCCTTCGTGCCGGGGAGCCGCTGCGGTGAGTTTCTGGAAGGGTTTGCGACCTGGTGGGAGGCAGCAGAAAGCGGGAGGGAGGGGGGGCGAGGTATGGGCAACGCGTGTCCTGCCTGGGTCTCTTCCCCCCCCCCACACACATTCACCCACCCACCGTGGCAAGTTCCTTTCCCAGCAAGAAAACGCCTCCCTTCCCTCCTCCTCCGCTGGGGCTCGCTTAAGCACTGCTTGTATTCGGATTGTAATAAGATAAGATAACCTTTATTGCCATTTTTTTACTGCGGGCACAACGGCACACATCAAAAATGAAATTTAGTTGCCCGCTCTCAAAGTGAAACACATACATGACACACACCTAAAACATATTACGTACAACATATGTATAGACCCACACCCCTACAAATACATAGCAAATAAATATTAAGTACTGTCCATCTTGAATATATAACGGAAGGAGGAAGCTTGAGAGTTCACAAGGTTAATGCTGTATGGAATGAAACTATGGCTGAATCTGGATGTTCTGCTACGGATACCACGAAGCCTCCTCCCAGAAGGTAACAAGGAAAACAGGTCGTGAAGAGGATGTGTAGTGTCCCAGATAATCTTACGGGCCCTGCTCAAGCAATGCTTCTGTGCTATGTCCTGGATGGGAGGGAGGGAACAGCCAAGTATCTTTTCGGCCATTCTCACCACTCTGCACCGCCTTCCTGTCTGAAGCAGTGATGCTTCCAAACCAGACTGTGATCCTGTATGACAGGATGCTCTCGGTCGTCCCCCTGTAGAAAGTGGTCAGGACAGGGGAAGGAAGATGTGCTTTTCTCATGCGACACAGAAAATGCAGGCGTTGCTGTGCCCGCTTCATCAGTTTCTCACTGTTGAGCGACCAAGCCAGCCTACTCATTAGCTGCACACCCAGGAATTTGATGCTGGTAACCATCTCCACAGGTGAATCATTAATGCACAGAGAAGTGTGGCTGTGCCTCCCTTTTCTGAAATTGACAATGATCTCTTTGGTTTTTCCGGTATTTAAAACTAGGCTGTTTTCCTTACACCAGTTCACCAACCCCTCAACCTCCTTGCGGTAAGCTTCCACCTTGTCATCCTGAATAAGGCCCACTACGGTTGTATAATCCATTCCTGTTTGCATTTGAGCAAGGAAGTAAACAATGAACGGCGAACGTTCGATATTCAAAGTCCCCCCGCAGCTTCCCCTTTGGTTAAATTTGCTTCCTCTTATTATTTTTTTTTTAATTTTCTGCTATCAACTTATGAACGAGGGCCATACGCGCAACACACGGAAGGTTTGAATAACCAGTGGCTCCCGTGGGACAATAACATTTGGTGTTTAATTTGTCATCAGTTCTGAGTGACTTTCTGAGCAAGGAGTGAATGTCAAGAGAGGACGTTTAGCGTTTTGCCCAACCTGTTCTTTCTGGGTCTCTCCTGAGCAAGAAGTGGAAGTCAAAAGTGTATGTTTACAGTTCTTGTTGACTCTTTCTCCCCATCCCCCAGCCAGGCCTGCAATCAGCTCTCTCCTGATCATAACAGTGTCAACTCTACAACGAACTTGGCTGCAGCCTTCTTAATTGTTCCAGGTTGCCACACTAAAGGGAGGGGGGATGGAGTCTCTATGTTAGTCTAAACAATACTGTGCCCTGTGGGAACCAAGCTCATTCTCTCGCTGGGGAAATGAGGGGGCGGGGGTGTTGGGCATTTTGTTGGAAAGCCCCCCTGTCAATGCTACTAACATTGGATGTTCTTGCTTTGACAACATATGAAGATGCAGCCTTTTTCTTTCTTATGCTTTACTCTTAGAATTAGATGATGCTGGAGGAGGAGGCGGAATGTGGTGGGAGTTACATAACAATATTGTACTAGCGTGTGAAATAAGAGATGATAAGAATTGGCGGGTAGCAGAACAGGAGGGAAAGCCTGCATTTCAAGCTAATTGGACAATGTGATTTATGACTGTTAATTGAAGGAGGGAATTGTGCTTTGATACTATGTGCTCAGGGGAGGGGAATCCAGTTTTTGGCTTCAACTATGTTAGTGCCGAAGCTATGCTACTCCCATAAAGATTCTTTAAGGTAAACAATGCCTTGAAGTTCTTTGAAGAGTTTCATCTGTCGGAACCATGTCACCGGCCAAACTGATCTATTGGATAGTGTAAATTATTGCTTTGTACTGGGGTGGAACTTTTACTTTGTAGTAGTGTAAATCTTTGGAGGAAATTTCAGACATGGTTTTATTTTTGATTGTGTTGATATTTTGCATCCAATAAACACGTTATTTGAGGAAACTTGAAGCCTCAGGGTTCTGATTTATTTGGTTCCATCTATTGGAACCTTGACAAACAGTCTGGACTGTGATGGAGGGTGGCTTCTTCTGGGTGTGGTGCAGATTCCCATATCCTGAATTCTCCATACTCTGTAGGGTGCAAAACTCCATGCAGCTCCTGTCCTGCTGGTCTTCCAGGAAGTGGGCATGTAGGGTCCAATGGGCCCCCCCTCACTAGATGTGACCAGCTGTTTCCAAGGTCAGCCAAGAGCTAATAATTAATAATAATAATAACAACAACAACAAAGTTGGAAGGGACCTTGGAGGTCATCTAGTCCAACCCCCTGCTCAGGTAGGAAACCCTATACCATTTCAGACAAATGGCTGGCCAGTCTCTTCTTAAAAACTTCCAGTGTTGGCGCATTCACAGCTTCTGGAGGCAGGTTGTTCCACTGATTAATTGTTCTGTCAGGAATTTCCTCCTTAGTTCTAGGTTGCTTTTCTCTTTGGTTAGTTTCCATCCATTGCTTCTTGTCCTGCCTTCAGGCGCTTTGGAGAATAGCTTGACTCCCTCTTCTTTGTGGCAGCCCCTGAGATACTGGAATACTGCTATCATGTCATCCCTCGTCCTTCTCTTCATTAAACTAGACATACCCAATTCCAGCAACCGTTCCTTGTATGTTTTAGCCTCCAGTGCCCTGATCAGCATTGTTCCTCTTTGTTACTGCTTGAGACTTCTTTCTGGGTTAATCTCATGACTTGAATCCTCCAAAGTAAAGCAGACAGTTGATCTTTCTGTTGGAGAGCTGCTTTTCATGATAGCATTGAGGGAGGAGCTGGAGCTGCAGACCCCTCCTCAATTCTATCCTCCACCCTCTTCTCTTTCCAGGCTCCTCCAGGCACTCCCTGTGCTATTCCTATCTGAAGGTGTCAGAATCCAGCCAGGGGCTGCCCCAGTTCCTCTCCATGGTCCACCTGGATGACCAGCCCATCGCTCGCTTTGACAACCACACCAGGAATATGGAACCTCTGGTGCCCTGGATGGAGGCGGAGGAGACAAAGATCTTTGTGGCCCTTGAAAGCGTGTTCGGGGCTGACCTGGAGACATTATCAAACTTCAACCAGCAGACTGGAGGTGAGCAGAGGCAGATCTGCCTTCATGCCTTCAAGACCCAAATTCTCCCTCCCATCTTACTTTTTGCCTCTTGTCACTTTAATTATCAGGAGAGGGAAGCAGGCAAAATTCTAAAGGTGCTTCTTCCAAAAGTCCCAAAGTTTTGGAAAAAACAGCGACTCCCCAGATTCTTCCTCAGAGATAAGCTCAAGGGAGGAGGAGCTCATTCTTGACACATCAAGAACTGAGTTAATTAATGACTCTGAACAGCTGGAATGGAGGAGGCTTCAGCTGGGAAAAGCTTGCAGGGGTAGCGGCCAGCGAAGAGGAGGAGGAGGAACTACCTTTTGCACCTGATCTGAGAGCATGCAGGGCAGAGAAAAGGCAGGAGCAATGGAGGTCAGCCAGACTACTTGGTAGGAGAGGGCTCCGCCCATCTTGAGGGGCTGCACCAGAAAGCTGGCTATTTATCACAGCAGAAAGAGGGAGGCGTTGCTAGGAACAACTTGTTGGTTTGCTGGCTGTTTGTTTGATCGTCCTGCTTCAGCGTGTTGGAATTATGCCTTGGAGACTGAACTTTTCTTGCTAAGTGAGCTTTTGTGTGTGTGTATTTAATTCTGGCCTGGTGGATTTAAGTTTGTTAAGCTATTGGTTTGAGCAACTTTCACTTGCTTTTTGGACTATTGACCAATCGCTTTTTGAACTAATCTTGGTTTGCTTGTGGCTGGGCTTATTGGGACAGTTCTGAGTATTGGTAAGGGGAATTACTGGGGAGCATTAATAAACTCACTAAACCACAGTTATGTGTGTGTGTGAGTGGGGCATCACATAACCATGACCTGGATGATTGAGAATTTCCAAAGTAGGCCAAGACTAGAAAGTGGGTGGCTGGGGGCTTCGATGGTTGACATGATTTGGAAAGGAAAATATCATTTGACTAAGCCCTAGCATGATTTTTCAGGATGCTCGTAATATAAGCCCCACCCCCAAAATAAGCCCCAGTTAAGACTGTCAGCCAGACGGATGCATTTAGTACCGTATTTCTATGAAAATAAGACCTAACTGGAAAATAAGTCCTAATGAGTCTTGTGCAGCAAAAATTAATATAAGACCCAGTCTTATTTTCGGGGAAACATGGTACCAACAGTTGCAAGGGGCATAATGGTGAGAGATCCTTTCCTGTAAAAGAAAAAAAGCACCTCCTCCCCCTTCAAGATATCTTTCATGGATTTCATGATCTGGCACTATCCCCAGAAGACTAAGTACAGCCCCTGATCACAAAAGAGATTCTCCACCCCATTGAAAGAAAGAGGGGAGGAAAGATCCAATTTCCTTGGTGGGATGTTGTTCAATTTCCTGGTGGGATGTTGTTCGATCGCTAAATCTTGTCCAACTCTTTGTGACTCCATGGACCACAGCATGCCAGCCCCCCCCCATCCTCCACTGTCTCCTGGAGTTTGCCCAAATTCATGTTCACTGCATCAATGACGCTATATAACCATCTCATCAGCTGCTGTCCCCTTCTCCTTTTGTCTTCCATCTTTCCCAACACCAGGGTCCAATGAGTCCCCTCTTCCCATTTGGTCAGCTTCAGCTGGTGGGATGGAAGTAAACATTTGAATCAAGTGTGGGGTGTCCAGGGGAGAGGAACTCTGGACTATTCCCACCCCCTCTGGGTGTCTTTCAGGGCCTCACACCTGGCAGGCGATTTTGGGCTGTGAGCTCTGGGAAGACGGGAGCAAAGGAGGGTGTTTGCACTATGGCTACGATGGGAGGGACTTCATCAGCTTCGACAAGGAGACCCGCAGATGGGTGGCAGCTCAGCCCCAGGCTGAGAAGGTCAAGGAGGAGTGGGAAGATCATCCAAGATGGTCCCAGAGAAACAAATCCTTCCTGGAGGAGACCTGCATTGAGTGGCTGCAGAGATACCTGTCCTACAGGAATGAGGCTCTGCAGAGGACAGGTGAGTGGCTAAATGTTGTGCAATTTTTTGTAGGCTCCTGCCTTTCCCCTTCCTCATATTATGTCTTTTCTACCCAGCAAAGCCACACACCTCATGTGCCTGGCACAAAAAGAGCTGGGCATTTACCAAATCACAATTCAGGACAGGGGAACTATCCTTTAATGCCCCCTTCCCAAGTAAGTTCTTCAAAGATAACAAAAATGAAATGAAGTGAGCAAGATATTAAGATTGAAATCCATTCCCATTTCCATGAGGAAATCCTGCAAAGCAGAATAAATTCTAATCCTCATCTCCTGCATTTGGGGCAGAACTAAAAGATGAGTCTGTTCCTGATTTCCATCTAGATAGAACCAACCTGAACAAATTCAATGTGGGATGTCAAAACTGAGTCAACCCCCAAGCAGTACAATTATCTTGGTCAGAGTGAGAACTTTACCCCAAAGTCTATGTGTCTCTTTCAAAAATAAAGCTAAAGAGTTCAATGCCCCCATCTTTGAGGGGCCCGGAGGTTCAGGAGAGGAGAGGGAACAGAGGGAGAGGATGACCAAATGAGGTCTTCCCTAATATTAGATCCTGGGAATTGTGTTGTTGCTGTTTCTACAGAGCCCCCAGTGGGGAAGGTGACTCGTAAGGTGGTTGATGACAGCCTGGAGGTCCTCATCTGCCAGGCCTTTGGCTTCTGCCCCAAGGAGATCCAGGCCATCTGGACGAGGGACGGAGAGGTCTGCCTGTACGAGACCTTCCTTAGGAATGTGGCCCCCAACTCAGACGGGACCTATTATGTCTGGCTCAGCATCGAGATCGACCCCAAGGAGAGGGACCGTTTTCAGTGTCGCCTGGAGCACGAGGGCTTGCAGGAGCCCCTGATCTTGGCCTGGAAGGACGAAACAGGTGAGAGAGGCTGAGACATGTCACGTCCCTTGCCAAGAGCCCCTCGTGTAGGAAATTCAGTCAATGATCCAGGAAACCAAAGTTTTCTTGGTGACACCAACCCTTTAGCCAGTGGTTTAGTTCTAAAATTCTGTTTTCCCTCAATGGGTGTTGGCCTTTCGTTGGGAGCACTGACGAGAAAACTCCATTTTGCTCCTAGCTGCTTAACTTTGCTGCCTAGTTGTTTCTAGTCCCTCCCTATTGCACTCAGGTTGTTTGCTGTGTCATTCGTTCCAATGTGGAGGAGGAGGAAGGGGTAGTAATTATTTTGGTTAGGTTCTCAGCCACATCTTTGATTTTTGCTCCAGGGAGACAGCATACCTCCCTGGATTGTATGTCTGGTCTGCAGATGGATGATTCTGTTCCTTTGAGGATAGAATCTCCTATTACCAAAACTCTCCTTTCTAATTTTTTTTTTGGGGGGGGGCTGCAGTCTGGGGTGCTTTTCTGTTTGTCTCAGGTGTGTTTGTTGATGTGGCTTTTTTTGAGATATTTGAGGTGACTTTTTACGGATATTTGAAGTTTTCTTTGCTAGGTGTCTGCATGTCTTCTTTGAGGGGGAGGTTGTGGGTCTGCGTGTTTCCATCTAAGGGGAGAAATTGATTGCTCAGTTTTAGCGGGGCTGCTACTGGTTGGGTAGGTTTGGGCAGAAAGGGTTCGTTTGCTGCATGCTGTTTCTTTCTTTGAGTGTTGTGTTTCTGCATGTGACATACCTCCATTTGTCTCCCTCCAAGGGTTTATCAGTAGGGTCAAATCCTCTGGGAGGTGGTCGTTCGTTGTTTGGTTTGGTTTGGGTGGAGCTTTCTTTCGTACGTTGGGGTTTGGCTAGAGTTGCGTCTAAGTTCCTAACCTTTTCCTGTAGTAGTTCGCATAATTTGCATCTGATGCATGTATAGTTTGGGTGTTCTTTGGGCATCAGTGCATGCATGGAACATGTATTGCATATCACAATAGTTTCAGTCGCCTGTTCCATGGGTTTGGTATTTGGTAGTTCCTCTTTTTGGTTGGTGGCTGTGCTTTGCTGTTGGCTTGTTTCTAGCTTCTCTGTTTTAGGTAATTATGCCTAGTTTGCTGCCCTTTTTTCCGGTCCGCAGAAGAAAAAGGGAAGAAAAAATAAAATGCCATCTGCAGGCCTTCCTGATCGCCGCTGCTATCTTGCCTCCAGCTGCAGGCCTCCCAGTTCACAGAAGAAAATAAATAAATAAATGCCATCGCCTGCAGGCCTCCGGTTCACTGCTGCTGCTGCCCGCCACCTCTGCACTGTCCCCAGCCGCCTCACCGGTCCGCTGCTTCGTGTTGCCTCGCATTGCGGCCGGCCGGCTCCTTTTCCCTCCCCCCCCAGCCATCTCACTGGTCCGCTGCTTCGTACTACTGTCGGCCACCTCCTCTCCTCCGTTTGAGCTGCCAGTGTGTTGCGTGGTCTGGTTTGCTACTTCGGGTTAGGTCGCTGGGTCGCTGGGCCTTTCAGGTGGGCCTCCCTTGATCTGGAAGTCATCCAGTGTTCCCTTTGTGATTCTGCATGGCTGCTCTGTCAGTTGGGGGGGGCGCTCTGGTTCCTCTTCAATGGGCCTCTGGTGTCTTGGCTAGGCCTCTCGGATGCAGTTGGGTCTCCCACAGCCTGGGTGAAGTTTCGTGCAGCGCATCCAGCGTTGAGCTGCTTAGCTGTGCTCTTGAGTTGGTTCTCTCGTTCTCTGCTGCTGGCTGCTTCTGGCTCCACGTGCAGCGGTTTTGTTCGCTGCGCTCCTGTTTCCTGGTGTTTTCCTCCTTGCCCCTTTTTCTTCTTTTCCTTTATCCTTTCTGTCTTTCTTGTTTAACTTTCTGCTTCTTTTTCCTCCTTCCCCCCCCCTCCTAGTACCTTCTTACTTAGTTTGGTTACTTCTCTCCCTGTGATCTGATGCTGCTTCCTATGCTGCCGCCATCTTGGACTCGATCTGTGTCCAAGTGATTATTGATAGGGGAGTTGGACGTGGAAACTTAAGAACAAAGGTATGAAAATGTCTGAAATGATATAGATTCTCTTGCTTGAGCAGGGGGCTGGACCAGAAGATCTCCAAGGTCCCTTCCAGCTCTATTCTATTCTAAAATATGACACAATATGATACGATATGGAGATAGAAGATATGAGAGACACGAAACATACTTTTTTTTTTTTTTGCTTTCTGGTAGAATTATCTGATGGGACAAGTTGCACTAGAGTCATTCAATGCCCCTTTCAGCAGGGGAGGCTGGGCCAATGTCAGCTACTTCAGAACTACTCTTTTTACAAAACTATAATACTGTAACTATTGCAGTCTGCACATGCTTCCTCTTCCCTCCATTTATCTTCATGTAAACAAGGGAGTGTTCTGTGAGACACATGTATTTAATCTGATTTCTTGGCCCAGGCTGAAACACCATTTATCTGACTGCCGCCTTGATTGTGGCTCTTCCTTCTGCCCTTCAAAGCCGTTCGCTCCACCCACTTCAGACTTGTAGGGGAGGGGCTTCCTTCAGGTGGAGACACTGCCTGGAGGGCCAATTCAGGTGGGGAAATGCTTCCGTTGCTTAGCATCTCCATGTCATGTTCCGGTTGAAAAGCCCAACAAAGTAAACACACAGGAGACATTGCAATCCCCTAATGTCAAACTTTATTAGGCATAGCATACCGGCAGGGTAGAAAGAAAGCTAGCTCTGGCAATATGGTGGGAAAAAGATAATTAAAAGAGTAAAACTTTCCCTCCTCTCTCTGACAGCTCAGCTCAGCTCAGATTGTCCAATTAGCCTTCAAACGTTTGTTATGAGAAGAAAGTCTCTCTTCGCCAAAACATCTCTCCGGTGACTTTGGCTCTCACGCTAATAGGAACACCTGTGGACCCCAAAACTTCCTCCTCCCCCCTCACAAGCTAGAAGCAAGATGGCAGTTTTAATGACAAGAATCTTCATAGCTTGACACTCCATGTCAGGGAACTCAGCATCTGTCTAATCAGAACCATGTTTCTCTTTCTTTAGCTATAAAGTCACTTGGTTTTCTGGCAGTTCTGTTTATCATCTTGGCATCTGTGAGTCTCTTCCTGATCTGTAAGTGAAACACCTGTTGACCCCAAACCCTGTGTCTTTTTGTGTGGACTGATCTGGTGTGGGTGGGAGAGAGCCTCTCTGAGAGTTGCAGTCAGGATCCCCAAAAGACCCTTCCCCACAAACAGCGTTTTGAATGAGAATTAGAAAGGAAGAAGAAACGATGCAGACATTTTTCCACTTCCTGTAAACATTCAACCTTGCTGTTGTATGGAAGGGAGCCTCCTTAGCCTCCGCTGACTTTCTTCAGAGGAGTAAACATTAAATATCAGGGGCTCAGGAATCAAGGAAAAGCCTGATTAATAATCTCTGAAGTGCCAGAAAAACCATCATCTTGCCCTGAAGATGATCCCAGTGCCTTCTCACCTGGCAAGAGGGACCTTCAGGTAAGCTTCAGGGAGGTGGGCCATGGAGGGACGGGTGCCATGTCATCTGCCCCTGCTTGCAATCACACTTGGGAACAGACAACAACAGAGGGGAAGGTCCAACGGTGGAAGGTTTTACTGCCTGCTTGGCTCAGAGCAAGAGACGTGAGACGTGGGAAGTGTCTCCTCAACTGAGCGTCACCAAGTGTGGCTCAGTACATCCACGTTATTTTTTTCAGCAATGATGTGGAAAGGCTTTGCCGTTTCTTTCTTCCCAGATGTGCCTGTTGGACTTGCTAGCAATTTGTCTCCCTCGCTTGCCAGTCTCAGGTGCAAATACTAAACCAGTCAGACCTTGCTTAGCTTTTCAAGATCAGCCAAGGATGATCGTGCTTAGATCTTGCTGGGTTGGGATTGGGGTTTTGGAGTAGAAATCAAAACAAATGTTCCGAGGGTTGGATTCAGAATTACCATGTCTGGAAGTATATGGGGAACAGCATCTGTCTTGTACCAATAACAGAATTCCCAGACGTTTAACATCGTTGCTTAAAAGTAATTGAGGGTGGCCAAGGTCCTCTTGGGAACAGCCCTGCTGGCCAGTTTTAAATGGCTTCAGTGGTGATGGGAAAAGCAGGACTGTGAGGTCCCATCAGAACTCTAGTAGGAACGCAGGCACTTTCAACTTGATTATTCCTTAATATCCCCAGGAATATCCCTTCCAGTTCCCCATGGTCAGCACCTCTAGACAGCCAACATTTTTGCCTTTCAGCTATAATAAACAAATCAAGATGCTGGGTTAAAATCCAGGCAGTTGTACCATCTGGGCCCTTCGGGGTCTTCATCTTATATTCTAGAGCTGCTGCCCTAGAAATAAACGGTCTTCTCTTTTTGCCATATATTAGACCACCGACTGAGAAGCAGAAAAAAATTGCATCAGGATGTGACAACTTGCCCTGATCACAGTTATCTAGAAATGCATCCTTCTGCCCCGATTTATGGCACAGAAGATAAGATTCAACCGCAGGTGATGCTCCAGCCCAAAACTGCATCGGAGGTGAGACTCTGCTGTTGCTGAAGTCTATTTAAGAGATAAAACCACACCTGGGAAATACCTGAGAGCTTTTAACACCTTCAGGATCATTTGGGGGAGGGGAGAATTTATCTTTGAAGTCTTCCCAAGGCAGCCATGGAGGGATGGTGGGATGTCTGGGGCTCCTCTGGGGCTCAGCCCCGCCTCTTGGGGACCCTCCGATTGGCTGCTCTACAAGGGAAAATCGGTCAAAGCTCAGCTTCTCTGGCCCATCAGCTCCAAGGGAGGAGAGGGGGACAGGAAAGGAGCTGGGAGCAGGACCTGGGGCATCCTGGGAAAATGGGGGGATTTCTGTCCAGGAAGGACTGGAGGGGAAGGGGGAGACAGAGAGGGTGGGCTGGAAAAACATGGGGGTGCCCGTCTAGGATAAAGGCTTCTTGGTGATGATGAGCTGGAGGTATAAGATAGACAAGAGGAAGGAAACACTTGGGGGTGGGGAGAAGTGATGACCCCTTCCTAGAAGATCCCTCTCGTTTATATGGAGGGATAATGCAAACCTTTCTTCTCTTCGGCGGCGTCCTTCCCCACAGGGTTGCTGTGGGGGGAAGAGACAGCTAAAGGAAGGAGAGAAAACACCCACATCTGATTACAAATAGGGTTGTTGACATCTCCATTTCCTCTCTTTGCAGCACAAGGTATCCTGTGGAGGGTGGTGGCCCCAGAAGGCTCCCAGAGCTACTGGACGAACATTTCACAGGCCGAGAAATGTTGCTCCGAAGAAGACGAGATCTTCCAGATTAGAGAAGATAGTTTTCTTGATGTGATTAGACAAGATGGCTTTTCCACGGGCACCCTGGAATTAAGTGACAGTGAGGACAATCAACCAGCTTGCCCCCAGAAATTGTGGGTGCTCCATCACTGGAAATTTTTAAGAAGAGACTGGACAGTCACTTCTCTGAAATGGTATAGGTTCTTCTGCTTGAGCAGGGGGCTGGACTAGAAGACCTCTCCTTATTTTAAGGGGCCCATCCCACCAGACTGGATAGGGTAGGGACATTATAGGTCTCTTTCATTAAGCATTGGCCCCTTGTGGATCCTCAGAAACAGGACTTTTCACTTACAGCCCCTGCCCTATGGAAGATTCCCCACCGGGGATTCCCTTTTAATGTTCCCTGGGGGACATGTGACTTGTCTGTTACCACAAAACCCTGGATAGAGTGAGGTCAGAATGGGAAGAGGTGTGATCATTTTTCTATTTTAGGTCACATTATTATTGTTTTTGAAATGTTCTGTATATACATTTTTAATGTTTATATTTATAATACAAAACCTGAATGCCTAACATTTTGAACTGTAGATGGATGTCTATAATACAAATGGTTTCACTAAAGAAATAAAGCCCTATGAAAAAAAGATAAAACAAGTGACATTAAAAAGCCAGCCTCTCTCTTTCGTGTCAGAAGAGCAATGAGGATGCCTAGTTTTGTCATAACCATGTTTTGAGGGGAAAAGCCAAGGTCACCAAACACCAAGATCTCAACCAACAGATGTCTGAATCAAGGCCCAGCTTGGTCCTGTTGAAAGAAAAGTCTTCATCGTGGTTCAGTCCAAGTTGGGAATAAACATGGTGACTGCTTTAGAAAGAAAGTTGCAGTTTATTGAAGAGGAGAGCCAGACAGAGCACGTGTAGGGAGTGGGTTTTTATACCCTCTTGAGCCTTTTGTTTGGAGTTGTTTCCTGTTCCTGTTTGAGGCTATTTCCTGGGTCATGTATTTTGACATGTGGCCCTTTGGCATCTGTGAGTTAATCCTATTATGTCCTGTCTTAGACTCTGGGTGGGGTATGTAGATTTTAGGTGTCTTTGTCTTCTTAATCTTCTAGCTCCAACCTTCCTGGATTTACAACTGCATTTCTATAGAGCTGGTTTCTGCTTGGGGGAAGGAGACAGAAAAACTGGGCATGCTTTTCTGCCTCTTTAAGATCCTTTGAGGAAATATATTTTTCTGCCCTTTTAATATTTTCTTCTCTGGGGGGCTGACTTCCCACAGTCCTTTACATGCAGTTCTGACCCAAAGGGGGGGGCAGGGGAAGGAGCATTTCCCCCTCCCTTCTGTCCTGTAGCTGCCCTTGGCTCCCCTGTCATCCAAAGTCAAAGTTGGTGACTGAAGAATTGTTGGACTCAGAATGGTCTGTCGAGGAGGAGGAGGAGGAGACTGAGACTGAGGCAGCCCATCTGCTCTCCCACTCCACCCCACCCCACAGGCAAGGAGATCCTCTGTTGAATATTTCCAGTAGTGGGCCAGTAATGGGGAAGGGGTTTAGATTTTTCTCTGCATTGAAATCTGCCCCCTCCCACTTTCAGGGCCACCCACACCTTTAGAAGTCTTCCCGGATGACTGGTTGAAATCCTGGCCAGCGATCCTTTTGCCCAGATTTGGCTCCTACACCATGTGCCCCCCTTTTCGAGGGAGAGCCCCAGCTCCCTTCCCACCCTTGTGATTCCCCCCCCCAGGTTAATTCACTGCCCTGTGTTCTCCCTTGGACTCTCCTGAAAGATTGCACAGAAACTGCAGCTGGTACAAAAGGCAGCATCTTGTACAAGGGCTGGCATGAGACGGGGCAGCAACATAACTCCTATATTGGGGCAGGCAGGTGAAGGGTTTGCATGGCCTCTAATGGGGCCCTGAGTGCAATTCCAGGTGTTGCTTGGAACTTAAAAAGAGCTAAACCCCTAAACTCTGCTGAAGACGTTACCTAGCCTGGTAATGAAACATTCGGAAACCAATATAAGATGAGGGTGAAGGTTCGTTCTCCGAGCTTGTGGGTTGGTTTCTGAACATTTTGTTACCAGGCTAGGTAACATCTTCAGCGGTGTTTAGGGGATGTCACTGTCGGTGTTCTTGGCAGCTCGATTGGAGCAACACAAAAATCATCGGCCACGCTACCACCCGCCACGCTCATGAGTCCATCGGAGCCTGGCAATTCCATCAACAGACACACTGACCTACAACGAGCCTACAAACCCCTCAGAATCCAAATCAACCACACAACCAACCAGAGATCGCACTGACCCTTAACCAACCCACCCAAGCCCCCTCTCCCCCCACCAGTTCACCTCCCAATGTCCCTGACCGGATGTAACCTCCCCATCACCAGACCCATCACAAGCCTCCCACTGATGATCCACACCTGACCCATCACAAGACCCTCACTTGACACACCCACACCCAAAGCCCTTATCAACAGAAGAACACTGACATTGACACCCCCTAAACGCCGCTGAAGATGTTACCTAGCCTGGTAACTAAACGTTCGGACACCAACCCACAAGCTCGGAGAACGAATCTTCACCCTCACTTAGAGAGCCTGGGCCAAAATGGTTCCACAGAACCACCCCTCCAATGGGCTCCGGCTGGCTTTTCTGTCCCGCTTACGTTGGTGAAGACTCTCAATCATCAAGGCAAAGGTGTCCAAAGATTGAATCCTGGCAACTGGACCAATATTTGTTAGCCTGTCATTTTGAGGGAGAAACCCCTGAAGCTGGTGTGGTACCTTCCAACGACTGTAGGCCTAACCGAGTTGCTTTGACTGAGGAAGCTGCTCAGATGGCAGCAAAATGTCTCAAGTGAACAAATATCGGTCCAGTCGCCAGGATTCAATCTTTGGACACTTTGGTCTGGAAGATTCAACCTTTAGTTTCTCCTGCTTATGAGTACAGGAGGGGAGGGGGGGAGGGACCTAGAAGTGATGGCTTTCCCCAACCCCTCTGACAAAATCCCCCCCAAATCCTTCTTAACTGAAATCTTCCTTCCTCAGGAAACTGGTCCTCTGCACATTTGTTTGTCCAATCTCTCCACAAACAATTGTTTTTAAAGGTCTTTTGCCATATTTTTGTACCGTAAAAGCTCTGGAGTTACCTGGGGAAAATTGGGAAATCTTTTTCCTGGTGTGCAAGCCCAACAACCATACTCGATAGGTTGGAAGGAGTAAGACTTTTATTTCCAAAGAAATTCCAAAATGGGTCACCCCTGCTCCACAGTGGACCCCCCCCTTTTTTTTTTACAGTTTTGAAAAGCACACATTGCCATGAACCATTCATGAAAACACACGTTACAATATACCAATCACCAAGAGCAATATCAAACATACTGTACAACTTCAGGAGTCATCCCAAAGGCAACCTTTTCAAAAGGCAACTGGACTCTGTTTTTGGAAAAACAAAGACCAGTTTCCTTTTGAAAAAGCACCATTGGGACAACCATGACCTGGATGGCTGAGAACCTCCATAGACTTTGGTAGTCATAGCAACAGCTAATGTTCAGCTAACACCTACAAGGTATGGGAGACCTTGACCTGATCAATAACATTCCCACACTGAACGCATCCCTAAGCCACTTGGGTACCAGCATCTTGTCCACCACCGTAAAGGGGACAGGCATTTTTTTTCCAACAAATTTCATTTTATTCAGAAAGTTACAAAAAAAAATTACAAAAGCAAAACTAAATTAGAGAAAATATCAAAAGAGAAAAAAATGTGCATTAGAAAAGACAAAAACCAAAACACATACAGTATATATTGTCCCACATGGCTGATTTGTGCTAAATATATTGCAACAGTGATAGTTTCCCCATATATACTCTGTCTGTGTATCCACACATATAGTATTAACATGTAAAGAAACAGCAAAGTTAAACTTCAAATCATGTAAACAAACAGCAAAGTTAAACTACAAAGCCCTCCGTTAACAATCTATTATTGTATTTAACTTGTTGAAAGTCTACAATGGCTTCTGATCTACCACAAATAACAAAGACTTCCAGTACTTTAACAAAAGTAGAAATGGTACTGACCCCAACTTCATTTTCCTATTTAAATAAAAACATTATATAATTTAACTAAAAAAAAAAAAACCATTTATTTTTTTCAATAACTTCCCCAAACCAAAACTTATAAAGCTATGAAGAAAAAAAAATAAAACCCTATGCATTGGCACAGGAGTTTATTCAGTGTTTGGACTGCTTGTACAGCCAAAAGAAGTTTGGAAAAAAAATTTCAGATCATATCAGTTCATTGAGGCTCTACCAAACACCGCCCTATTTTTTTTTTTCATTTTTTAAAATTTGGTGTCACATTGAGGGACAAATAAAATCCGACAAATTTCTCCTCATAACCCATTTAAATAATAATTAAAAAAATAGAATACTTTATTGGCCAAATGTGACTGGATACACATAGAATTTGTCTCTGGTGCAGAAGCTCTCATTGTACATACAAACTTTGTATTTATAAAGTCATATAATCATAATACTGTACTGATACCAATAAGAGGAGGTAGCAGGAAAGATGAGAAGGATATTAGTAGTACAGTCTTACTATGGGGGCATAAGGGTGCTTATCCTTAGGCATAAGAGTGCTGTGGGAATTAGATGTTCAGCAGAGTGATGGCACAAAGGCAGAAACAGTCTTTGTGTCTGGTTCAGCAATGTTCCGAGGGGAGGAGTTAAAATAGTTTATGTCCAGGATGTGAGGGATTTTTAGATATTTTCTTAGACCTCTTTCGGGTTCATGCAGTATACAGGTCCTCACTGTAAAGGATCTTGCAATGTGTGGCTATTGGATTGCTTACCCTGGAATAAAATACAAGATCCACATACCCACCACTCCTTTTGCACTTCACCCAAGTTGTGGGCAAAGCAAATTGTCTTAAAGAGATTAAAAACCTCTTGAGGGTTATTATTTGACCTAACTATTCTCCAAAGCACCAGAGGGCAAGACAAGAAGCAATGGATGGAAACCAATCAAGGAGAGAACCAACCTGGAATTAAGGAGGAACTTCCTAACAGGGAGGACAATTAACCAGTGGAACAGCTTGCCTCCAGAAATCATGGGCGCTCCATCATTGGAGGTTTTTAAGAAGAGACCGGACAGTCACTTGTCTCAGATGGTATAGGTCAGTGGTGGCGAACCTATGGCACACATGCCAGAGGCGGCACTCAGAGCCCTCTCTATGGGCACGTGCACCGCCACTGCCAGCAGCTTGCGCAGGTCCATTAGGCTGCCGCCGCCGCTGCCCAGAGCAGCAGCCCCACCCAGCACAAAGGAGGCGAAGCGGCCAGCTAGCAAGCTCGGATAGAGATGGTAGAGCACGCCCACACCCAGCAAGCCAAAGGCCACCCTGAGCAGGGAAAGCCAGATCCCCATCGGTGCCATGGCCCCCCAAGTCCCAGCTAGGATTGTGTGCCTCCCCCCATCTATGCTGGGCCTCCTGCCTACCATCCCACCCACCAGAGACCCCCTGGATCTCCCCCAACCCTGCCCGGCCCCCACAGGCATCTCCCCCATGAGCAACATTGAGATAGCCATGCCCACCCCAGGCACGCCCACCCAGTCTGTCATGACAACTGCAGCTATGCCCACCCAGTGGGCCACGCCCCCATGCCCCCCCTGAGGGCACCACAATGCTGATGCGGCCCTGGCACTTTGCAATAAATAAGTGGGTTTTGGGTTGCAGTTTGGGCACTCAGTCTCTAAAAAGTTTGCCATCACTGGTATAGGTTCTCCTGCTTGAGTGGGGTGGGTGGGTCTAGACTAGAAGACCTCCAAGATTTCTATTCTATTCTATTCTATTCTATTCTATTCTATTCTATTCTATTCTATTCTATTCTATTCTATTCTATTCTATTCTATTCTATTCTATTCTATTCTATTCTATTCTATTCTAAAATGTACTTGTCATACCTCGCCAGGCAACAGGCTCAATTTTAATACAGACACTAATAATGGATCCATCAAAATGAATCCACCACCCATTTTTAGTTTAAATGTTCTCCAGATATCCAGATTTTGGGTATCAAAATGGGGTTCCAGTGAGGGTTTCATGTCTGGAAACCAACACAACTTCTTGTAAATGGCTTCTTCTAAATCTGTTAGAGCTGTCCACGTTGCTGCTTGACCCGTTCTTCAGTTTCCTCTGAAAATAGGATCTTTACCTTTCGATGGGTTTTGTAGTCTACAACAACCACCTGTTTAGGGGCGAAAAAAATCCCAACAAAATAAATATGTTTGGGGCATATTCATTTTAGTTCCAGCTGCTGTGAAAAGACCCTCTTCCTGCCACAGTATCCTCTTGCACATTTAAAGTCTAAAAGGATGCTGAAAATCATTATAATTATTCAAAGGTAAAAGACAGAAGTTCCAGTCTCTGGGTTGAGGTTACTGGGGGCCAACGGGTTAATTTCAACATCTTTTTTCCCCCTGGGGATAAAGCCCCACATAATAATTGCTGAAAGAAAGTTGTAATTTAACTTTTTTTGTCCCCCCCCCTTCCTCTTTAGAATCACTGGCAACCATTGCCATGAATGGGCGTTTCTCTCTCTCTCTCCCTTTCTCCTCCCTTCAAAACCCTTTTGGCTGGCTTTCCTCCTGACCATTCCTTCACTGGGACTTTCAGAATAACAGAGTTGGAAGGGGTCTTGAGAGGTCATCTAGTCCAACCCCCTGCTCAAGCAGGAGACCCTATATCATTCTGGAGAAATGGCTGTCCGGTCTCTCCTTGAAAACCACCTGTGATGGAGCACCTACAATTTCTGAAGGCAATCCGTTCCACTGCTTAATTGTTCTCACTGTCAGGAAATTTCTCCTTAGTTCTAGGTTGCTTCTCTCCTTGATTACTTTCCATCCATTGCTTCTTGTCCTGCCTTCAGGTGCTTTGGAGAATAGCTTGACTCCCTCTTCTTTGTGGCAACCCCTGAGATATTGGAAGACTGCTATCATGTCATCCCTAGTTCTTCTTTCTCTTTTTAACATTTAACATCACTGGAGATTTTTAAGAAGAGGCTGGACAGTCACTTGTCTGAGATGATATAGGGTCTCCTGCTTGAGCAGGGGGCTGGACTAGAAGTCCTCCAAGATCCCTTCCAACTCTGTCTATTCTATTCTATTCTATTCTATTCTATTCTATTCTATTCTATTCTATTCTATTCTATTCTATTCTATTCTATTCTATTCTATTCTATTCTAATTCTATTCTATTCTATTATTCTATCCATGTTCAGCCTCTTACATCAGGGGTCAGATTTATAGATAGCAACTGAACACATCCTTTAATTATTCATCTCCCCTTGTGTTCTGTGTAATATTTTCTTTTCTTTGGGGATATAAAATAACATTTATCAAAATTATCGCAGTCAACCCAGTGAGGCTGGTAAGAATCTGATTTTTCTTTGGCAGAAGAGCCCAAGCACAGCAAGTAAGCAGGGTTAGGAGGCATAGTGCAGGACCACCACCGAATTCCCGGTTATATTTTACTTATCTATTTAGCATGTGTGTGCTGGAGAGGCTGAGCTGAGCTGGGCTGGGTCTTCACTGCAGAGCAGCTGATCAGAGGATCCCAGGCAGGAGAGGCTGAATCCCAAAGGAACCCCAGGCAGCCCATAATCTCTCCATGGCTACCTTGGAAAGATTTAGAGGGTGGATTCCCCACCCCAGCAATTTTGATAATTTTGGCCCCAGGTATTTTCCAAGCTTGGAATGTTGTCTCTTAAATAGACTTCAGCAATAGTCATGCTCACCTGTTGGAGTATCACTTAATTTGAATCTCATCTTCTGTACTTAGGGGAGAAGGAACCATTTCTGGAGGAACTTGACGATAACAAGTTGTCTCTTCCTGATGGAGTTTTTTCCTGCATCTCCACCTCCAGCCTGATAAATGGCAAAAAAACAAAACAAGAGAAGACAGCTAGTTTATTTCTGGGACAGCTGCTCCTGCCTGGGATGGACTTAAGGTGAAGACCCCCCCCCCAAAGGGCCCAGATGGTACAATAGCAATAACAATAGATTTATATACCACTTGGTGCTTAAATTACACCCCTCTCTAAGCAGAGTCAACATCTTGCCCCCAACAATCTGGGTCCTCATTTTACCGACCTCGGAAGGACGGAAGGCCGAGTCAACCTTGAGCCGATCAGGATCGAACTGCTGGCAGTGGGCAGAGTCAGCCTGCAATACTGCATTCTAACACTGCCCCACCACGGCTCCAGTACAATTGCCTGAACTATAACCCAGCATCTTAAGAAAGAAATATGTTTACCTCCATCTATTTATTATTGATGAAGGGCAAAATTGTTGGCTGTCAGGCGCTGCTGATCAGGGGAAAATGAAATGGAGCATTTCTGAGGCTTACTGAGGAATAATCAAGTCGAAACTGTATTAGAGCTTCTATACAGTATGACAGTGCTGTTTTTCCACTACTGACGTAGCCATTCAAATCTGGTCAAGCAGGGCTGTTCCCAATAATACTAAATAGTACTTAACTTGTACTAAATCATCAAGAATTAAGCAACAATGTGGAAGGGCTTTGCCATTTCCTTCTTCTTCATGTCTCGCTTGCTTGCCAGTCATGGGCTGGAGTTGCGAGAGTCTATCCCGTTGGGTTTTATTTCTACTCCAAAGCCCGATTCCAACCTAGCCAGATCTAAGAAGAAGCAATCATGGTTGATTCTGAAAAGCTAAGCATGGCTGACTGGCTTGGCACTTGCACCCAAGACTGGCAGGCAAGGAAGTAAAATTGCAAGCAGGTCAAAAGGCCCCTCCTCGAAGAAGGAAATGGCAAAGCAGTTCCTCATGGATGTGAATGGACAAGGAGCAATGGATGGAAACGCAGCAAGGAGAGAAGCAACCTAGAACTAAGGAGAAACTTCCTGACAGTGAGAACAATTAACCAGCGGAACAATTTGCTTCCAGAAATTGAGGTTTTTAAAGAGATTGGACAATGATTTGTCTGAAGTAGTATAGGGTTTCCTGCTTGAGCGGGAGGTTGGACTAGAAGACCTCCAAGGTCCCTACTAACTCTTTTATTCTGGCATTCTGAATGGTATAGGGTCTCCTGCTTGAGGTTGGACTAGAAGACCTCCAAGGTCCCTTCCAATTCTATTATTCTGGCATTCATGGTATAGGCTCTCCTGCTTGAGGATGGACTAGAGGACCTCCAAGGCCCCTTCCAATTCTACTATTCTGTTTTGGTTTGTGTTGCCCTGCACTTGGTGACGCTCACCTGAGAAGACACTCCCCACATCCACCATCCCTCTCATGTCTCTTGCTCTGAGTAGGAGCAGAGGAAGCAGCAGCTCCTTTTACCGCTGGACCTTCCTTCCTGTTGTTGTCTGTCCCCAGGTGTGATTGCAAGAAGGGGCAGAGGACACAAGGCCCCTCCCTCCATTTCCCCCATCCTTTCCCCGGAACTTCCCTTCTTCAAAGGCAGGATTATGAGTTTTCTAGCACTTCCCAGATCATTTATGGGACTTTTCTTTGATTCCTGAGTTCCTGATATTTGCTTCTCTGAAGTACATCTATTCAGGCTAAAGAGACTTCCTCCCAGACAAGCGGAAAGTGGAACATTCTGAGATTTACAGGAAATGGAGAAAAAAAAAAAAGCTGCCTAGTTTCTTCTTCCTTTCTGATTCCTGTTCAAAACACTATTTGTGGGGAAGGGTCTTGGAAGGATCCTGGCTGCAATTCTCAGAGAGACTCTCTCCCATTCACACCAGCTCAGGCAATACAGAAAAACACATTGGTGGGGGGGTCACTGGACGTGTTGTTTCACTTACATCTCAGAAAGAGAATCCCGGCTCCCAAGATTGTTATGAGAATTGTGGCTAGCACAATCCACCATATTCTAGCTAAAGAAGGAGAAAACAGATTAGATAGATGCCGAGTTCCCTGAAGCGGAGATGCTGAGCAATGGAAGTCATTCCCAGCCTGAACCGGCCACCAGGAAGCCCTCCTCCCCTCCAAAGCTGCAGAGGGAGTAGCGAATGGCCTTGAAGGGCAGAAGGAAAAGCCACCACCCATCGTGCATCATTATCACACCATCTCATATCATGTGTCATTTCTTCATACTTTTGCTCTTAAGTTGCCACTTCCAACTCCCCTGACCGAAATCGCTTCTCTCCCATCGCTAAATGTAGGACTGTATTCCCTGCTCTCTACCTGCAAACATGAGATGGTGCAGAGAAAACTAACTCCCCTCCTACCATTTCAAACACTGGTGAAAAAAAAAAATCTACTTCTACATGTCGCAATGCTCTCAGCCTCTCACCTGTTTCCTCCTCCAAGGTCAAGACCAGGGGCCCCTGCAAGCCCTGGTGCTCCAGGCGACACCGAAAACGGTCCCTCTCCTTGGGGTCGATATCAATGCTGAGCCAGACATAATAGGTGCCGTCCGAGTTGGGGGCCACGTTCCTAGGGAGGGTCTCGTACTGGCAGACCTCTCCGTCTCTGGTCCAGGTGGCCTGGATCTCCCTGGGGTAGAAGCCAAAGGCCTGGCAGATGAGGACCTCCAGGCTGTCATCCACCTCCTTGCGAGTCACCTTCCCCGCTGGGGGCTCTGCAGAAACAGCAACACCACCAGAGTAACGGGGATTTCTAGAATTTCCATCAATGTGACTTAATAACACGGAAGGGCTTCTCTTTGGTCATCCTCTCCCACTGTTCCCTTCCCTCTGAACCTGTGGGAGCCTCAAAGATGGGACATTGAAGCTCTTTGGATTCATTTTTGAAAGGGGTACATAGAATCTCCATCACTGGAGATTTTAAAGAAGAGGCTAGACAGTCACTTGTCTGAACGGTATAGGCCAGGGGTAGGCAACCTTGGCTCTTTTATGACTTGTGGACTTCAACTCCCAGAATTCCTGAGTCAGCATGGCTGGTTCAGGAATTCTGGGTATTGAAGTCCACAAGTCATAAAAGAGCCAAGGTTGCCTACCCCTGGTATAGGCTCTCCTGCTTAAGTGGGGGGGCTGGACTAGAAGACCTCCCAGGTCCCTTCCAGCTCTATTCTATTCCTCTGCAATTTGGGGGTAAATCTCTCAAATTGACCAACATAATTGCAATGCTTGGGGTCTGATTTAATTTTACAGTCTTCCCCCCAATCAAATTTGTTCAAGTTGTTCCGGACAAAAATCAGGAACAGGCTATTTTCCCCCCCCTTCTGACCCAAACATGGGACACTCCTTTCTTCTTTGCAAGATTTTTCTCAGGGAAATAGAACAAGACTTTCAGCATTGATTTCTTGCTCAGTTACTTTATCTTTGAAGTCCTTATTTTTTTGGGGGGGCATTGAAGATTATTTTCCTTCTGTAATGTGATGTGGGATTCCACCTGACTCTTTTTCTGCAAAGGGTGGCTTGGCTATGTGCTGTAGGACAGAAATAATATGGGGAGGGGGGAGTGTACAGAAATATGTTCAATGGAGACCCCCTTTTGCCACTCACCGATCCTCTGAGGAGCCTCCTTCTTGCACAACTGGTACCTCTGCAGCCACTCAATGCAGGTCTCCTCCAGGTAGGCTTTTTTTCTCTGGGACCGTCCTGGATGAATCTCCCACTCCTCCTTGAACTTCTCGGCCTGGGGCTGAGCTGCCACCCATCTGAGGGTCTCCTTATCGAAGCTGATGAAGTCCCTCCCATCGTAGCCATAATGCAAAAACCCTCCTTTGCTTCCATCTTCCCAGAGCTCACAGCCCAAAGCCGCCTGCCAGGTGTGAAGCCCTGAAAGAGACCCAGAGGGGGTGGGTGTGAGTGAAAAGGGTCTAGGATTCCTCCTGCCTCCAGAAGTTGTGAATGCTCCAACACTGGAATTTTTTAAGAAGAGACTGGACAGCCATTTGTCTGAAATGGTGTAGGGTTTCCTGCCTGAGCAGGGGGTTGGACTAGATGACCTCCAAGGTCCCTTCCAACATCGGGCTGTGTAGAATGTCTAGGTGAGGGAGATAATTGGGGATCAGGGGGTGGGTAGTGGGGTGTCTTTCCTTTGCAGGAAAGAAAAGCTCACCATTACGCCCCAAGCAGGCACTGGAGGCCAAAAGTGGAACTGCTTCTGCTCACCTCCAGTCTCGTGGTCCAGTCTGGATAACTTCTCCAGGTTGATTCCAATCACCCACTCAAGGACCTGAAATGTCTCCTCCTCCCTCTCCTCCATCCAGGGCACCAGAGGCTCCATCTTCCTGATGAGGCTGTCATAGTGAGCGATGGGCTGGTCATCCAGGTAGCCCCTAATGGAGAACTGGGGCAGCCCCTGGCTGGGCCCTGGCAGATGCAGGTAGGAATAACACAGGGAGTTCGAAGAAGAGCCTGGAGAGAGAGGAAGGAGAAGGGAGAATTAGGGCGGGTCTGCACTGCGGCTCCATCCCCTTCAACATACAGCACCCCTCCCCAACAAGTGGGTCACCCTCTTTTGGCTCTGCTTGGGAAGGTTCATGCCTGTAAACCCGAGGAGCGAGCCCCTAGTTGTAAGGACCCACCTCAATCCCTCTTCCCAAGAAAGCAGAACTCCTGGAACAGCATCATTCCAAAAGGAACTTTTATTGGGAGAAGCTGGCAGCAGGCATAGAAAGCAGGATCTAAGGTCTTCCCGCGGAAAACAATAGTTTAAAAGAGTCATTCACAAACCCCACCCCAAGTGTCCGTTCGGATGATTCAAGCTGACCAATCCAGAAGTGTGAAGCGGGACGAAGCGGGACGATAAGGCAACGCTTTCAGGGCTGTTTCTTCATGCCTCGACTTCCCGTGGCCAGAGATAAGGCAGATGGCCTGACGCACATTCCTTTCCCACACAGAGGAACATCAAAGGGGATAGAGCAGGGGTAGGCAACCTTGGCTCTTTTATGACTTGTGGACTTCAACTCCCAGAATTCCTGAGCCAGCATGGCTCAGCTTGGAAACCTCTCCCTTTCCCCTCAGCATGGCTGGCTCAGGAATTCTGGGAGTTGAAGTCCACGAGTCATAAAAGAGCCAAGGTTGCCTACTCCTGGGATAGAGCAAGGCATAAGCATGAGAAAGAAAGCAGAAAGAGATACATTGTAGGAGCCCAGCGTCCCCCTTCCCCCAAGCTTATGACAGAACCCGAAAGCAAGAAATCCCGACCCCATGTCTCCCGAAGTAATGCCCCATGATAGTAACGGTTTCTGACCCGGGAAACATCTGGCCAGGCCCACATCTGGTTAAGATGCTCCCGCGGCTGCTCTGGGCCCTCGGGGTTCCCAGTCAGCTTCTTGTGGGCCTGACCCGGATCACAGCTCCCCCTCCCCGCCTTGCCAACTGAGAAGAGAGTCAGGAAGACCCTATTTGCTCGGAGGTTAACAAGTCAGCTGGAGCCCCGACTGCTCCCCAGTCAGGCCACCTTCCGAAGCGAGGAAACGCCGAAATTTGAGAGTTCCGTTTTTACTTTCACTTTCCCTTCTCCCAGAAATACAAAGGGGAACGGATTCCAAATCAAGGTGGAGCTGGAGATCTGATTGCTCCCCAGAGAGGGCGAGGTTTGCTGATCAGGGTGGGGCTGGATGACAGGAACCCTGGTCCGTTAGAGGGGGGAGGGCGGGGCGGAGGGCAGTCCCGAAATTGAAAGCTTCTGTTTTGACTTTCACTTTCGGCACTCCCAGAAATAACAAATGAGAATCGATTCCAAATGAAGCACTAAAGTGCTAAAACGAGGCTCGGTGAAGAGCTAGAGAAGGAAAAGGTTTCTTTTTCGGGAAAAAGAGCTCGGGACGGGAGCTGGGGGGGAATGGGGGAGAGAAAGACCCAGCCCAGGGCTCCCCCTCCCTTTCTGCTTCCCTCCCCACCTTCCCCAGCTCGCAAAGCCTTCCAGAAACTCACCGCAAAAGCGCCCCCGCCCGAAGGACGCCAATACGACCCCTACGAGCAAGAGGGGCGCCCGGGGCAGCAGCATCGGCCCCCAACCCCGCGCGCCTTTGCGTTCAGCCAGGGACACGCCTCTCTCCGCCCCAGCCCCGCCTCCCTGCGGTCCCCTCCCCAGCTCCGTTGAACTCCGCCTCATCCGAGTCCGGGAAGAAGAGAGAGAAGAAATCTCTTGCGGGATTTTGGAGGGAGGAAAGGAAGGAGGGGGGGGGCTTTCCTAGCGAGGCGTTACTCACAACCCGGTTAGCGTTCAAATGACCTGGTTACCCCTGTCGTGTGAACGCAGCCACCTCCTCGCTAATTCTTCTCGTGAGGCTCTCCAATCGATCCCCCTTCGCCCCATAGGGTTTTTTGGGGGAACCTTCTGGCAGAAGGTGGCGGCCGATGATCCGAAGGGGATGGCCGCGTGTTTGGGCAGCGTCAGGCTCGGGACCCCGCTCCCTTCCGCCAGGAGCCCCGGGAGGCTCGCAAAGCAGCCGCGCTCTTCTCCTTTCCTGCTTCTCAGCCCCAGGAAGAAGGATCCGAACGCCGCCGCTTAGTTGTGCGTTTTATTTACACCTGCAACCGAAAACACAGCTCCGCTCCGCCAATGACAGCGCCTGGTCTCCACCCTCGCCCCACCCCCCCTTCGGCCCCACCCCTATCCCGCCTCCTCCCGAGTTCCGCTGAAGTTCTCAGCCCCTCCAAAGTCTGGGGGTTCGCGAGGGAAAGAGAGGAAACGGCGCTGCGTAGCGGACACAATCTTGTTTGTCATAGCAATAAAAGGCGCAACAAATGGAGAGAAGCCGCAGGTGTTCCTCTGCGGCGCTTCTGAGAATGGCAACTGTATGCTGATCAGATCTTTGGATGTGTGTGTGTATGTATGTACGCACTATGCCAGAGGGTTTGGGAAAGCGCACGTCTGCCCCCTCCCCTCGCTTTCCCCTCTGACAAGCCAGCCAGAGTCCTTTGGAGGGAAGGCCCTGGGGGCAGTGTCCAGGCTCTCTAACTCCCAGCTGCATAGTCTTCCAGGGGAGCCCAAGGAAGAGCACCTGCAGTAATCTAGCCTGGAGGATCATGAGAGTGGAGCTGGGGCCCTCACTGAACGACAGAGGGGCAGGTGGCGTAGCAGCCAAATCTGGGCAAAAGGATCCCTGGCATTTTGCAAGAGCTCCCACAACTGGCTCTCAAACTCCCCAAAGTGTTTTGGGGCATGTTGTTGTTGTTGTTGTTAGTTGCGAAGTCATGTCCGACCCATCGCGACCCCATGGACAACGTTCCTCCAGACCTTCCTGTCCTCTACCATCTTCTGGAGTCCATTTAAGCTCACGCCTACTGCTTCAGTGACTCCATCCAGCCACCTCATTCTCTGTCGTCCCCTTCTTCTATTGCCCTCCATCTTTCCCAGCATTAGGCTCTTCTCCAGTGAGTCCTTCCTTCTCATTAGGTGGCCAAAGTACTTGAGTTTCAACTTCAGGATCTGGCCTTCTAAAGAGCAGTCGGGGTTGATCTCCTCTAGGACTGACCGGTTTGATCGCCTTGCAGTCCAGGGACTCGCAGGAGTCTTCTCCACCACCATAGTTCAAAGGCCTCAATTCTTTGGCGCTCAGCCTTTCTTATGGTTCAACTTTCACAGCCATACATTGCAACTGGGAAAACCATGGCCTTGACTATACGTACTTTTGTTGGCAGGGTGATGTCTCTGCTTTTTAGTATGCTGTCTAGATTTGCCATAGCTTTCCTCCCAGAAGCAAGCGTCTTTTAATTTCTTGGCTGCAGTCCCCATCTGCGGTGATCTTGGAGCCCAGGAAGATAAAATCTGTCACTACCTCCATTTCTTCCCCATCTATTTGCCAGGAATTGAGAGGGCCGGATGCCATGATCTTGGTTTTCTTAATGTTGAGTTTCAAGCCAACTTTTGCACTCTCCTTCTTCACCCGCATCAAGAGGCTCTTTAGTTCCTCTGTTTTGGGGCATAGAGGGGCTCAGGCTCCTGACAGAGCGAGGAGGGGCCTTTTTGAAGAGCAGAAGTCAAGCCAGGCAGGAGAGAGGCATGCCTGAGTCCCAGGGAGGGAGGAGCAGAGGGTAATCCTAGGTAATCCCTTAGGTTTTCCTAACAGGGACCCCAGGACTGACCAGCCCTGCGAGGTGGAGAATTTGGGAGGGGAGAGAAGAGGCTTTGGGGGACACAGATGGGGTGTGCCCCTTGCTCTGCTCATTGACAAGCCTCGGGTGCTCCAACTGGCAAGGATCCTCACCCCAAACCTCTCTGTGGGATTTGAGAGCAGGAGGACAAGGTGAATCCGACAAGGGGTTTTCTCTTTACTTAGGGTTCCACGTCTTGATGCAAAATACCAGAGGAAGGGAGCCCTGGTGGCGCAGTGGTTAAAATGCAGTATTGCAGGCTACTTCTGCTGACCGCTGGCTACCAGCAGTTCGGCAGTTCGACAGTTCGACCCTGACCGGCTCAAGGTTGACTCAGCCTTCCATCCTTCCAAGGTCGGTAAAATGAGGATCCAGATTGATGGGGGGCAATAGGCTGACTCTGTAAATCGCTTAGAGAGGGCTGCAAAGCGGCATATAAGTCTTAAGTGCTATTGCTAATATGAGAGAGAGGACTGAAGTCACAGCTCCCCGGATGGCTTGGTAAAGAGACTAAAAGAAGATAGCCCTTCACTCTTTGGGTTAATATGCTTATTGCTCTCCAAGACCCCTTGCGAGTCTAGATGGAATTGTCGCACCCTCTGCCAGAGATCTACCCCTGCCACTGGTCCCCGTCCTCCCCCCCCACCCCGCCCCGCTGCCTGGCCACGGGCGATTCACCCAGGGACATTATCCCTGGCCCACTCGTGGCTAGAGGGAACCGGTCCAGGAGGGTTGGGGCCACTTGGAGGTTTATCTGTGTCCGGTCACCTGAGTGGTGCAAATGGGTGTGGAGGCATTTTGCGACCATTGAAAGGACTGTGTTGTAGATTGGACGTAGATGATGTCGTATCCCTCCCCCTCTGTTGAGAGAGGGCTGTTCAGTTTTTGACACAGATGGCCTCTTTGACCCCTCTTTCAAACCAGCAGTCCTCTCTGTCCAAAATGTGGACTTTGCTTTATTCAGTTAGAGGCCCTCTCTCAACAGAGGGGCGAGGGATACGACATCCTCTATCTCCAGTCTATAAGCAGTTCCAAAAAAGCTCCACACCCATTTGTACCACTCAGGTGACCCTGAGGACACAAATAAGCCTCCAAGGGTCCTCAATGGCCACGGTGTTTGAAATGGTGCTCCAAATTGTTTTGCCATTGTACGCAAAAGAGCTTTTCACTACTAATCCTCGATTTATGACCACAATTGAGCCTGAAATTCCTGCCGCTAAGGAAGACATTTGTTAAGTGAATTTTGCCCCGTTTGACCACCTTTCCAGCCACAAGTTGTTACATGAATCACGGCAGTTGTTAAGTTAGTAACACAGTTATTGAGTGAATGTGGCTTCCCCATTGACTCTGCTTGTCAGAAGGTCCCTAAATGTTGAGGACTACCTGTATGGCTACATTTCTACAATAAAGGAAGTCAAAATGCATATTATTTTAAAAGTGAATCTGTCATCATTTCGTATGGCCTCCTAGTAACAAACTGATTGTGAGCTATAAATTCATGGTATTACCTTCCAAGCAAAGCTAAACTTTAGGGCAGGGGTCCCCAACCCCTGGTCACTGGACCGGCACCGGGCCATACAAACAAGAGAAGCCCCATCCTTGTGATGCAGGCAGCACACGAAACCACGCCCCCTCCAGTCGGCAGAAAAACCTCTCCGTGGAACTGGTCCCTGGTGCCCCAAAGCTTGGGGGCCCGCTGCTTTAGGATGAAGGTTCATAATTTAAAAAGATCAATTAAAAATAATTTAAAAAGATCAATTAAAAACAATTTAAAAAGATCAATTAAAAACAATTTAAAAAGATCAATTAAAAATAATTTAAAAAGATCAATTAAAAATAATTTAAAAAGATCAATTAAAAATAATTTAAAAAGACTTGGCTTCAAAAGACTGAGGCCCTCTTTTAATGATTGTCCTCCCTTTCACCCCAGGAAGTGTTAATACCACTTTACAATGCCTTGGTAAGGCCACACTTGGAATACTGCATCCAGTTTTGGTCACCACGATGTAAAAAAGATGTTGAGACTCGAGAAAGAGCGCAGAGAAGAGCAACAAAGATGATCAGGAGACTGGAGGCTAAAACATATAAGAGACAGTTGCTGGAATTCGGTATGTCTAGTCTAATGAAGAGAAGGACTAGGGGTGACATGATAGCAGTGTTCCAATATCTCAGGGGTTGCCGCAAAGAAGAGGGAGTCAAGCTATTCTCCAAAGGACCTGAGGGCAGGACAAGAAGCAACGGATGGAAAGTAATCAAGGAGAGAAGCAACCTAGAATTAAGGAGAAATTTCCTGACAGTTAGAACAATTAATCAGTGGAACAACCCGACTCCAGGAGTTGTGGGTGCTCCAACACTGGAGGTTTTTAAGAGGAGGTTGGACAATCATTTGTCTGAAATGGTATAGGGCAGTGATGGCGAACCTTTTAGAGACCGAGTGCTCAAACTGCAACCCAAAACCCACTTATTTATCGCAAAGTGCCAGGGCTGCATCAGCATTGTGGTGCCCTCAGGGGGGGGGCGTGGGAGCGTGGCCCACTGGGTGGGCGTGGCTGCAGTGGTCACGGCAGACTGGGTGAATGTGGCTGGGACCAGTCCCTTGCCATTTCTGGGGCATCCCCGGGGGGCCAACGCCGCTTGCTCGCTCACTTCCTGCCGTGTCGCTTCCAAATGCCATGTGCTCGCTACTTTGGTGAACTCTGCTGGGGCAACGGTGCGCGTGCCCACAGAGAGGGCTCTGAGTGCCGCCTCTGGCACGCGTGCCATAGGTTCGCCACCACTGGTATAGGGTTTCCTGCCTGAGCAGGGGGTTGGACTAGATGACCTCCAAGGTCCCTTCCAACTACTACTACTACTACTACTACTACTACTACTACTACTACTACTTCTTCTTCTTCTTCTTCTTCTTCGTCTTCTTCTCTTCTTCTTCTTCTTCTTCTTCTTCTTCTCTTCTTCTTTTCTTCTTCTTCTTCTTCTTCTTCTTCTTCTTCTTCTTCTCTTCTTCTTCTCTTCTTCTTCTTTCCTTCTTATTGTTGTTGTTGTTGTTGTTGTGTCCTGAGGGCTGCAGCCATGGGAAGAGTGGTGGGAATGGAAAAACAGAGATGGGGAAACCTGGAGTGGGGGGGGGGGAAGGATGGAAAGGGGATCCATCGTAGGATGGAGAGATTGGCATGTCTCCTCTTCCTGGATCTGACTGTTCAAGCAGGGGAGGGGCCCAGTCTGGCTTAGTTCCCAGCACCGGGCAAAGCCCGTCAGGTACCACCATAGTCTGGGCCCGCTCTGAAGTTCTCTCCCCCCCCCCACCACTCTAAAACTTCATTTATCAGGTGGCGCCCTGGGGCTTGGCTGATGGGTTGGAGGGGCGGAGAATTTCAGCGGAGGGGGTGGAGAGAAAGTGGCCTCAGTTGGGAGAGTCAAATGTCCGGGAGGTTGGAAGAAGATGCCACTATGCCCGGCGTGCCTCTTGGTCCTGGGGGCGGCGCTGGGGGTCTCCGTGCCCGGGGGCTGCTGCGGTGAGTGGGGTGGGCAGAAGCAGAAAGGGAGGGGCAGAGCCTGTCCTGGGCCGGGTCTCTCCCCTCCCCTCCCCCTCGCAAGCCGCTTTCTTCCCAGGTGCTTCGCCAAGCTTCATTAAAAAACTGCTCGGATTTCATTTGGAATCAATTCGAATTTTGTTTCTGAGAAAGTGAAAAGAGAACGTTCGGAGCGGGGAAGGAAGGGGGAGGGGGCTGCTACGGGCGAGTTCCCGGAAGGATTGGACCGCGGGGGGGAGGAAACACCAAGGGGGGGAGGGGCGCGTGTGCCCTTCCTGGGTCTCTCTTCCCCCCGTCCCTCCCCCCCGTCCCAAACTCCTTCGCGCTTCGTTTAAGTCGTTTTAAAGTTTCTTTTGTAATCGGTTCGCGTTTGTGTTTCTGGGGAAAAGTGAAAGTGAAAGTGGAAAGGGAATGTACAGAGTAGGGCGGCTGCCGCGGCGATTTCCTGAACGAATTTGCGATCTCGGGGGAAGCAGAAAGGGAGAAGGGGGCTCGTGTCCTGCCTGGGTCTCTCTCTCTCTCTCCCCTCCTCCCTCAACTCCGTTCCTTCGCGCTTCGCTTAGCCTCGCTTAAGAACGTTTGATGTTTCTTTTGTAAATCAGCTCGGCTTTGTATTTCCGAGAAAACGGAGCGAAAGTGAAAATGAAAGGAAGAACCTTTTGAGCCCAATCCATTTGCCCTGCCTCTTCCCCTTCCCCTCCTGGCCGGCCAAAGGAAGGAGCTCAGCTACCTCAAATCGGGCCCCACCCTGATCAGAAAACCTCACTGTGTGTGTGTGTGTGTGGGGTGTGAGGTCGCTTCTCTCGAGAGACAGTCAGATCTCCCACTCTTTATCAAGGAACCTCCAGGCGAAACAGATCTCGGTGGCTCTCCTTGCGATGGACAAGGGGAGGGGAGGTTGCGATCGAGGTCAGACCACCAGCAGCTGGCTGGTGTTGAAGGCAAAGTCTTCACCATGGTTCAGTCCAAGCCGGGAATAAACAACATGGCGACTGCTTTAGAAAGAAGGTTGCAGTTTATTGAAGAGGAGAGCCAGACAGGAAGATGGCTCTGGAGGAAAAGAGAGAGAGAGAGCACATGTAGGGAATGGGTTTTTATACCTTCTTGAGCCTTCTGTTTGGAGTTGTTCCTGTGGCATGAACTTTGACCTGAGTCTGAGTGTGCCTTTCTGGTATTCTGATGGTGGTGGGTTAATCCTATTATGTCCCAAAGATCATATCCTGCTTCCCTGGGGCTGGGGCTGTTGACTCTTAGATTTTTGGTGTGAGGGATTGTTGATTCCAGGGATCTTTCTTCCTAATCCCAATTTCCTGACTCCAGTCTTTCTGACAAGATTATCACATCTGCAATTCTGCAGACTTGGTTTCTGTTTGGGACAGAGAGACTTGGGGGCGGGGTTGGTTTCTGCTTTTAAAATCCTTTAGGGAAATATATTCTGCCTTTTAAATATTTCCAAAAATATTTCTTTCTCTGGGGTGTGTGTGTGACTTCCCACACTGGGAACCCCGAGGGTTCAGAGGGGCTATAGGGGTGCTGGGCACCTTAACCAGATGTGGGCCTGCCCAGATGTTTTCAAGATCAGTCACGAGCTGCTGGGAACTTCCTCTTTGTCTTTAAAGGCATGGGCCTTACTACTACTACTATTACTATTACTACTACTACTACTACTAATACTGGTAGAGTTGGAAGGGACCTTGGAAATCTTTTAGTCCAACCCCCTGTTCAGGCAGGAAACCCTATAACATTTTAGACAAATGGCTGTCCAGTCTCTTCTTAAAAACTTTACAGCGTTGGAGCATTCACAACTTCTGGAGGCAGGTTGTTCCAATGATTAATTGATCTCATTGTCAGGAAATTTCTCCTTAATTTTAGGTTGCTTCTCTCCTTGATTACTTTCCATCCATTGCTTCTTGTCCTGCCTTCAGGTGCTTTGGGGAATAACTTGATTCCCTCTTCTTTGTGGCAACCTCTGAGATATTGGAACACTGCTATCATGTCACCCCTCATCCTTCTCTTCATTAAACTAGACATACCCAATTCCAGCAACAGTTCTTTATATGTTTTAGCCTCCAGTCCCCTAATCATCTTTGTTGCTCTTCTCTGTACTCTTTCTAGAATCCCACCATCTTTTCTCCCAGGCACGGCTGAAAGAGTGTAGATCACTTGTTCCGGTGGCACTGGGGGGGAGGACAATAAAATGTGACAATAAAATGTTGGAGGGGCTGGAGCTGCAGCGCAGACCCCCTAATTCTACCCTTCTCCCTTCCCAGGCTCACACTCCTTGTGTTATTCCTACCTGCATTTGTCAGAGCCCAGGCAGGAGCTGCCCCAGTTCTTCATTTGGGGCAACCTGGATGACCAGCCCATCATTCACTTTGACAGCCTCACCAGGAGGGTGGAGACTCTGGTGCCCTGGATGAAGGAGGTGAAGAAGGAGACCTTTCTGTCCATTGAGTGGGTCTTCAGGAGTGAGCTGGAGAATTTGTCAAATCTCAACAACCTCACTGAAGGTGAGAAGAGGCCCTACCACATATGATGTCCAGGTTAGACTTTCTTTCCTGCAAAGGTATGACCCCCCCCATCCTCACCCACATTTTCTCCCACACTTTAGATATTCTTCATGGTCTGGCCCCTACCCAAAAAGAGTTAATTGCAGGGATCACTAAAAGATTCATTCAATTTTGCAGCTACTAAGATTGTGCCTGGATGAGCAGGCACAAAAACAGCCAGGGAAGTGATTGAAGCTTGGGAAACAGGCCCCTTGTCAGTCAACAGGAGTGCTAATTTACCACCAGCGTATCAGGTACTTAGGAGGCAAAGGCTGGGCAACACAAGCAAACAACAGCTAATGACTGTTGTCAGCCATCAACACACCCAAATCAACATCTAAAAAACCACACACAACAGGCACTATAAGTACCCCGCTATAAGTACCCCACACAGAACAGTGCACATTCTGCTAGAGAGGTTCCCTGAAGATGGGCTCCAGCACAAGTCTGAAAACTTGGAAGGCAAAACTCAGTTTTGATCACCACGATGTAAAAAAAGATGGTGAGACTCTAGAAAGAGTACAGAGAAGAGCAGTCATGGGACTGGAGGCTAAAAACAGAGAACGGCTGCTGGAATTGGGTATGTCTAGTTTAATGAAGAGAAGGACGAGGGGGGACACGATAGCAGTGTTCCAATATCTCAGGGGCTGCCCCAAAGAAGAGGGAGTCAAGCTATTCTCCAAAGTGCCTGAAGGCAGGACAAGAAGCAACGGATGAAAACTAACCAAGGAGAGAAGCAACCTGGAACTAAGGAGAAATTTCCTGACAGTTAGAACAATTAACCAGTGGAACAACCTGCCTCCAGAAGTTGTGAATGCTCCAACACTGGAAGTTTTAAGAAGAGACTGGACAGCCATTTGTCTGAAATGGTATAGATTTCCTGCCTGAGCAGGGGGTTGGACTAGAAGACCTCCAAGATCCCTTCCAATTCTATTATTATTATTATTATTATTATTATTATCGCACAGTCAGCCAGATGTTCAGACTGGATTTGGCATTTTTGTCTACCTATCGAGTCCTTCCCAAGGACCTGGGATAGGCAGATGTGGATGTTTGATGTTATTACAGATATCGTCGTAGGATGGAAGCAGTTCCTAGTAAGGCCGCCTTTTGCTATTGACTGATGGCGAATTTGTCAATGCCAATGGTGTTCAAGTGGTGCTCTAGTTGTTTTGGGATTGCACCCAAGGCGCCTATTACTATTATTATTATTATTATCTCTTTTATTCATTAAACATGAACCTCAGTCAACTGAACATTCAAATTGGCTGGTGCTGATGGTTGACACGGGTTGCTACCAGAATCCTAGGTGTCAACCAGGTACCTTCTTAAAATATAAGATGTTCCGAGTAGAGCAGTTTTTTGTAACATTGCTGGAGTTATTGCAGGAAGCTGCAGTTTCTTGATGTGTTTTGCGAAGTTTTTTGACATAGTTCCCAGTGCCCCGATGACAATGGGTACCACTGTTACACGTTTCATCCATAATCACGCAGTTTCGATGGCCAGGTCACGATATTTCGTAATTTTTTCCAGTTCTTTTTCTTCAACTCTGGCATCTCCTGGTACAGCAATATCAATCAGCTGTACGCTTCGGTTCTCTACAACTGCGATATCTGGCGTATTGTGTTCCAAATGGCGATCTGTCTGTATTCGAAAGTCCCACAAGATCTTCATCCTCTCATTGTCAACAACTTTTTCCACCCTGTGTTCCCACGACTTTTCGGACACAGGCAAGTCGTATTTTTTACACAATGCCCAGTGGATTAATTTAGCAACTCGATCATGTCTAGATTTGTAATCAGTTTGTGCGATTTTGCTGCACTCACAGATTAGTTGTGAAACAGTTTCAACTTTGTCATTGCAAAGTCGGCAATTTGGATTGTCAGTGGATTTTTGTATCTTCGCTTTCATGGCATTAGTTTGTAATGCTTGTTCTTGAGCAGCCAGTATTAAGCCTTCCGTTTCTTTCTTGATGGTTCCCATCTTAAGCCATTATTATTATTATGATGATGATGATGATGATGATGATGATGATGATGATGTCCAGATTGCATCACTTTCCTCTCTATGGGATTAAGAGGGGAAGGAGAGATTGGGGCTCCCTCTGCTGGCCAGATGAAGGCAAGGCTGCTTGCCTGAGATTCCTTAATGGCCCCAATGAAAGGGAAAAGGACCTGAGGAGAGGAATACAAGCTAGTCCTCGAATTACAACAACGTTTAGTGACCATTGTTAAGATATTTAAAATTTAATAGGTGGAGCAGTGAAGGGTTGGACAAATGAATAAGAACACACAGTTATAGCTGATTGATTAAAGAGAGCTGGCCACTGCCTGAGGGAATCTGAGCTGTGATTGGTTGCCTAGAGTGAAAAGGGGGAGGTTCTTGATTTATCTGACGATGCTCCTGTTTGCCGCTCTTTTTTTACTGTAAATATATTTATATAAAACTTCAAATTCTTGTCTGCATCTCCGACTCTATTTGGACCCCAGCCGCATAATTCCCTGACATAGTTCGATGTTACAACGACACTGGAAAATTGACTTATGATCGTTTTTCACAGTTATGACCATTTCAGCATCCCCAGGGTCACGCGATTCACACTTAGATGCTTGACAACCTGTTCCTATTTATGACGGTTGCAGTGTCCCGGGATCATGGGATCCCCTTTTGCGACCTTCTGACAAGCAAAATCAACAGGGAAAGCCAGATTCATTTAACAACGATGTTACTACAGGGAGTCCTCGACTTACAACTGTTCATTTAGTGACTGCGCAGAGTTACAATAGCACTGGAAAAAGTGACTTATGACAGTTTTTCACACTTAATGATCGCTGCAGCACCCCCATCGTCACACGATCAAAATTCAGACAGTTGGCAACTGACTCATATTTATGACGGTTGCAGTGTCCTGGGGTCATGGGATTCCCTTTTGCGATCTTCTGACCAGCAAAATGAATGGGGAAGAAAGATTCACTTAACAACTATGTTACTAATTTAACAACTGCAGTAAACTTAATTTTGTTGTGAGTTACACAATGACAATAAAGATATTCTATTCTATTCTATTCTATTCTATTCTATTCTATTCTATTCTATTCTATTCTATTCTATTCTATTCTATTCTATTATTATTTTCCATCTATTCTGTTCTGTTCTATTCTAATTTTCCATCTGTTCTGTTCTATTCTATTCTATTCTATTCTATTCTATTCTATTCTATTCTATTCTATTCTATTCTATTCTATTCTATTCTATTCTATTCTATTCTATTCTATTCACTTAACAAATGTGACAAGAAAGGTCGTAAAATAGGGCAAAATTCACTTAACCAATTTCTCAATTAACAACATAAATTTGGGGCTCAGTTGTGCTCGTAAATTACTTAAAACATGAAGATCTGAGCTCCATTTCTGCACCCCACTGGAGGAGTTTCCTTCCATGCTTAGCACTTAACCACTGGCTCACTTAGCAACAGAAAATTTTGGCTCAATGATGGTCGTATGTCAAGGACCACCTTTAATTTAACAACTGCTGTGGTTCACTTATCAAAGGTGGCAAGAAAAGTGGTAAAATGGGGTGAAACTCAACCAATTTCTCATGTAGCAACATAAATTTTGGGCCCAATTGTTGTTGTAAGTGGAGGACTACCTATACTGGATCCTTCTCATCCATCCCTCTTTGGATCTCTTTTAGAGCTTCATACCTGGCAGGCGATTGTGGGCTGTGAAGATGGGAACAATGACGGATTTTTCCACTATGGCTACGATGGGATGGACTTCCTCAGCTTCAAGAAGGAGACCCTCAGATGGGAGGCAGCTCAGCCTCAGGCTGAGAAGGTCAAGGAGAAGTGGGAGGATCATCCATGGTGGTCCCAGGAAAATAAATTTTACCTGGAGGAGACCTGCAAAAAGTTGCTGCAGAGGTACCTGTCCTACAGGAAGGAGGCTCTGGAGAAGACAGGTGAGTGACCAAATAGCAATAGCATTTAGATGTATATACTGCTTCATATTGCTTTACACCCCTCTCTGAGTGGTTTACAGAGTCAGCATCTTGCTCCCAACAATCTGGGTCGTCGTTTTTACTGACCTCGGTACTGACCCTTTTCTGCTATTAAATTACCTGGCCAGAAAATCCTGGGAATTGTGTTGCTGCTGTTTCTGCAGAGCCCCCAGTAGGGAAGGTGACCCATAAAGTGATTGATGACAGCCAGGAGATCCTCATCTGCCAGGCCTATGGCTTCTACCCCAAGGAGATCCAGGCCACCTGGATGAGGGATGGAGAGAACTGGGATCAAGGAACCATCCGTAGGAACGTGGCCCCCAACTCAGATGGGACCTACTATGTCTGGATCAGCATTGACATCGATCCCAAGGAGAGGAACCGTTCTCATTGTCACCTGGAGCATAGCGGCTTGCAGGAGCCCCTGGTGTTGCCTTTCAAGGAGGAAACGGGTGAGAGGCTGAGCTAAGATGACATGTAGAGGTATCTGTAGAGATTCTCCATCAACCAGATCATGGTTGTCCCAAAGTTGCTTTTCAAAAGGCAACTGGGCTTTCTTAGCCACCTTTGGGACATGTAGATGTTCAGCATGTTGGAAAGTATAGGGAGAGGAATGTTAAGTTTTCTGCTGTATCATCACAAGCTGGAGAACAGGAAGTATAGTCCTGCATTTAGTCATGAGACAGAAGTGATTTTTGACAGGTAAGGTAGGGTAGGGTATGCTATGGTATGGTAGGTTAGACTAGGGTAGGGTATGGTAGGGTAGGGTATGGTATGGTGGGATAGGGTAGGGATGGTACGTTAGGGTATGGTTGGTGTAGGGTAGGGTAGGGTAGGTAGGTAGGGTAAGGTAGGGTAGGGTAGGGTAGGTAGGTAGGTAGGTAGGGTAAGGTAGGGTAGGGTAGGGCAGGATGGAGTATGGTACGGTAGGGTGGGGTATGGTAGGGTAGGGTCTGGTAGGGCAGGGCAGGGCAGGGCACAGCATAGCATGCTTGGTGTGGTATACAGAGGTAGTCCAGGACCTAAGAATGGTTGTTTAACAACCATATGAAACCACAACAGGCTCAGAAATGGTGCTTTATGGCATGTAAAGCACTTCTGGCTTTCATAAAATGTTACAACCCTCCCCCCACACATAGATTAGATAGATGGGTGGGTGGATGGATGGATGGATAGATAGATAGATAGATAGATAGATAGATAGATAGATAGATAGATAGATAGATAGATAGATAGATAGATAGATAGATAGATAGATAGATAGATAGATAGATAGATAGATATGGATGGAAAGATAGATTAGATGGATGGACGGACGGACGGATGGATGGACAGACAGACAGATAGATAGATATAGATGGATGGATGGATGGATGGATGGATAGAAAGATAGATAGATAGATAGATAATTGTCACTTTACTGTATCCCACAGCACTACCTATCAGATAATTCTCCCAGAAAGAAAACATTATTTCACCTTCATAATAGATCTACATTATGAAGCTGAAACTATGTTTTCTTTCTGGGAGAATTCCCTTGTAGGGCCTCTTTGATACATTTCCTTAAACTGATTTCTTGGCTTAATTGGCAATTTCTTCAAGGCCTCCTTACCTGACTGCTGCCTTAATTGTGGCTCTTCCTTCTGTCGTCTTCTTCTTCTGCCTTCCGCAACCTCCAGGCGGTGCCCCCACCTGAAGGGAGCCCCTCCCCTCCAAGGCTGCAGGGGCCAGAAGGAATGGTTTTGAAGGAAGAGGGGGCTTCCTTCAGGTGGGGGGCACTTCCTGGAGGCCAGTGCAGCTTGGGAAATGCTTCCATTGCTCAGCATCTCCACTTCGGGGAACTCAGCATCTCTCTAATACGAACCATGTTTCTCCTTCTTTGGCTACAGAGTGGCGGATCCCTGTGGGAATTGTAGGAGGCTTCATCTCGGTAGCTGTGATTCTCTTCTTGATATGTAAGTGAAACAAACGCATCCACTGACTCGCACTCCTGTGTTGACTTTGCTGGTATGACTTTCCTATGTTGACTTTGCTGGTATGGATGAGAGACATCCTCTCTGAGAGTTTCACCTATCATCCCCAAAAACCCCTTCCCCATAAACAGCATTTTGAACAAGGGTCAGAAAGGAGGAAGAAACCATGCAGCCATTTTCCCATTTCCTATATAAGTCTCGAAATGTTCCACCTTCCTGGTTTGGGAGGGAGCCTCTTTGGCTTCAGTGGGCTTACTCCAGAGGAGAAAATATCAGGGGCTCAGGAATCGAAGAAAAGTCCAACAAGTGATCTGGGAAGCACTAGAAACCCATAATCTTGCCCCGGAAGAAGAGTTCAGGTGGAAGGTGGGAGTGATGGAGGGAGGGCCCCCTTGTCTTCTTCCCCCACTTGCATTCACACCTGGGGACAGACCATAACAGGGAAGAAGGTCCAGCAGAAGCTGCTGCTTGCTCTGCTCCCAATCAGCACAGGAGACATGAGATGGAGGATGGATGTGGGCAGTGTGTCTCCTCAATGGAGCTTCACCAAATGTGGCTCAACACAAGCTTGTGATTTTCTCAGCAACAGTGAAGAAGGGCTTTGCCATTTCCTTCTGCCAGGATGTGCCTTTGGACTTGTTTGCGATTTATGCTTCTCTCTTGCCAGTCTCAGGAGCAAGCGCTAAACCAATCAGACCCAGCCGAGCCTTTCAAGATCAGCCAAGGTTGCTGGTTTTTCAGTCTATCTAGGTTGCGAATGGGAGTGTAGTGTTCAAAGGCCTGGAGACTAAAACATATGAAGAACAGCTGCAGGACTTGGGTTTGGCTAGTCTAAAGAAAAGAAGAAACAGGGGTGACATGAGAGCAGCATTCCAGTAAAAGAAGAGGGGGTCAAACTATTCTCCAAAGCACCTGAAGGCAGGACAAGAAGCAATGGTTGGAAACTGACCAAAGAGAGAAGCAACCTGGAATTAAGCAGAAACTTCCTAACAGTGAGGACAATTAACCAGTGGAACAGCTTGCCCCCAGAAATCGTGGGCGCTCCATCACTGGAGGTTTTTAAGAAGAGACTGGACAGTCACTTGTCTGAGATGATATAGGATAGGTTCTCCTGCTTGAGCAGGGGGCTGGACTAGAAGACCTCCAAGGTCCCTTCCAGCTTCTATTCTATTCTATTCTATTCTATTCTATTCTATTCTATTCTATTCTATTCTATTCTATTCTATTCTATTCTGTTGTCTGTTGTCTGTTGTCTATTCTATTCTATTCTATTCTATTCTATTCTATTCTATTCTATTCTATTCTATTCTATTCTATTCTATTCTGTTCTGTTCTGTTCTGTTCTGTTCTGTTCTGTTCTGTTCTGTTCTGTTCTGTTCTATTCTAAAGTGTATTCGGTCTTGTACCAATAACGGAATTCCCGAAGGTTTAGCATCATTGCATAAAAGTAACTAGCAAAATAACAGAGTTGCAAGGGACCTTGGAGGTAATAATAATAATAATAATAATGATGATGATGATAATAATAATAATAAAGTTGGAAGGGACCTTGGAGGTCATCTAGTCCAACCCCCTGCTCAGGCAGGAAACCCCATACCGTTTCAGACAAATGGAGCACCCACAACCTCTGGAGGCAGGTTGTTCCACTGGTTAATGAGCCCTTGTGGCTCAGTGGTTAGAATGCAGTATTGCAGCATGAGTCCTTCTCTATCTGAGGCAGGAGCTGCTGCCTCCCCAAATTAACCCTCTGTCCTCTCTTTTTGCCATCTATCAGACAAGTGGTGGAGACGTAGAAGAATTCGCTATCAGGAAGTGAGATCTTCGCTTGGTGACTTTCCTTTAGAAAATGTTTCTATTTCCTCTACTTCTGGCACAGAAGATGGTATTCAACCAGAATCGTTGCTCCAATCTGAAGTAACCTTGGAGGTGAGTCTGACTGTTGCTGAAGTCTATGTGAGATGCAAAACTCCGGGCTTGGGAGATACCCAAGAGCCAAGACTATTAAGGTGTTAGGTGGGGGAACAGTCATCCCCAAAGTCTTTCTAAGGCAACCATGAAAGGGATTGTGGGCTGCTTGGGACTCCTCTGGGGCTCAGCCCCTCCTGCTGGAGACCCTGTGATTGGCTGCTCTGCAAGGAAGATCCAGTCCAGCTGAGCCTCTCACACCCATCAGCTCCCAGGGAGGAGAATGAGACGGAAGGAGCAGGAACAGGAGCTGGAGTCACCCTGGGGAAATGGGGGATTTCTATCCAAAAAGGCCTGGAAGAGAGAGAGAGAAGGAATGGGAAGATGGAAAAACAAAGGGTGGCAGTGTGTTTGTGCGTGTGTGTGTGTGTGTGTGTCCAGGAAAAAGCTCCCTGGAGATGATGAGCTGCAAGGATAAATTCTGTGAGATGAGCGCCATACAAGTAGATAGATAGAGTGATAGATGCTAGATAGATAGATGCTAGATGACAGATGCTAGATGATTGACACACAGACAGGCAGACAGACATAGATAACAGTGAGGTGATAGAATGTGATAGATGCATACATACATAAATAGATGATAGATAGATAGATAGATAGATAGATAGATAGATAGATAGATAGATAGATAGATAGATAGATAGATAGATAGATAGAGATTTGACAGACAGTCAGACAGACAGACAATAAACAGGTGATAGGTGATAGAATGAGATAGATAGATAGATAGATAGATAGATATAGATTTGACAGACAATAGACAGATAGATAGATGATAGATTGACAGATAGATAACAGTGAGGTGAGAATGTGATAGATACATAGATAGATAGATAAATAGATGATAGATAGAGATAGATAGATTTGACAGGCAGACAGACAATAAATAGGTGATAGGTGATAGAATGAGATAGATAGATAGATAGATAGATAGATAGATAGATAGATAGATAGATAGATAGATAGATAGATAGATAGATAGATAGATGATAGACAAACAGATAATAGATAGACAGATATAGACAATGCATGGATGGATGGATGGATAAATAGATGATGGGTGACATAATGTGATAGATGATAGAAAGGTGATAGAATGTGAAAGATGGATAGATTGATAGATATAAATAGATGATGCATGGATGGATGGATGGATGGATAGAGATAGATAGATAGATAGATAGATAGATAGATAGATAGATAGATAGATAGATAGATAGATAGATAGATAGATAGATAGATAGATAGATAGATAGATAGGAACCTTGGGGAAGAAGTGAGGATTCCCCCCCCCCAACACCTACATCAGGAGCTGTTTATGTTAAGCCTCTTTGGTTGGTTGCCTTCATCCCTATCAGGGTTGAGGTGAGGATGACTGAGAGCTAATAAGGACTCCTGCCTTGAGCAGGGGTTTCAAGACCTCCAAGGTCCCTTCCAGCCCTATGATTCTAATTGGAGGAGAAAAAAAAACCTGCCAGTACAAATTGTGGTTTTGATGTCTTCATTTTCTCTCTTTGCAGGATAGGGCATCGTATGAACAGTTAAGGCCCCAGAGGGATCTTGAAGTCCCTGTGCCAACATTGCGCAGGCGAGAAGGGAAGCAACAGAAGCTCGAAAGGTCCCAGTCATGGGCTGGGGACTTGGAGGCTCTGGACAAAGCAGGAGGAACATGGGCAATATTGGGTCCGCAATCATGGCCAAAACCGAACCACTCGGCTTGGACACATTCTGAAAGATACACAGAGCATAACTGCCTCTGATGAGGGAAGAGGGTTAGTAACTTCAGATGGCCTCCTCCTCCTTCTTCATATTTGTATCCAAGCCTTGGAAAGTGAAGAGATTCAGGAAATCTCCCCCCTTCCCACCCTTTTCTTTCCTCTTGAAATGTTTAAGTTTACAGGTTTTGCTGCTCACTGCTGAAGCTGCTCTTCAGAGTAGGTGGAAGAGAGAGAGGGCAAAAGGTGGGAGATGGGAATAGGGCAAATCCGCACACCAGGTGCCTACATAGGAATGGAAGGCTGACAAAAGGAACAGAAGGAGGCGTCAAATGTCTATGGAGATCCTCAGTCATCCAGGTCATGATTGTCCCAAAGGTGCTTTATCAGGAGGCAACTGGACTTTCTTGTTTTTCTTTGAAGACGTTTCGCTTCTCATCCAAGAAGTTTCTTCAGCTCTGACTGGTTGGTGGGGAATGGAAGATGTAAATAGGCTATATCCTTCGCTCAGTGACTCTTTAAAAGAATGCAAATGATCACTGTCTGCAAGGAGTATAAATCCGTCCATTCCCCACCATCCAGTCAGAGGTGAAGAAGCTTCTTGGATGAGAAATGAAACATCTTCAAAGAGAAACAAGAAAGTCCAGTTGCCTCCTGAAAAAGCACCTTTGGGACAGAAGAAAGTGGCAACGCTCAACTTGGCTCAGAACAGGAATTTTGGTGCTAAGAGTGGCGCGACACTTGAACCTTGCTGGTGCTGGGTCTTCCAAGGTCTTCTCCATCCCTCTGAGGGACCCAGCACTGTTTATGTGGGACTCCACTTTAATGACCGACAAGATCATTTAACAACCTCAACTGGGAGAGCCAGGATTGCTGTCATTGAGCAAAGGATTCTATTAGGATATTGAATTTGGTAGCTGGAACGGTAAAGTGTACAATAGGCCAGAACACACAATTGTAGTTGATTAGTTAGACAGTGATGACTCATGCATGAGGCAATCTACCCTATGATTGGTTGCTGTAGATGTAAAGGGGGAATTTCCCCTTTCCCCCCCTCCTTTTTTCCTTCTGTATTTGTTTTCTTGGTTATCCATAGTATGCAATAGTGGCGAATATCTGTAGCTCAGGTGTAGGATGAGGGTGAAAGCTTGTGGGTTGGTTTCTGAACGTTTTGTTACCAGGCTCGGTAACGTATTCAGTGGTATTTAGGGGATGTCTGTGTCAGTGCTCTTCTGTTTATAAGGGCTTCAGGTATGGGTGTGTCAAGTGAGGGTCTTGTGATCGGTCAGGTGTGATCATCAGAGACGCTTGTGATGGGTCAATGTAATCGTCGGCCACTACCACCCGCCACACTCTTAAGTTCATCGAAGCCTGGCACTCCACAAGCAATTCCATCATCAGACACATGGAACTAGAACCAGCCTACAAACCTCTCAGAATCCAAATCAACCTCACAGCCAACCGGAGATAGCACCTATCCTCAACCAACACACGCAAGCAAGCCCCCTCCCCCAGTAGTTCACCTTCCGATGACCCTGACCTGATGTAATCTCCCCATCACGAAACCCTCGCTTGACACACCCACACCTGAAGCCCTTATAAACAGAAGAGCACTGACACAGACATTCCCTAAACGCCACTGAAGATGTTACCTAGCCTGGTAACGAAATGTTCAGAAACCAACCCACAAGTTTGGAGAATGAACTTTCACCCTTGTCCATAGTATTCTCAGATGACCTCTCCAACATTGAAGTTCAAAAGCTTCCATACAGTACTCTTCCTATACGAAGTGCCATTCAAATCTTGGAATTCAGGAGCGTAATTCTCAGGACTTGCCTTTAGGGCAGAATCAATCCATGTGTCTGTTCCTGATAACCAGTCTAAAGTGACATGAAATACCTCTCAAGGCCCGGTGTTGTTAGCCTCAAAGCTCAGAGATGGTCATTTTGAAAAGGCAACCTATGGGGCTGTATTGCTCCTTTTTTTGAGGATCCTTAAGGAGAAGAGAGGAAGTCAGGTGACTGGAGAAGAAGTGCTCAGGATGCCCTTTCTGCTATTATTACTGTTACAGTTATAACTATAGGTCACACCCTCGACACATCCCAGATGAATTGTAATGTGCTCTCCATGGGGGTGCTTTTGAAGGGCATCCAGAAGCTTCAGCTGGTGTAAAATACAGTGACACAGGCACTTGTGTGTGCATCTAGATCACGGGTCGGCAACCTGCGGCTCTGGAGCCGCATGTGGCTCTTTGAGCCTTCTCCTGCAGCTCCCAGCCTCCTCTGCCATTTGCAGAGAGACAGAGAGAGAGACAGAGACAGAGAGAGGCACTTGCGCTTCCCTTCTCTCTCTCTCTCTCCTTTCTCTCTCTCTCTCTCTCTGTGTAAAAAAGACAGTGGCCTCACCCTGTTCTGACGAGCTGACAAGCTTATTGGGTGGGGCTCCTCCCTTTGCTGCATCTCTGCAGGAAGCAGGAAGGGCAGGAGAGAGCCAGCCCAATAATGTGTGTCAGCTTGTTGGAGAAGAGCCTGAAGCCAGCTTGCCAGGTGAGTAGAAGATCGGGGAGAGAGGGGGAGAGAGAGAGAGAGGAAAGAGAGAGGGAGAGAGAGAGAGGGAGGGAGAGGAAAGAGAAAGAGCGGGGAGAGGAAAGAGAGAGAGAGGAAAGAGGGGGGAGAGGAAGAGGGGGGAGAGGAAGAGGGAGAGGAAGAGAGAGAGGGGGAGAGGAAAGAGAAGGAGAGAGGGAGAGGAAAGAGGGAGAGAGAGAGAGAAAGAGAGGGAGGAGAGAGAGAGAGAACTCATGCACAGCAGCCTCTATTTCTTTTTAATAAACTCTTCAATCAAGCTCCCCACCCCTCACGTGCGTGCATGCGCGCACAAGTTTTGCGACTCCCAGTGTTTTCTCTGGGAAACGGGTCCAAGTGGCTCTTTGAGTGTTTAAGGTTGCAGACCCCTGATCTAGATCAATAGATGTTATACTTCTGCTCTTTGAGTTACATAGGTTACCAGTTTGCTTCCGAGTTGGATTCAAGGTGCTGATAAAGACCTATAAAGCCTTCCATTGCAGGGTGGAGTTAGTTGAGGGACTATGTCTCTCTGGTTACAACTATCCATCCCATCAAGTTCAGTGGATTAGTGGGTCCTGTCCAGTGAGAAATGTCATCTGACAGGACCCAGAAGTTTTTCCTGCTGAAGAACCCATTTTCTAGAACAGGGGTGTCAAACTGCCAGCCTGCGGGCCGGATGCGTCACGAGGAAACTGCGCCCACCCCATTGCTGGCAATGGAGAAAAAGCTCCAATACGTCGCGCGACGTCACGAGTTTGACATGTCTGTTCTAGAACATCATTGTCCCTGAGGTCAGACCAGTCCTGACCTTACCGGTCTTTTGGAAGGACCTGAAGATATGGCTTTGCTATCTGGCCTGAGGATCTGGTAGTGATATGAAGCCTAACAAATGGATGTACTGGTAGTGAGATTGTAATTTTGTGAAGATTTTGTTTATGGTTTTAATCGTTCTTATTGTTTTAACTATCTTATTACGGTGCCAGTTTTTTGTTTTAAATGGTTCAGTTTTAACACTAAGCAAGAGGCATGGTGGACTTAATGACGCTGGAAATCATCTTTGTTCCAGTGGTTTGAGTCCTAGCACTGCATAGTGGGATGAGTTCCTGTCACTCAGCTTCTTCTGCCCACCTAGCAGTTCGAAAGCATGTTCTATACAAGTAGATAAATAGGTACCACTTTGGTTGGGAGACAAGCTGGTGCTTCATGCAAATGATCAGAATCCTGCCGGCACTGAACCTTCTCGACTGCAGTGCCCATTTGTGAGGCGGTTTCGGTGGAGGGAGATTGTCTCAGAGGAGGCTGCAGGAAAGTCTGTCTTTCTGGTGCAAAGCTAGCTCGCCCTCCTGTGGCACATCTTGGGAAGCACACGAGCGTGAACCAAACAGAGCTAGCAAACTGACAGCCAAGTACTACTCTACATTAGCATTGTACTCTCCTGGCTAATGTAACATCGCCGTCTGCTAAATAAATACATAAATGAAAACTCTGTAAGCCAGCCCAAGTCATTTATGATGGAGGTCGGGTTTATATAAACAGAATAAATACATTTATAGAGAAATGTCATTTTGTATCTAGAAGTAGTTTATTCCTGTCTTTTCTTTAGAATTATTGAGTTGTACTACTGCCATTTTTAGAGCCCTTAGTGGGAAAGGTGATATGCAAGATTAGAGTGAGACCCTCACCTGCCAGGCCTGTGTCTGCTTCCCCAAGGAGATCCAGGTCACTTGGAGGAGCGATGGAGGTCTACAAGTATGGGACCTTCCATAGGAATTTGGCACTCAACCTGTATGGGACCTTTTATGCCTGGCTCAGCACTGAGATCAGTCCCAAAGAGAGAGACCATATGGAGGATGAACTGGGATAGCCTACCCCAAAGGTCCCCAATCCCAGCTGCTCACATGGAACCATCCTCTCCCCCCGTCAGTCTGCAGAGCTGGAAAGTTGGGGAACTTTGGCCTACCTTATACTCCTCAATTTCTATAAGAAAAAAGATCTTTGCTTTCCCACCATTCCCATTGTCTTCTTCTTGTAATGCCGAGACCAAATGATCTAAATCAGACATGTCAAACTTAAGGCCTGCAGGCCATATCTGGGCCGTAATGTGTTTAGATCCGGCCCGCAAGTGTACTAGTAGGAGGAGGTGATTGAGTAGTTACCTCCTCGCTTCTTCGGGTGTCTTGTCAGTGGCAGCAGCACTAGCAGAGGATGGGGCAGTGGGAGCCTCTCCAAGGCGTGGAGCTGTGTGGCAGTGGTAACTGCAGGGGTGGGCAGGCATGGCTAAAGCTCCCCCTGCCTGAGAGTGAGTGGCTGGCGAGGGAGGGAAGGAAAGGATGGAAGGCACTTGGGTCGTGTTTCTTCAGTTCTCACCCCTCCCTGCCTTGCCGCCTTTCCCTCTTCCTCCGTCTCTGCTGCACTTTCCCACAGGTAGTCACTCGCCCTCAGTGAAATCGAGTTTGACACCCGTGATCTAAATGGCTGATTTCTCCTCAGCTTTGTGCTCTGTTCTTCTGAATTTTCCATGGCGTTCCAGAAGCCTACACTGGTGCTCACCTGTCCCCTGCAAAGCCTCCGTTCCAGAGTCCGAGTTACCTCTGTAGACGCTAAATCCAGATGATCTCTAGGTAGAGTGTGTGGCTCTGGGATCCCTCTGACCCGTGTTGCCCTTCCACCTGAGCATTTGCTCCAGAGCACAATGGCCACCCCAGGGAAGGGCTGCTCCTTCCACCTGATGTGGTCCCTACCCCATAGCCATAACACCAATAATCCTGGTGAAGATGGTGGCCCTCCCTCTCTCAGCCACCCATCCTCTGCCAAATGTGTAGCCCTGAAAAAGACACAGCAGGTTGGGAAGGGCCCAGTTCCTAGAGGCGGGAGCAAGGCTGAATCGGATCTGTGATTGGCCAGGTGGAGAATACACATCTAATGATGAAGGTACTGCTGCCACAGATCTCCTGCACAACAAGAAGCCAGATTTGGGGCTGATTTTGCTCTTAGATGGGGTTTTGGGGGGGGGGAAGATGCAGATCCCCCCCCCACTGTTGAGGTGCCTGACAGCTGAGCCTCTCTGGGTGAGGGCTTTCTTCTGGGCAGGAGGGAAGGAAGCACAAACCTGGAAGAGCCTTGTGGGTGAGGAATGCAATCTGCCTCATGGTGCAACCAGCTGCTTCTCCAACCTCCGAGATGCACAGTGATGTCTCTAAGAGGTGCAGAACTCCCACTTCCAGGAAGGGCACCAAGCCAGGAGCAAGATCAGAACCACAGAATTGGAAGGGACCTTGGAGGTCTTCTAGTCCAATCCCCTGCTCAAGCAGGAGAAACACTGTACCATTTCAGACAAATGGTTGTCCGTTCTCTTCTTAAAAACCTCCAGTGTTGGAGCATTCAGAGTTTCTGGAGGCAAGTTGTTCCACTGGCTAATTGTTCTCACTGTCAAGAAATTTCTCCTTAGTTCTAGGTTGCTTCTCTCCTAGATTAGTTTCCATCCGTTGCTTCTTGTCCTGCCTTCAGGTGCTTTAGAGCAGGGCTTTTCAACCTTTTCACCCATTGTACCACTTTTAGGATAAGGCAACATCCAAGTACCACCACTCGCCCAGCAAGGTGTCAAAAACTGGACCCCCCCCCAAAAAGGAAAAAAATGATAAAGTACAGGTAGTCCTCGACTTACAACAATTCGCTTAGTGACTGTTCGAAGTTACAATGGCACTGAAAAAAGTGACTTATGACCATTTTTCACACTTATGGCTGTTGCAGCATCCCCAGGGTCATGTGTTTTACATTCGGATGCTTGGCAACTGATTCATACTTATGACATTCACAGTGTCCCAGGGTCGTGTGATCACCTTTTGCAACTTTTTGACAAACAAAGTCAATGGGGGGAGGGGCAGCTCATCACTCAGGTTGCAGGATGCCTGTGGGGGGGAATCCATGGGTCTCTGGTGGAGGGGTGGTGGGACTGGGGTGGGTGCCTTCCTTCCCTCCCTCTCTCCCATTGTCCATTCCTTCTTTCTTTCCTTCCTTCCCTCCTTTGTCCCTTCTTCCTTCCCTCCCTCCCATTGTCCCTTACTTCTTTCCTTCCTTCCTTCCTTCCCTCCCTCCCTGTCCCTTCCTCCTTCCCTCCCTTCCATTGTCCATCCCTCCCTCCCTCAGGTTGCAGGGTGCCTGTGGGGGGGAATCCATGGGTCTCTGGTGGAGGGGCGTGGGACTGGGGTGGGTGCCCTCCTTCCCTCCCTCTCTCCCATTGTCCCTTCCTTTCTTCTTTCCTTCCTTTCTTCCCTCCTTCTTTCCTTCCTGTCCCTTCCTCCTTCCCTCCCTTCCATTGTGCATCCCTCTCTCCCTCAGGTTGCAGGGTGCCTGTGGGGGGGAATCCATGGGTCTCTGGTGGAGGGGGGTGGGACTGGGGTGGGTGCCTTCCTTCCCTCCCTCTCTCTCATTGTTCCTTCCTTCCCTCCTTTGTCCCTTCTTCCTTCCCTCCCTCCCTTCCATTGTCCCTTCCTTCCATGGGTCTCTGGTGGAGGGGGGTGGGACTGGGGTGGGTGCCTTCCTTCCCTCCCTCTCTCCCATTGTCCATTCCTTCCTTCTTTCCTTCCTTCCCTCCTTTGTCCCTTCTTCCTTCCCTCCCTCCCTCCCTCCCTTCCTTCCTTCCCTCCCTTCCTTCCACTGTCCCTCTCTCCCTCTCATTGTTCTTCCCTCCCTCCCTACATCACTGTTTTAATTTCTTCAATGGTGGTTCCTTTGCTGAATCACTTTCCTTTTGCGGTCGCGCTCAGTGCAGCCGGGAACCCAGCACAGCTGCTGTTCTTCCGCGGGGGGAGGAGAGCGCAGGCAACGGAGGAGCACAGGGGGGTGGGGAAAGAGCCTTGGCTGCCGAACTCCCTCTGGTGTGTTGCGCACAGCCACAGCCGGTGAAAAGCCGGCTCATTCATTGCTGCAGCCAGCCCCGAGGAAGAGCCAGCACAACCCCCAGGCGAATCCCGCCTGGCTACATTCTTTGCGGCCGAAAGAAGGGCTTTGATCCCACTTCCCCTTCGCTCCGGCCGGGTCTGTGAATGCCAGATCTAACCCCAGGGCTGTTCGAAAGGCCAGCAGGCTGGCTGGGGGTTTGGGGTGGAGACATGTGAGCCTTCCTCCGTCTTCTTGAATCTGGCTTTGATCCCACTTCCCCTTCGCTCCGGCGGGGTCCGTGAATGCCAGATTCAAGAAGACGGAGGAAGACTCACATGTCTCCACCCCAAAACCCCCAGCCAGCCTGCTGGCCTTTCGAACCGCCCTGGGGTTAGATCTGGCATTCCCCTTCGCTTCCCCTTCGCTCCGGCCGGGTCCGTGAATGCCAGATTCAAGAAGACTGCCCGCAATCTGCCCGGCCTCCCCTCTGGCCCCGGGCAGCACCTCTGCCTCGCGCACACGTGCGATCGGCTTTCCCGTCGCTGCCGCTGCCCGCAATCTGCCAGCCTCCCCTCTGGCCCCGGGCAGCACCTGTGCCTCGCGCACACGTGCGATCGGCTTTCCCGTCGCTGCCGCTGCCCGCAATCTGCCCGGCCTTCCCTCTGGCCCCGGGCAGCACCTGTGCCTCACGCACACGTGCGATCGGCTTTCCCGTCGCTGCCGCTGCCCGCAATCTGCCAGCCTCCCCTCTGGCCCCGGGCAGCACCTGTGCCTCGCGCACACGTGCGATCGGCTTTCCCGTCGCTGCCGCTGCCCACAATCTGCCAGCCTCCCCTCTGGCCCCGGGCAGCATCTGTGCCTCGCGCACACACGCGCGCACGATCAGCCTCCATGCTGCCAGCACCCGCAATTTGCCCGGCCTCCCCTCCGCCTGCTTTGCGCAGCTCCTCCTGCCCCCCCATGCCCGCCGTTAACCCTCCCGCCGCCATGCAGGGTAAGGTTGGTGCCCCCGCCCCCGCCCAGATGCCGTCACCTCCCCCAAGCATTTTTTTACGCACCTGCTTTCAGCTGCACTCCCTTTCTCCTTTTGCTTCTCTGCCTTCACCACGTGCTTGTGGGTAAAAAAAAAAAGTTCCATGAGACTTTCTAACTTCTCGCGAGAAGTTAGAAAGTCTCATGGAACTTTTTTTGGGTCTCACAAACACATGGCGAAGGCCGAGAAGGACAGGAGAAAGGGAATGCTGCTGAAAGCAGGTGAGTAAAAAAAACGCTTGGGGGAGGTGAGGGCATCTGGGTGGGGGTGGGGGGGAGGGACCCAGGCAATGCGTCACGCAGCTCCGGCGGAATCTCCCCTGAAGACTGCGTGAGGCTGCCTGCCACCCCCAAGGCCGCCGCCAATCAGCTGGAGCTGCGCGCTTTGATCCTGGGCTCTCAGTAGGACCCAGGCAACGTGCAGTTCCAGCTGACTTTGCCACAAGCCTCTGCGGCGCTGCTGCCGCTTCACCTCATCCACTTTTACACTTAAAAAAAAAAAAAAAAATTCAAAAAATTTTTTTGTAATATTTTTTTTACATTTTTTTTTACATGTTTTTTCAACCCGTCCTACGCGTACCACCAGCCATGTGCTCACGTACCACTGGTGGTACGCGTACCACCGGTTGAAAAGCCCTGCTTTAGAGCATAGGTTGACCCCCTCTTCTTTGTGGCAACCCCTGAGATATTGGAAGACTGCTATCACGTCCATCTTGGACCTTCTAGAACTCAATTTGTGAGCTTGAGAGGAGCAGCAATTTAGTTTCTACACACACACACACACACACACACTACATTAAGGAAAATTGCACCCTTCAGATTGAATGTCCTTGATTTTGCCAAGAGTAAACTAGAGGCAAGGTGAAAAGGTTCTCTGGAGGAGGAGCTTCTTTCCAGGAGAAGGAGGGAATCCCATCTCTTGGAGAAGAGTTCATGACTGACATGGTGGGAGAAGTCCAGGAAGTCCAGAGCACCCTTGGTCCATCAACGACACCAAACAGGACCAGGCTAAAGAGCTGCTGAGCATCCAGCTGCCAGCAGATGTGCCTGGCTGCCTCAGCTGTCCTCTATAATCGCTCCCCTCCCCAGGATGTCTCCATCTTCCCAAATGGGGCAGGCTTAAGGTCATTTCCTGGTGGGTTCACACAGGTCCACCCGCAAGAGAAGAAAGGTGTGTGTCTCCATGTTGAGCCTGTCACCTACCATTTCTTAGAGAGTGGAGTGGAGTGGAGTGGAATATAGAATAGAATAGAATAGAATAGAATAGAATAGAATAGAATAGAATAGAATAGAATAGAATAGAATAGAATAGAATAGAATAGAATAGAATAGAATAGAATAGAATAGAATAGAATAGAATAGAATAGAATAGAACAGAACAGGATTGAATAGTTGGAAAGGACCTTGGAGGTCTTCTATCAAGTCCAACCCGCTGCTGAGGCAGGAAACCCTATACTGGTGGACATTTCTAAGGCAGCATATATAAGATCATCCTTGTCTCCATTTCTTGATTTCAAACATTATTAGAAGACACTAGTTGTTAGCATGACTTCACAATTTTTGCCCTTACAGTTTTTATTATAAAACCCAAAGGTATAAAAATAGAAAAAAATACAAAAATATTTAAAAATACAGATTTGCTTTGTTATAAAAAACATTGAAGTAGGACGCTGAGCACCCACTGCCAGCTCTTTATTCAATGGCTTTTTAATCCACTCTGTGCGAAGAAAAACCTTGAACAAAGGAGAAATGAGGATTTTTATACACTCTGGGCAGCTGTGACGGGAAGAATGCAGGGGATCCGATTAGCTGACAGATTTGGGGGAAGGAGGGAGGTTTCCTGGCGTGAAAAATCACAATATCCTTTGTTGTAAAAACTGCCCTTGTTGGAGGGAATATAAAAGGGAAGGACGGCTTAGATAATGGGGGGCGTGTCTCACAGGGAGGAAAACCTCCTGTTTTTTTTTAACCTTCTGAACAATAATTTCCTTGTTTAAGGTTGAGCAAATAAATGTGTGATGGATGACCTTGGCAGATCAGGAGAAAGAATTGTTTCTGAAGAAACAATTGCAGAATGAGGGAGGAGCCCAAAGTGGTTTAAAGTCAGAAAAAGAAACTTCAGAAGGACGTGCCCTAACGGATCAAACAGTTAAAAGTGGAAGTTGGAGAAATTTGTACCCTCAGACTCGGCACGTTTCCTGTCTGGTTTAACTGACAGTCCTTGATCTAAATTCCAGACAGGCAGGTGAGGACTGTGAAATTTATAGACCAAAATGGCTGCTTGGGATCCCCTTTCCTTCTGATTCCTTATGGCAGGATGTTTATGGAGATTCTCAATCATCCTGGTCAAGCTTGTCCCAGAGGTGCTTTTTTTCCCGCCAAAAGGCAACTGGACTGCCTTGGAGTTTTTTTTTCTTTGAAGCAATTTTTTGCTTCTCGGCCAAGAAGCTTTTAGAACTGAAAAACTGAACTTAACTTCAAACAGAAGAAGCATCTTCTTGGGTGACCAGAATAGAATAACAGACTTGGAAGGGACCTTGGAGGTCTTCTAGTCCAACCCCCTGCTCAGGCAGGAAACCCTATACCATTTCAGACAAATCTGAATCTCTTCTTAAAAACTTCCAGTGTTGGAGCATTCACAATTTCTGGAGGCAAGCTGTTCCACTGATTAATTGTTCTAACTGTCAGGAAATTTCTCCTTAGTTCTAGGTTGCTTCTCTCTTTGGTTAGTTTCCACCCGTTGCCACTTGTCTTGCCTTCTGGTGCTTTGGAGAAGAGCTTGACTCCCTCTTCTTTGTGGCAACCCCTGAGATACTGGAACACTACTATCATGTCACCCCTAGTCCTTTTCTTCATTAAACATAGCCAATTCCAGCAACTGTTCTTTATATGTTTTAGCCTCCAGTCCCCTAATCATCTTTGTTGCTCTTCTCTGTACTCTTTCTAGAGTCTCAACATCTTTTTTACATCGCGGTGACCAAAACTGGATGCAGTATTCCAGGTGTGGCCTCACCAAGGCATTGTAAAGTGGTATTAACACTTCACGTGGTCTCGATTCTATCCCTCTTGTTAATGCAGCCTAGCACTGTGCTGGCTTTTCTGGCAGCTGCAGCACATGGTTGGCTCATATTTAAGTGATTGTCTACTAGGACTCCCAGATCCCTCTCACAGTTACTGCTACTGAGCAAAGTACCACCTACACTGTACCTGTGCACTTGGTTTTTCTACGAGAAGCGAAACGTTCTCATAGAAAAAAACAAACAGACAGGAAAGTCCAGTTGCCTTTTGGAGAAAAGAGCCTTCGAGTCTTTATGGGAAGGTTTTTTGGGGGAGGGGGTCCTGGCTCCCACTCACAGGGTATTTCCAGTTCACTTACATCTGCAGAGGAGGATTGCCACAAACGGCAACAGGACAAGAGGGATGGTCCCCAGCAGAACGAACCGATTTCTGGCTAAAGGAAGAGAAACACATTTCTGTTTAGAACATGAGCTATAAAGGGAGGGAAATCCCAGACTGACAATGGTTCTATTTTCTGGGAGGAATCTTGATTGAGCTCAGTGGACTTAATTTAGAGAAGAGACATTAAGATACCCTGAAAAAAGTAATCTTGGCCTGGAATGGGGAAGAGGATGAGATACTGAGAGCTTGATGCTCTCCAAAGCCTCCTGCACAGATGTTGCGTCCCCTACTGGGAGGCATTGAGCAGAGGAAGCATCTCCCCACTTGCTGGGCCCCCTGTGTTGGGACTTCATTTGGAGGACATCCCTGCCCTCCCAGGTCCATCCTTTCTTCAGAGAAAGGATGATTTTGATTGATAAAAGTTCCTGAGTGATGCCCCCTGGAGCTTCTCCTGAGGCACAAGAAGTAAAAAAAAACCCCAACCACAGTGTTTCTGCTTATCCCAAAGGTGCTTTTTCACGAGGCGACTGGACTTTCTTGTTTCTCTTTGAAGACGTTTCGCTTCTCATCCAAGAAGCTTCTTCAGCTCTGACTGGATGGTGGGGAATGGAAGGATATACATTCCTTGCAGACAGCTGGTCATTTGCATTCTTTTAGAGTCATTGAGGCCACTTGGAGGTTTAATTGTGTCCTTAGGGTCACCCGAGTAGTGCAAATGAGTGTGGAGCCTTCTTGGAACTGCTGAAAGGACCGTGTTGTAGACAGAAGATAAATGATGTCGTATCCCTCCCCCTCTGTTGAGAAAGGGCTGTTCAGTTTTGCCACAGATGGCCTCTTTGACTCCTCTTTCAAACCAGCAGTCCTCTCTGTCCAAAATGTGGACTTTGCTGTCTTTGAAAGGGTGGCCTATCTCCAATCTACAACACAGTCCTTTCAACAGTTCCAAGAAGGCTCCACACCCATTTGCACCACTCCGGTGATCCTGAGGACATGGATAAACCTTCAGGTGGCCTCAACGGCTCTCTAAAAGAATGCAAATGACCAGCTGTCTGCAAGGAATATAAATCCTTCCATTCCCCACCATCCAGTCAGAGCTGAAGAAGCTTCTTGGATGAGAAGCGAAACGTCTTCAAAGAGAAACAAGAAAGTCCAGTTGCCTCCTGAACAAGCACCTTTGAGACAACCATGATCTGGATGACAGAGAATCTCCATAAGTGTTTCCGTTTCATTTTTCACCAAGACTTTTCATACTTGCTATCAAGGTCTCACTTTCTCCTTTCCTGTCAAAACCCACTTTCTACCCTCCCCTCCTTCTAATTCTGCAAAAAACTAAATGCAGGATTAGAAGTGAGTTCTGCACTTCAAGGGTTTGACGAGACAGCTCAGCCCTTCTCTTTTTAACTTTTCCAACATGGTGAAAATTCCCCTTGCATTTGCTTCAACCTCTCTGTATCTCATCATCTTCCTCACTCCAGGCCAAGATCACTTTTTTTTCAGGGCATCTTAATGTCTCCACTGTAAATGAAATCCACTGAGACGAAGGAAGATTCTGACCCAAAAGTAGAAAATGGTCCGTCTGGGATTTCCCTCCCTTTATAGCTCATGTTCATAATACTCCTTACGGGAGGGGCCTTATAGTTGGTGGGAGGGTCCACCCTGCATCTCTCAGAGAAGCTCTGAGATGCCATTAGCATCATCTCAGCAGAAGGCTCCAGCAGAAGGACACAGGGATGGTTCCTTTGCTGCATCACAAGATCTGAGATGGCCCAGCAGCTTTTTTTTCTTCATTCTTTCCAACATAGGTGCTAATTCCTCTCTACTTACCTGGATGTTGCAGTTTCTCATCAGGCTCTTCCTTCCAGGCCAAGACCAAGGGCTCCTGTAAGCCATCATGCATCATACGGCACCAGTAGTGGTCCTTCTCCTTGGGGTCGATATCAATGCTGAGCCAGACATAGTAGGTCCCATCTGAGTTGGGGGCTACGTTCCTATGGAGGGTCTCGTACTGGCAGACCTCTCCGTCCCTCATCCAGGTGGCCTGGATCTCCTTGGGGTAGTAGCCGTAGGCCTGGCAGATGAGGATCTCCACGTTGTCACTGGCGGTCTTGTGGGTCACCTTCCCCACTGGGAGCTCTGCAAAAACCAAGAAACAAGATGATTTCAGAGCAGGAATGTCGTACTATGACTAGGCCTGCTTCTCTGCTTCTCTCCTGAATGTTTAGTAGGCTTCAAAGTTTAGATCTGCTAGAGTCTCCTGGGAGGCAAGGTGAAACATAAGGATGGCTTTTCCCCAAAACAGGACCCCCCTCCCACCTGCATCCTCAAAAACCCAGCCTAGAGAGATCCTCAGGTTTCCTTCTCCAATGGACTCACCTGTCCTTTGCAGAGCCTTCTTCCCATAAGACAGGTATCTCTGCAGCCACTCAATGCAGTTCTCTTCCAGGTAGACTTTATTTCTCTGAGACCACCCTGGATCATCTTCCCACTCCTCCTTGACCTTCTCGGCCTTGGGCCGAGCTGTCACCCATCTGAGGGTCTCCTTCTCAAAGCTGATGAAGTCCATCCCGTCGTAGCCGTAGTGGAAATAGCCTTCTCGGCTCCCGTCTTCCCTGAGTTCACAGCCCCAAATCGCCTGCCAGGTGTGAAGCCCTGAAGTAGAACCTCAATGAGGTTGGAAAGGGTGGGGGTTCTTCCCCCCCATGTGCTCCTTTCTAGCCCCCTCTTCACCAAGAGTTTCAATCTCTTTCTAGATCAGACATGTCAAACACAAGGCCCGGGGGCCGGATGCGGCCCGTGATGTGGTTTCATGTGGCCCGCAAAGCCATCCTGGAAACAGAGAGGGAATGGCCCCCGCTGCCTTGGCCCTGGCCGCTCGGGAGCCAATGTACACTGTCCCACTCCTGCTCAGGCCCCCACAGGCACCCTTGATGTGAACAATGTAGAGCTGGCCATGCCCACCCAGTAGGCCACGCCCCCCCTGGCCACACCTACCCCCCCCCGAGGACAACCACAATGCTGATGCGGCCCTCAATGAAATTGAGTTTGACACCCCTGTTCTAGATGAAGACACGAATTTTACTATCAGGAGCTACAAATCTGTTTCACAAATAAATAGAGACAGAAGTGACCTTTAAAATGGAGGGGGGGCAGAATGGAGTTCTCTCTCTCTCTCTCCCTATTCCCTCCCTCCCAAGAAAAAAAAATCCCATCGCTCTCTTTGCATCCTTGGAGATCAAAAGAGACAAAGAAATTCTGGCACTTGGGTATGATACTTGCAATGTATGTGTGGGTGGTTTCATACGGTAGTTGCTTTGCTCCATCTTTGTGGGGTGTGTTTGTGTGTGGGGTCCTTGTTCTGCTTTCATTCCATGACCTGTGGGAACTTGTTTCTTTGGATGATAGTGGAAGTGACAGGATGGAGAAGGCGAGAATTGAGAGTGAATATTCACAGCTGAAGGGAAGAATCCACCTGCTCACCTTCATTCTGGGAGTGGAGGTTTTGCACTCTCTCCAGGTCAGCCCTGAACACCCAGTCAGGGTCCAGAAAGTTCTTCACCTCCACCCCTTCCATCCAAGGCACCAGAGGCTCCATCTCCCTGGTGAGGTTGTCATAGCGAGCGATGGGCTGGTCGTCCAGGTGGACCATGGAGAGAAACTGAGGCAGCCCCTGGCTGGGCTCTGATACTTGCAGGTAGGAATAATATAGGGAGTGCTTGGAAGAGCCTAGAAAGGGAAGTGGTAAAGGGGCAGAATTAGGAAGGAAGGAGAGGAAGTGAGGGAAAGAAAGTGGGAGGGAGGGAGGAAGAAAAAGAAAGAAAAATGAGGAGGGAGGGAAAGAAAGGGAGGGAGGAGGAAAGAAAAAAAAGAGGGAGGGAGAAGGAAAGAAAGAGGGAGGGAGAAAGTAAAAAAGAAAGGGAGGGAGGAAGAGAAAGAAAGGAAGGAAGGAGGGAAAGAAAGGGAGGGAGAAAGAAAAAAAGAGGGAGGGAGAAAGAATAAGAAAGGAAGAGGGTGGGAGGAAGAAAAAAAAGGGAGGGAAAGAAAGAAAGAAGGAGAAAGAAAGTGGGAGGGAGGGAGGGAGAAAGTAAAGAAGAAAGAGGGAGGAAGGAAAAGAAAGAAAGAAAGAAAGAAAGAAAGAAAGAAAGAAAGAAAGAAAGAAAGAAAGAAAGAAAGAAAGAAAGAAAGAAAGAAAGAAAGAAAGAAAGAAAAAGAATCCTGTGTGTGAACCTGGAAGAGGTGTGAACTCCAGAAGAGCTTTTGACTGACCCTAAAATTCCCAATCCCTTGGAAATGGACTTTCTGGGTCAGGCAGCTGAAGCACTGGGAGTACTTCTGACCTCTTGAGCTAGTCTTGCTGACCTTTCCCCTCCCCAACACCCTCACGATCGTGCGAGGAGGGTCAGCCGGACTCGCCCACCCGCTTGGGGCTTCCAAGGGCGGCCCTCTTCCGGGAGATCCAACTTTGGCAAGAGAGAAACAAACTCCGCAAAGATCAAAGCAGGGAAACGAGAGAACGGCCGAAATGGGGGGAAAACCTAGAGAGCTCATTCGGTCCAAGATTCTACCCGTGCAAACAATGAACGTCAAGGCGGAGGGAGGGAGCACCTGGTCGAAGCTCCTGGAAGGGAGGGATCCTGGATAGAGGGCTGGGAAAGGGAGCGCTTAATGGAGAAGGCGGGATGACATAGAAAGAGGACCAAAGTCGGTGCTTCAAGGTGCTCTTTCTCCCACCCGGAAGCCCCCCCCCATCCCCCAAGGTCCGAACAGTCCCTCTGAGCATCGGTGCAGTATCAGAAATGGGTTCCTGGCGGGGGAAGGACCGGGAAAGGTAGGCGAGGCGGCTGCGGCTCCGCGTTCCGTCCTCTCCCTGCGATACTCACCGCATGAGAAGCCCCGCAGCAGGACCAGCCCGATAGCCGCCCCCAGGAGCCAGACGGGTGCAGAGCGGAGCAGCATCCATGCAGCCCGGGCGGGCCTGATTTGCGCGACACTTTTGGCTCCAGCCAAAGTCTTTTCCCGTCGGATTTTGCTCTGGCCCTCCCCTTCCGACCACCAGCTCTAGCCCCGCCCTCCTATTCAATTCTATTCCTTTCCCGCGCTTTCTATTAATGGGAGATGGCTCTGCTCTCCCGTTATTATTCAGGGCAATTTATCCTTCCTTCCTTCCTTCCTCCTCTTTCTTTCCTTCCTTCTTCCTTCCTTTTTCTTTCTTTTTTCCCGCCAGATTTTGCTCTCGCCCTTCCCTCTACTACACCTGTTTCAGTGAGAAAACCGATATAAGGTAGATATGATCAGTCAAGAGGGGTTTCAAATAACATGCAGGATAAGAGAAAAATCCAACCCAACTTGTAAAGGAGAACGCGTCCAAGGTGTTTTCAACGTAAGGGTGCACACTCCCTGCTTGTCGCAACCAGCCTTTTGTTACACAATTCAAACAAAGAAGGAAAACTCGATACATTCGAACGAGGTCTTATTCATCCCATAATATGAGTAGGGTGTGTGTGTGCAAATTACAGTAGCACTGGGAAGTGCTGATATTTATAATATGTATAATTACCAGTCTAACGGCCCAACCAGTTTTTGTCCAATTCTAACAGTCAGTTCTGAGGTTTCTCTACTTGCTACTTAGCGTCAGAACCAGCAACAGTTAATATTATATAGGTTATCGCCCCTCCCCTACGGGATTTGCTTGGGCTTGCAACATTTTGGCTTTCCTGCCAGAGTCCACAAAATATTAATCAATTTATTAATCAGACTTATGGTTTTCAATTGCAGGACTCTCAATGGCTCGCTAAACAAGAATGTATAATTAAAAATCATTGTTTTAAATTTTATACCACCTGACTCCCAACAACTCTGAATGGTTTACAAATGATTAAAATATTAAAACAAGAAAAGAACACAACACAGAACAAAAAAAATAATTAGAGATAAACATCTAGGAGGAAGAGGAGGAGGAAGGGGGAAGGAGAAAGGAAGGAGAAAGGGGAGGAGAGGAAGAGGAATAGGGGAAGGGGGAGGAGGAGGAAGGAGAAGGGGAGGAAGAGAAAGAGGGGAGAGGGGAGGATTTTGATCCCAAAGCCTTGGGAGAAAGTCCCTGGCACATTCCTCTTCCACGGGACCGCAACTTCAAAGCATAACAGAATCACAGAGTTGGAAGGGACTTTGGAGGTCATCTAGTCCAACCCCCTGGTCAAGCAGGAGAACCTATACCGTTTCAGACAAATGGCTGTCCAGTCTCTTCGTAAAAACTTCCAGTGTTGGAGCATTCACAACTTCTGGAGGCAGGCCGTTCCACTGGTGAATTGTTCTGAAATTTCTCCTTAGTTCTAGGTTGCTTCTCTCCTTGATAAGCCATCCAAGACCACATTCAAGATTCAATATTATTCGAGAGCAAAAACGGAGATCGGAGAAGAAACACCGGAGACGAACCGGAATATGGGGGGAGGGGGGAGACTCTCAACTCAACCGGTCCTGATCGTGGCTAGCAAACTCCGAAGTGCACAAGAAGAACCGCGGCGAGCGAGCTAACCCAAGAGCGCTCCGAACGGCTCCTTTCCTGCCCCGCAAGACTGAGGTCCTCCCCCCCCCCCGCCCGTCCCCCTGGGCTCTGAGCTGAACTCTAGCTCCGCCCTCCCGCTTGCTGATTGGTCTCCATCGCCCTGCCCCCCCCTTTGGAATCTTTCGCCCCACCCTCTGAAAACCCCAGGCATTGTCCGCACTGACTCTTGCCCCGCCCTTCTTCCCAGCGCTTCCTATTGGGGGGGGGGCTGACCGTTGTTTTTCAGGGCGGTTTTATAGATTGGTTGAATCAGGAGTACCAGGCAGAAGTTGGGGTGTACCGCTTCAGGAAATCCCCCTCCTCCGCCCGACGTCTTTTCTTGGCCGAGGGATCCTTGATTTCCACACGGATCTCTTTTCTTTTCTTTTCTTCTTCTTTTCTTTCTTCCTTCCTTCCTTTCTTTCCCTCCCTCCTTCTCTTCTTTTTATCTTCCTTCCTTCCTTCCTTCCTTCCTTTCTCCCTCCCTCCCTCTTTCTTTCTTTTCTTTCTTTCTCTCTCTTTCGTTCTTTCTTTTCCCTCCCTCCCTCCTCTTCTTTTTTCCTTCCTTCCTTCCTCCCTCCCTCCCTCCCTCCCGCTTTCTTTCCTTCTCCCTCCCTCCCTCCCTCCCTCTTTCTTTCTTTCTTTCTTTTTTTCCCTCAGCAGAAATTTACTTTTTCAATCTCTAATTTTCAAGCCCAAGAGTCGGTTTGGCAGTCGCGTCACTTTCTAGGTATTTGATTTCAGTGACATCTCTGGCTGTCACGCGGGGCCATTTAGACTAATAGAGTTGGAAGGGACCTGGAAGGTTTTCTAGTCCAAACCCCTGCTCAAGCAGGAGACCCTGTATAGCATTTCAGACAAATGGTCGTCCAGTCGCTTTTTCTGAAGGCGAAAGCTATTCCGTTGGTTAGTTGCTCTCACCGTTGGGAATTTTCTTCTTAGTTCTAGGTTCTCTCATGCTATCCTGCCTTCTTTTTCTTTCGGCTTTGCGATCAAAACGGCCTCGGTCGCTGTCTTCCCGGGGCGAATCCGGAGTCGCACCGAAGCAAACACGCTCCATTTGAAGGGTTTGATTCGTTCTCGGGCCGCGTTCGGAGTCTGGATGTACCGGACCAGAAGGGGGAGACCGGTGCTGAGCTGGTGGGGGCAGGGCTGGAGGAGGGGCCGGGTTCAGATTTGGTGACCACCGGCGGCCCCTGAGATGGGGGCGATGGTATTGTGCCTGGCGCCCCACTTGCTCCTGGGGGCGGGAGCCCGGGAAGCTGCTCAGGACACACAATTTGTGGGAGGAAGGTGGATAGAAGCATCTGGGTCGGGCCTAGTCCCCCACGGAATGGCTCCTTCCCCAGCAGAAACTCCCTCCACGTCCTTGCGCTGTGCTGAGCCCCATTTAATAACTTTTCCTCAAGTACGTAATTTATACATTTAACTGCGTCACAATGTTAGTAAAGTGACGTTTGCGTTTTTTGAGAAAAAAAAAAAGGAAGAACAATCCGGACTCTGCTGAGCGTTTCTCTGTGCTGGTCCCGTCACTTGGCTATGCCCAAACTCGAACCTTCTTCCCCTCGCCCCCTCCCCTCCCCTCCTCCTCCCCTTCCTTTCCTCCTCTCTTTCGCTTCCCCCTTCCCCTCCCCTTCCTCCTCTCTTCCTCTTCCTCTCCCCTCCTCCTCCTCCTCTTCTTCCTCTCTTCCCCTCCCCCTCCTCCCATTCCTCCTCTCTTCCTCTTCCCCTCCTCTTTCTCCCCTCCCTCCTCTCTTCATCTTCCCCTCCCCCTTCCCCTCCTCCTCCCCTTCCTCCTCTCTTCCTCTTCCTCTTCCCCTCCCCCTCCTCCTCTCTTCCTCTTCCCCTAACCCTCCCCCCTCCTCCTCGGAATGCATGTCTTCCCACGCCCTTTTACTGACGGGAACTGCCTGCTCTTCTTAAAGCCCCTTGAGTCCTTGGACCCCTTCTGGGAGCCTGATATAAGAGCCCGAAGGCAAGGCCCCCACCGGCTGTGAAGCCCCGGAACACAAGGATTTAAGATATGGCTGTTCAGACACAAACACACACGGACACACCCACACGCACGGACATATAAGCAGACACCACAACACTCATTCACTCAGCCAGGGCCTCTGTACTTCCCTGGAGCCTGTCCTGGGCCATTTCCCATGCTTACGGACAGGAGAGTGACACTCCCACCCCCAGTAAAAGTTATAGATTGTTGCCTTCTGTTTTGGGGGACTGGTGACTGACAATCCGATTCTTAAGAGCAACTGAAAAAGCCGTTGGGAAATTGGAAGGAAGCGGAGCGGTAGATTCCCTAATTTTGTAGGGTTTCTTTCAAAATCGGTTCAAACTCCCTACTGGTTAATTTCAGTGTTCTTGAACACCCCCTCTCACCGAAGCCGTTTCTCTGCTGGCAGGAAAACTCTAATAAGGACAACGGAGAACAAGAAAAGAATAAAGATCAGAGCTTAGAAGACGTAAAATTGTTCCTTGGCTTTGTTTTTCCTCCTCCTGCTGAAATGAATGAGGATTTCTCTATATCCATTTCCGGGCTTTCCAGAGAGACCTGCAACAGTTCTGCCTTTTAGCGCCCAACCATGGCAACGACTCGTGCTTGTTTATTGCGTGTGTACCTCACTGACCTCATGCTTGTCCCTTCTGGCGCAGAAAAGGATAAGAAAACGCAAGCAAAAATACATTATTAAATACATTAAATCCACCAGAGAAAAGAAAGCGAACTATTGTTAAGTCGAATCCACACCGAGAATTTACTTTGCTTCTCCATAATATAAATCATCTTTACTCCAGTTCTCTTGCTTTCCATGTCGCCTCCTCGTCTCTTTTCCAGACTTTCAGCACCTGGACAGCAACCTTGGATTTAGAATAGAATAGAATAGAATAGAATAGAATAGAATAGAATAGAATAGAATAGAATAGAATAGAATAGAATAGAATAGAATAGAATAGAATAGAATAGACAGAGTTGGAAGATCTTAGAGGTCTTCTAGTCCAACCCCCTGCTCAGGCAGGAAACCCATACCATTTCAGACAAATGGTTGTCTAATCTCTTCTTAAAAACTTCCAGGGTTGAAGCATTCACAACTTCTGGAGGCAGGTTGTTCCACTGGTTAATTGTTCTGTCAGGAATTTTCTTCTTAGCAGTTCTAGGTTGCTCCTCTCCTTGGTTAGTTTCCATCCATTGCTTCTTGTCCTGCCTTCAGGTGCTTTGGATAATAGCTTGACTCCCTCTTCTTTGTGGCAACCCCTGAGATATTGGAAGACTGATATCATGTCACCCCTGGTCCTCTGAACCTTTTTAAGAATCTCAACATCTTTTTTATATTGTGGTGACCAAATGTTTTCAAAGAAAAAAACAAGAAAGTCCAGTTGCCTTTTGGAAAACAGTAGTTTGGGGTGGGGAAAAAAAAAAAATTTCACCCAAGGATCTCTGCAACAAGATCAACTTTTTGCTTCCTCTTGGAACCACATGGAATCCTTTATCCTTCAGACTCAGTGAATTATCTCTTGGAGTTGTGTTTCAAGGGATTCGTTTGTATCTCTCCCTGTGCCATCTGGATGAGGCGACCTACACATTCAATATTTTTTTTTTAAAAAGACAATATTACCACTTCAAATGTAAGGCACAAATCTTTCTGATGCCCCACCATGCGCTGCGAAGGATCTCAGTCAGGATCAAAGTGCTTAACCAACATTTATTCTTGGGCAGATGGGGGGTCTATTTCATGCTGTCCAGTAGGAGACCCTTCCTTTTAAAGTTCTCCATTTCCTTCGGCTCCTTATCCAAAATCTGGCAAGCTTCATATCAGTCTTTCTTTACTGCTTCCAACATGTGAGTCTATCAACAATAGGGGGGAAGGCAGGCTTAGTTTGCTTCATTGGCCATTGATTCACTCTTCTGTGATTATGAGCCATGGAGTCATCCTGGCAACTGTGCACATGACAAGTCACCAGCCAGAGCATAGAACAACTCAAAAGAAGTATACAAGATTGGAAGATGTGGAGAGACCCGGCCCATAGAATCACCTGTCTGTGTTACGGGATGATGGTGACGTTATCCATCATCATTATCCTATAAGTTATGGATAACATCATTGTCATTCTCCTATCAGACACACGGTCCCTTCCAAAACGTATACAACAACGAGAAGCACAACTCATCACTTGGGAAGTCACAAAGCTCTTCCAGCCCTTCACTGGTAACTCTTTGACAACGTTAGAAGGCTCACCCCTCCCCTCCCCCCCTCCAATCTGGCTCCTTTGCATCATCAACGAGTAGCCATTGAGAGAAACGGTGGGTGGGGCCTGTTCAGGAAGACTCACATGTCTCCACCCCAAAACCCCCAGCCAGCCTGCTGGCCTTTCGAACCGCCCTGGGGTTAGATCTGGCATTCCCCTTCGCTTCCCCTTCGGGCCGGGTCCGTGAATGCCAGATTCAAGAAGACTGCCCGCAATCTGCCCGGCCTCCCCTCTGGCCCCGGGCAGCACCTCTGCCTCGCACACACGTGCGATCGGCTTTCCCGTGCTGCCGCTGCCCGCAATCTGCCCGGCCTCCCCTCTGGCCCCGGGCAGCACCTGTGCCTCGCGCACACGTGCACGATCGGCTTTCCCGTCGCTGCCGCTGCCCGCAATCTGCCCGGCCTCCCCTCTGGCCCCGGGCAGCACCTCTGCCTCGCGCGCACACGCGCGCACGATCAGCCTCCGTGCTGCCAGCACCCGCAATCTGCCCGGCCTCCCCTCCGCCTGCTTTGCGCAGCTCCTCCTGCCCCCCCCTGCGCCCCCCGTTAACCTTCCCGCCGCCATGCAGGGTAAGGTTGGTGCCCCCGCCCCTGCCCAGATGCCCTCGCCTCCCCCAAGCATTTTTTTACTCACCTGCTTTCAGCTGCACTCCCTTTCTCCTTTTGCTTCTCTGTCTTCGTTTGCTTCTCTGCCTTCGCCACGTGCTTTTGGGTAAAAAAAAAAAGTTCCATGAGACTTTCTAACTTCTCGCGAGAAGTTAGAAAGTCTCATGGAACTTTTTTTTGGTCTCACAAACACATGGCGAAGGCCGAGAAGGGCAGGAGAAAGGGAGTGCAGCTGAAAGCAGGTGAGTAAAAGAAAACGCTTGGGGGAGGCGACGGCATCTGGGTGGGGGCGGGGGGGAGGGACCCAGGCAATGCGTCACGCAGCTCCGGTGGAATCTCCCCTGAAGACTGCGTGAGGCTGCCTGCCGCCCCCAAGGCCGCCGCCAATCAGCTGGAGCTGCGCGCTTTGATCCTGGGCTCTCAGTAGGACCCAGGCAACGTGCAGTTCCAGCTGACTTTGCCACAAGCAATTTGTAATATTTTTTTTACATTTTTTTAACATGTTTTTTCAACCCGTCCTACGCGTACCACCAGCCATGTGCTCACATACCACTGGCTGAAAAGCCCTGCTTTAGAGCATAGGTTGACCCCCTCTTCTTTGTGGCAACCCCTGAGATATTGGAAGACTGCTATCACGTCCATCTTGGACCTTCTAGAACTCAATTTGTGAGCTTGAGAGGAGCAGCAATTTAGTTTCTACACACACACACACACACACACACTACATTAAGGAAAATTGCACCCTTCAGATTGAATGTCCTTGATTTTGCCAAGAGTAAACTAGAGGCAAGGTGAAAAGGTTCTCTGGAGGAGGAGCTTCTTTCCAGGAGAAGGAGGGAATCCCATCTCTTGGAGAAGAGTTCATGACTGACATGGTGGGAGAAGTCCAGGAAGTCCAGAGCACCCTTGGTCCATCAACGACACCAAACAGGACCAGGCTAAAGAGCTGCTGAGCATCCAGCTGCCAGCAGATGTGCCTGGCTGCCTCAGCTGTCCTCTATAATCGCTCCCCTCCCCAGGATGTCTCCATCTTCCCAAATGGGGCAGGCTTAAGGTCATTTCCTGGTGGGTTCACACAGGTCCACCCGCAAGAGAAGAAAGGTGTGTGTCTCCATGTTGAGCCTGTCACCTACCATTTCTTAGAGAGTGGAGTGGAGTGGAGTGGAATATAGAATAGAATAGAATAGAATAGAATAGAATAGAATAGAATAGAATAGAATAGAATAGAATAGAATAGAATAGAATAGAATAGAATAGAACAGAACAGGATTGAATAGTTGGAAAGGTCCTTGGAGGTCTTCTATCAAGTCCAACCCACTGCTGAGGCAGGAAACCCTATACTGGTGGACATTTCTAAGGCAGCATATATAAGATCATCCTTGTCTCCATTTCTTGATTTCAAACATTATTAGAAGACACTAGTTGTTAGCATGACTTCACAATTTTTGCCCTTACAGTTTTTATTATAAAACCCAAAGGTATAAAAATAGAAAAAAATACAAAAATATTTAAAAATACAGATTTGCTTTGTTATAAAAAACATTGAAGTAGGACGCTGAGCACCCACTGCCAGCTCTTTATTCAATGGCTTTTTAATCCACTCTGTGCGAAGAAAAACCTTGAACAAAGGAGAAATGAGGATTTTTATACACTCTGGGCAGCTGTGACGGGAAGAATGCAGGGGATCCGATTAGCTGACAGATTTGGGGGAAGGAGGGAGGTTTCCTGGCGTGAAAAATCACAATATCCTTTGTTGTAAAAACTGCCCTTGTTGGAGGGAATATAAAAGGGAAGGATGGCTTAGATAATGGGGGGCGTGTCTCACAGGGAGGAAAACCTCCTGGTTTTTTTTAACCTTCTGAACAATAATTTCCTTGTTTAAGGTTGAGCAAATAAATGTGTGATGGATGACCTTGGCAGATCAGGAGAAAGAATTGTTTCTGAAGAAACAATTGCAGAATGAGGGAGGAGCCCAAAGTGATTTAAAGTCAGAAAAAGAAACTTCAGAAGGACGTGCCCTAACGGATCAAATAGTTAAAAGTGGAAGTTGGAGAAATTTGTACCCTCAGACTCGGCACGTTTCCTGTCTGGTTTAACTGACAGTCCTTGATCTAAATTCCAGACAGGCAGTTGAGGACTGTGAAATTTATAGACCAAAATGGCTGCTTGGGATCCCCTTTCCTTCTGATTCCTTATGGCAGGATGTTTATGGAGATTCTCAATCATCCTGGTCAAGCTTGTCCCAGAGGTGCTTTTTTTTCCCCCAAAAGGCAACTGGACTGCCTTGGAGTTTTTTTTTCTTTGAAGCAATTTTTTGCTTCTCGGCCAAGAAGCTTTTAGAACTGAAAAACTGAACTTAACTTCAAACAGAAGAAGCATCTTCTTGGGTGACCAGAATAGAATAACAGACTTGGAAGGGACCTTGGAGGTCTTCTAGTCCAACCCCCTGCTCAGGCAGGAAACCCTATACCATTTCAGACAAATCTGAATCTCTTCTTAAAAACTTCCAGTGTTGGAGCATTCACAATTTCTGGAGGCAAGCTGTTCCACTGATTAATTGTTCTAACTGTCAGGAAATTTCTCCTTAGTTCTAGGTTGCTTCTCTCTTTGGTTAGTTTCCACCCGTTGCCACTTGTCTTGCCTTCTGGTGCTTTGGAGAAGAGCTTGACTCCCTCTTCTTTGTGGCAACCCCTGAGATACTGGAACACTACTATCATGTCACCCCTAGTCCTTTTCTTCATTAAACATAGCCAATTCCAGCAACTGTTCTTTTTTTTTTTTTTTAAATATATTTTATTAGATTTTATAGGGGTACAGGGATAACATTAAGGTGCTTAGGAACCACCATGGAGGTGGGTATATTAAACATCCAAAAAAAGAAAGACAATCACAAATATATAACTCAACTCAAATCTTTTAAACTTCCCTCTCTAATTCCCTCATTTAATTTTACATATTCAAATTAATAAATTCTATATAAATTTCAAACGGTCCTATCAAATATCAGTTACATTTCAATTCTAAAAGTCCAAATCCTGTTTTTAAGCTTTACTAACTTACAATTACTATATTTCAATTAGCCTTAAATAGACATATTATTAACACTTCGGGTGCCCTTTTTTTTTTTACATAATTATATCTGGTATATTGTTCTCGCAACAACATTCCCATATCTTCTTCATTGATACCATTTTTTTCTCTTATCACCCATCCCTCTTATTCTCCTTTTATTTCCAAATAATTCTCTTAAAATAAAAATATCAGGCCAACAAATAAATTTCTATCTAATTTAAATATATATTCTATCAATGCCTCTATATCTATAAAAATCTTTTTAAACCAGTAGATAAAGTTTACTTCTCCAATACATATCATATCTAAAACAGAGTAATATTACAAAGGGTATCCTCTTAAAAATTTCACGTGTTCCATTAGTTGTTAAGTCAGTCAAGAAATCAAAGCCTTTTTAATCCCATTAAATAAGACTTTAAAATACGTTTTTAAATCTAACTCTGGGCTTCTTTCTATGCCATAGTGGTTTCCATAGTAAGGTTCCTACATAATCAAACCACAATATTAAAAGGTCCATATTCTTTAACGCTTCAAATTGGTCAAAGTTCTCTTTACTTTCTTCTAATAGCCTTTGGATGGTAAAAGCTGTTTTATTCCATGTTATATTTGCCAATTGTTTATCCACCTTTTCTCGATTTTCAATAAGTTGTATCTGAGTGTCAGTCTCTGTTGGTGTTGGTATTGATGCTTCAGACATCTCTGTTGAAGTTGTTGTATAGTCATCAGACTTCTCGATAGGTTGTGTTGGAAGTTGAATAAAATTAGTTTGTTTTGTGGTTTCCACGGTTTCTCTCAGTGTAGGGAAAAGGGATTGAAAATAGGAACTCACATCCTCTGCAGCTTCTAAAATTGTTTCCAATATGAGTTCATAGTCCAGTTGTGTATTAAGTTCCATATCGATAGTAATAAGGCTTTTTAATCTTTAATCTTTAAAGAAGGCTCTACTTCATAAGAATCAAGCAAGCATTCACCTTCAATTTTCAATAGGCCAGCTGCATCGTTATCTTGTAGTTATCACTCTTTCAGGGTCATAGCCATTCCCAGCCATAAAGAAATATAATTGCAGTACCACTTTTCGACACAAGATGTCCTCAGCAAACCAAAAAATCCTTTTTTTTTTTTTCTTTCCAAATAATAGATTTTTTATTTTTCGTGTTAAAAAAGATGAAGAAAGGGTTCAAAATAATAAATGCGTAGTTGTAACAATAATAGTCAAGAATAAAATGTTTTCAGGTCCCCTCAGTATTCCAAAATTTAAATAGTCCATCGAAATTAACTGGTTTTTATTTATATATTTTTTTTTCCAACGCTGTTTTTCCCCATTGCCCAAACGCTGCTTCCTCACGACAGGGAAATAGTTCAAAGAAAGCTTTTAACAGGAAAGTAGTTAGGGAAAAAAAAAGGGGGTAGGAAAGGTCTCACCCGGATTCTCCACGGGGGTTCTTTCGCTTAGATGTTCTTCTGGCTTTCAGCTGGTGCGACGAAGTGATCGTCCATTTTATTGGGCGATCTTTTCCTCCGGCGGCCCTAAGGAGAAAGCTCGAACTGGGGAGAGCCGCCGCTCTTCCCCAGTCGAGCAGGAGCCTCCTCTAACGGTGGTCGCCTCTACGGGGCGACTTTCGACCCGATTAAGGGTCTACCGGCGGAGGGAAAGCAGCCGGTGGGAGAGATCTCTCCGTGCGACTGCTGGTGTCGCGATCCGGAACCGGAAGCCCCAGCAACTGTTCTTTATATGTTTTAGCCTCCAGTCCCCTAATCATCTTTGTTGCTCTTCTCTGTACTCTTTCTAGAGTCTCAACATCTTTTTTACATCGCGGTGACCAAAACTGGATGCAGTATTCCAGGTGTGGCCTCACCAAGGCATTGTAAAGTGGTATTAACACTTCACGTGGTCTCGATTCTATCCCTCTTGTTAATGCAGCCTAGCACTGTGCTGGCTTTTCTGGCAGCTGCAGCACATGGTTGGCTCATATTTAAGTGATTGTCTACTAGGACTCCCAGATCCCTCTGACAGTTACTGCTACTGAGCAAAGTACCACCTACACTGTACCTGTGCACTTGGTTTTTCTACGAGAAGCGAAACGTTCTCATAGAAAAAAACAAACAGACAGGAAAGTCCAGTTGCCTTTTGGAGAAAAGAGCCTTCGAGTCTTTATGGGAAGGTTTTTTGGGGGAGGGGGTCCTGGCTCCCACTCACAGGGTATTTCCAGTTCACTTACATCTGCAGAGGAGGATTGCCACAAACGGCAACAGGACAAGAGGGATGGTCCCCAGCAGAACGAACCGATTTCTGGCTAAAGGAAGAGAAACACATTTCTGTTTAGAACATGAGCTATAAAGGGAGGGAAATCCCAGACTGACAATGGTTCTATTTTCTGGGAGGAATCTTGATTGAGCTCAGTGGACTTAATTTAGAGAAGAGACATTAAGATACCCTGAAAAAAGTAATCTTGGCCTGGAATGGGGAAGAGGATGAGATACTGAGAGCTTGATGCTCTCCAAAGCCTCCTGCACAGATGTTGCGTCCCCTACTGGGAGGCATTGAGCAGAGGAAGCATCTCCCCACTTGCTGGGCCCCCTGTGTTGGGACTTCATTTGGAGGACATCCCTGCCCTCCCAGGTCCATCCTTTCTTCAGAGAAAGGATGATTTTGATTGATAAAAGTTCCTGAGTGATGCCCCCTGGAGCTTCTCCTGAGGCACAAGAAGTAAAAAAAAACCCAACCACAGTGTTTCTGCTTATCCCAAAGGTGCTTTTTCACGAGGCGACTGGACTTTCTTGTTTCTCTTTGAAGACGTTTCGCTTCTCATCCAAGAAGCTTCTTCAGCTCTGACTGGATGGTGGGGAATGGAAGGATATACATTCCTTGCAGACAGCTGGTCATTTGCATTCTTTTAGAGTCATTGAGGCCACTTGGAGGTTTAATTGTGTCCTTAGGGTCACCTGAGTAGTGCAAATGAGTGTGGAGCCTTCTTGGAACTGCTGAAAGGACCGTGTTGTAGACAGAAGATAAATGATGTCGTATCCCTCCCCCTCTGTTGAGAAAGGGCTGTTCAGTTTTGCCACAGATGGCCTCTTTGACTCCTCTTTCAAACCAGCAGTCCTCTCTGTCCAAAATGTGGACTTTGCTGTCTTTGAAAGGGTGGCCTATCTCCAATCTACAACACAGTCCTTTCAACAGTTCCAAGAAGGCTCCACACCCATTTGCACCACTCCGGTGATCCTGAGGACATGGATAAACCTTCAGGTGGCCTCAACGGCTCTCTAAAAGAATGCAAATGACCAGCTGTCTGCAAGGAACATAAATCCTTCCATTCCCCACCATCCAGTCAGAGCCTGAAGAAGCTTCTTGGATGAGAAGCGAAACGTCTTCAAAGAGAAACAAGAAAGTCCAGTTGCCTCCTGAACAAGCACCTTTGAGACAACCATGACCTGGATGACTGAGAATCTCCATAAGTGTTTCCGTTTCATTTTTCACCAAGACTTTTCTCACTTGCTATCAAGGTCTCACTTTCCCCTTTCCTGTCAAAACCCACTTTCTACCCTCCCCTAATTCTGCAAAAAACTAAATGCAGGATTAGAAGTGAGTTCTGCACTTCAAGGGTTTGACGAGACAGCGCAGCCCTTCTCTTTTTAACTTTTCCAACATGGTGAAAATTCCCCTTGCATTTGCTTCAACCTCTCTGTATCTCATCATCTTCCTCACTCCAGGCCAAGATCACTTTTTTTCAGGGCATCTTAATGTCTCCACTGTAAATGAAATCCACTGAGACGAAGGAAGATTCTGACCCAAAAGTAGAAAATGGTCCATCTGGGATTTCCCTCCCTTTATAGCTCATGTTCATAATACTCCTTACGGGAGGGGCCTTATAGTTGGTGGGAGGGTCCACCCTGCATCTCTCAGAGAAGCTCTGAGATGCCATTAGCATCATCTCAGCAGAAGGCTCCAGCAGAAGGACACAGGGATGGTTCCTTTGCTGCATCACAAGATCTGAGATGGCCCAGCAGCTTTTTTTTCTTCATTCTTTCCAACATAGGTGCTAATTCCTCTCTACTTACCTGGATGTTGCAGTTTCTCATCAGGCTCTTCCTTCCAGGCCAAGACCAGGGGCTCCTGTAAGCCATCATGCATCACATGGCACCAGTAGTGGTCCTTCTCCTTGGGGTCGATATCAATGCTGAGCCAGACATAGTAGGTCCCATCTGAGTTGGGGACTACGTTCCTATGGAGGGTCTCGTACTGGCAGACCTCTCCGTCCCTCATCCAGGTGGCCTGGATCTCCTTGGGGTAGTAGCCGTAGGCCTGGCAGATGAGGATCTCCACGTTGTCACTGGCGGTCTTGTGGGTCACCTTCCCCACTGGGAGCTCTGCAAAAACCAAGAAACAAGATGATTTCAGAGCAGGAATGTCGTACTATGACTAGGCCTGCTTCTCTGCTTCTCTCCTGAATGTTTAGTAGGCTTCAAAGTTTAGATCTGCTAGAGTCTCCTGGGAGGCAAGGTGAAACATAAGGATGGCTTTTCCCCAAAACAGGACCCCCCTCCCACCTGCATCCTCAAAAACCCAGCCTAGAGAGATCCTCAGGTTTCCTTCTCCAATGGACTCACCTGTCCTTTGCAGAGCCTTCTTCCCATAAGACAGGTATCTCTGCAGCCACTCAATGCAGTTCTCTTCCAGGTAGACTTTATTTCTCTGAGACCACCCTGGATCATCTTCCCACTCCTCCTTGACCTTCTCGGCCTTGGGCTGAGCTGTCACCCATCTGAGGGTCTCCTTCTCAAAGCTGATGAAGTCCATCCCGTCGTAGCCGTAGTGGAAATAGTCTTCTCGGCTCCCGTCTTCCCTGAGTTCACAGCCCCAAATCGCCTGCCAGGTGTGAAGCCCTGAAGTAGAACCTCAATGAGGTTGGAAAGGGTGGGGGTTCTTCCCCCCCATGTGCTCCTTTCTAGCCCCCTCTTCACCAAGAGTTTCAATCTCTTTCTAGATCAGACATGTCAAACACAAGGCCCGGGGGCCGGATGCGGCCCGTGATGTGGTTTCATGTGGCCCGCAAAGCCATCCTGGAAACAGAGAGGGAATGGCCCCCGCTGCCTTGGCCCTGGCCGCTCGGGAGCCAATGTACACTGTCCCACTCCTGCTCAGGCCCCCACAGGCACCCTTGATGTGAACAATGTAGAGCTGGCCATGCCCACCCAGTAGGCCACGCCCCCCCTGGCCACACCTACCCCCCCCCGAGGACAACCACAATGCTGATGCGGCCCTCAATGAAATTGAGTTTGACACCCCTGTTCTAGATGAAGACACGAATTTTACTATCAGGAGCTACAAATCTGTTTCACAAATAAATAGAGACAGAAGTGACCTTTAAAATGGAGGGGGGGCAGAATGGAGTTCTCTCTCTCTCTCTCTCCCTATTCCCTCCCTCCCAAGAAAAAAAAATCCCATCGCTCTCTTTGCATCCTTGGAGATCAAAAGAGACAAAGAAATTCTGGCACTTGGGTATGATACTTGCAATGTATGTGTGGGTGGTTTCATACGGTAGTTGCTTTGCTCCATCTTTGTGGGGTGTGTTTGTGTGTGGGGTCCTTGTTCTGCTTTTATTCCATGACCTGTGGGAACTTGTTTCTTTGGATGATAGTGGAAGTGACAGGATGGAGAAGGCGAGAATTGAGAGTGAATATTCACGGCTGAAGGGAAGAATCCACCTGCTCACCTTCATTCTGGGAGTGGAGGTTTTGCACACTCTCCAGGTCAGCCCTGAACACCCAGTCAGGGTCCAGAAAGTTCTTCACCTCCACCCCTTCCATCCAAGGCACCAGAGGCTCCATCTCCCTGGTGAGGTTGTCATAGCGAGCGATGGGCTGGTCGTCCAGGTGGACCATGGAGAGAAACTGAGGCAGCCCCTGGCTGGGCTCTGATACTTGCAGGTAGGAATAATATAGGGAGTGCTTGGAAGAGCCTAGAAAGGGAAGTGGTAAAGGGGCAGAATTAGGAAGGAAGGAAGGAAGGAGAGGAAGTGAGGGAAAGAAAGTGGGAGGGAGGGAGGAAGAAAAAGAAAGAAAAAAGAGGAGGGAGGGAAAGAAAGGGAGGGAGGAGGAAAGAAAAAAAGAGGGAGGGAGAAGGAAAGAAAGAGGGAGGGAGAAAGTAAAAAAGAAAGGGAGGGAGGAAGAGAAAGAAAGGAAGGAAGGAGGGAAAGAAAGGGAGGGAGAAAGAAAGAAAGAGGGAGGGAGAAAGAATAAGAAAGGAAGAAAGGAAGAGGGTGGGTGGAAGAAAAAAAAGGGAGGGAAAGAAAGAAAGAAGGAGAAAGAAAGAGGGAGGGAGGGAGGGAGAAAGTAAAGAAGAAAGAGGGAGGAAGGAAAAGAAAGAAAGAAAGAAAGAAAGAAAGAAAGAAAGAAAGAAAGAAAGAAAGAAAGAAAGAAAGAAAAAGAATCCTGTGTGTGAACCTGGAAGAGGTGTGAACTCCAGAAGAGCTTTTGACTGACCCTAAAATTCCCAATCCCTTGGAAATGGACTTTCTGGGTCAGGCAGCTGAAGCACTGGGAGTACTTCTGACCTCTTGAGCTAGTCTTGCTGACCTTTCCCCTCCCCAACACCCTCACGATCGTGCGAGGAGGGTCAGCCGGACTCGCCCACCCGCTTGGGGCTTCCAAGGGCGGCCCTCTTCCGGGAGATCCAACTTTGGCAAGAGAGAAACAAACTCCGCAAAGATCAAAGCAGGGAAACGAGAGAACGGCCGAAATGGGGGGAAAACCTAGAGAGCTCATTCGGTCCAAGATTCTACCCGTGCAAACAATGAACGTCAAGGCGGAGGGAGGGAGCACCTGGTCGAAGCTCCTGGAAGGGAGGGATCCTGGATAGAGGGCTGGGAAAGGGAGCGCTTAATGGAGAAGGCGGAATGACATAGAAAGAGGACCAATGTCGGTGCTTCAAGGTGCTCTTTCTCCCACCCGGAAGCCCCCCCCCATCCCCCAAGGTCCGAACAGTCCCTCTGAGCATCGGTGCAGTATCAGAAATGGGTTCCTGGCGGGGGAAGGACCGGGAAAGGTAGGCGAGGCGGCTGCGGCTCCGCGTTCCGTCCTCTCCCTGCGATACTCACCGCATGAGAAGCCCCGCAGCAGGACCAGCCCGATAGCCGCCCCCAGGAGCCAGACGGGTGCAGAGCGGAGCAGCATCCATGCAGCCCGGGCGGGCCTGATTTGCGCGACACTTTTGGCTCCAGCCAAAGTCTTTTCCCGTCGGATTTTGCTCTGGCCCTCCCCTTCCGACCACCAGCTCTAGCCCCGCCCTCCTATTCAATTCTATTCCTTTCCCGCGCTTTCTATTAATGGGAGATGGCTCTGCTCTCCCGTTATTATTCAGGGCAATTTATCCTTCCTTCCTTCCTTCCTCCTCTTTCTTTCCTTCCTTCTTCCTTCCTTTTTCTTTCTTTTTCCCCGCCAGATTTTGCTCTCGCCCTTCCCTCTACTACACCTGTTTCAGTGAGAAAACCGATATAAGGTAGATATGATCAGTCAAGAGGGGTTTCAAATAACATGCAGGATAAGAGAAAAATCCAACCCAACTTGTAAAGGAGAACGCGTCCAAGGTGTTTTCAACGTAAGGGTGCACACTCCCTGCTTGTCGCAACCAGCCTTTTGTTACACAATTCAAACAAAGAAGGAAAACTCGATACATTCGAACGAGGTCTTATTCATCCCATAATATGAGTAGGGTGTGTGTGTGCAAATTACAGTAGCACTGGGAAGTGCTGATATTTATAATATGTATAATTACCAGTCTAACGGCCCAACCAGTTTTTGTCCAATTCTAACAGTCAGTTCTGAGGTTTCTCTACTTGCTACTTAGCGTCAGAACCAGCAACAGTTAATATTATATAGGTTATCGCCCCTCCCCTACGGGATTTGCTTGGGCTTGCAACATTTTGGCTTTCCTGCCAGAGTCCACAAAATATTAATCAATTTATTAATCAGACTTATGGTTTTCAATTGCAGGACTCTCAATGGCTCGCTAAACAAGAATGTATAATTAAAAATCATTGTTTTAAATTTTATACCACCTGACTCCCAACAACTCTGAATGGTTTACAAATGATTAAAATATTAAAACAAGAAAAGAACACAACACAGAACAAAAAAAATAATTAGAGATAAACATCTAGGAGGAAGAGGAGGAGGAAGGGGGAAGGAGAAAGGAAGGAGAAAGGGGAGGAGAGGAAGAGGAATAGGGGAAGGGGGAGGAGGAGGAAGGAGAAGGGGAGGAAGAGAAAGAGGGGAGAGGGGAGGATTTTGATCCCAAAGCCTTGGGAGAAAGTCCCTGGCACATTCCTCTTCCACGGGACCGCAACTTCAAAGCATAACAGAATCACAGAGTTGGAAGGGACTTTGGAGGTCATCTAGTCCAACCCCCTGGTCAAGCAGGAGAACCTATACCGTTTCAGACAAATGGCTGTCCAGTCTCTTCGTAAAAACTTCCAGTGTTGGAGCATTCACAACTTCTGGAGGCAGGCCGTTCCACTGGTGAATTGTTCTGAAATTTCTCCTTAGTTCTAGGTTGCTTCTCTCCTTGATAAGCCATCCAAGACCACATTCAAGATTCAATATTATTCGAGAGCAAAAACGGAGATCGGAGAAGAAACACCGGAGACGAACCGGAATATGGGGGGAGGGGGGAGACTCTCAACTCAACCGGTCCTGATCGTGGCTAGCAAACTCCGAAGTGCACAAGAAGAACCGCGGCGAGCGAGCTAACCCAAGAGCGCTCCGAACGGCTCCTTTCCTGCCCCGCAAGACTGAGGTCCTCCCCCCCCCCCGCCCGTCCCCCTGGGCTCTGAGCTGAACTCTAGCTCCGCCCTCCCGCTTGCTGATTGGTCTCCATCGCCCTGCCCCCCCCTTTGGAATCTTTCGCCCCACCCTCTGAAAACCCCAGGCATTGTCCGCACTGACTCTTGCCCCGCCCTTCTTCCCAGCGCTTCCTATTGGGGGGGGGGCTGACCGTTGTTTTTCAGGGCGGTTTTATAGATTGGTTGAATCAGGAGTACCAGGCAGAAGTTGGGGTGTACCGCTTCAGGAAATCCCCCTCCTCCGCCCGACGTCTTTTCTTGGCCGAGGGATCCTTGATTTCCACACGGATCTCTTTTCTTTTCTTTTCTTCTTCTTTTCTTTCTTCCTTCCTTCCTTTCTTTCCCTCCCTCCTTCTCTTCTTTTTATCTTCCTTCCTTCCTTCCTTCCTTCCTTTCTCCCTCCCTCCCTCTTTCTTTCTTTTCTTTCTTTCTCTCTCTTTCGTTCTTTCTTTTCCCTCCCTCCCTCCTCTTCTTTTTTCCTTCCTTCCTTCCTCCCTCCCTCCCTCCCTCCCGCTTTCTTTCCTTCTCCCTCCCTCCCTCCCTCCCTCTTTCTTTCTTTCTTTCCCTCAGCAGAAATTTACTTTTTCAATCTCTAATTTTCAAGCCCAAGAGTCGGTTTGGCAGTCGCGTCACTTTCTAGGTATTTGATTTCAGTGACATCTCTGGCTGTCACGCGGGGCCATTTAGATTAATAGAGTTGGAAGGGACCTGGAAGGTTTTCTAGTCCAACCCCCTGCTCAAGGAGGAGACCCTGTATAGCATTTCAGACAAATGGTCGTCCAGTCGCTTTTTCTGAAGGCGAAAGCTATTCCGTTGGTTAGTTGCTCTCACCGTTGGGAATTTTGTCCTTAGTTCTAGGTTCTCTCATGCTATCCTGCCTTCTTTTTCTTTCGGCTTTGCGATCAAAACGGCCTCAGTCGCTGTCTTCCCGGGGAGAATCCGGAGTCGCACCGAAGCAAACACGCTCCATTTGAAGGGTTTGATTCGTTCTCGGGCCGCGTTCGGAGTCTGGATGTACCGGACCAGGAGGGGGAGACCGGTGCTGAGCTGGTGGGGGCAGGGCTGGAGGAGGGGCCGGGTTCAGATTTGGTGACCACCGGCGGCCCCTGAGATGGGGGCGATGGTATTGTGCCTGGCGCCCCACTTGCTCCTGGGGGCGGGAGCCCGGGAAGCTGCTCAGGACACACAATTTGTGGGAGGAAGGTGGATAGAAGCATCTGGGTCGGGCCTAGTCCCCCACGGAATGGCTCCTTCCCCAGCAGAAACTCCCTCCACGTCCTTGCGCTGTGCTGAGCCCCATTTAATAACTTTTCCTCAAGTACGTAATTTATACATTTAACTGCGTCACAATGTTAGTAAAGTGACGTTTGCGTTTTTTGAGAAAAAAAAAAAAGGAAGAACAATCCGGACTCTGCTGAGCGTTTCTCTGTGCTGGTCCCGTCACTTGGCTATGCCCAAACTCGAACCTTCTTCCCCTCGCCCCCTCCCCTCCCCTCCTCCTCCCCTTCCTTTCCTCTCTTTCGCTTCCCCCTCCCCCTCCCCTTCCTCCTCTCTTCCCCTTCCTCTCCCCTCCTCCTCCTCCTCTTCTTCCTCTCTTCCCCTCCCCCTCCTCCCATTCCTCCTCTCTTCCTCTTCCCCTCCTCTTTCTCCCCTCCCTCCTCTCTTCATCTTCCCTCCCCCTTCCCCTCCTCCTCCCCTTCCTCCTCTCTTCCTCTTCCTCTTCCCCTCCCCCTCCTCCTCTCTTCCTCTTCCCCTAACCCTCCCCCCTCCTCCTCGGAATGCATGTCTTCCCACGCCCTTTTACTGACGGGAACTGCCTGCTCTTCTTAAAGCCCCTTGAGTCCTTGGACCCCTTCTGGGAGCCTGATATAAGAGCCCGAAGGCAAGGCCCCCACCGGCTGTGAAGCCCCGGAACACAAGGATTTAAGATATGGCTGTTCAGACACAAACACACACGGACACACCCACATGCACGGACATATAAGCAGACACCACAACACTCATTCACTCAGCCAGGGCCTCTGTACTTCCCTGGAGCCTGTCCTGGGCCATTTCCCATGCTTACGGACAGGAGAGTGACACTCCCACCCCCAGTAAAAGTTATAGATTGTTGCCTTCTGTTTTGGGGGACTGGTGACTGACAATCCGATTCTTAAGAGCAACTGAAAAAGCCGTTGGGAAATTGGAAGGAAGCGGAGCGGTAGATTCCCTAATTTTGTAGGGTTTCTTTCAAAATCGGTTCAAACTCCCTACTGGTTAATTTCAGTGTTCTTGAACACCCCCTCTCACCGAAGCCGTTTCTCTGCTGGCAGGAAAACTCTAATAAGGACAACGGAGAACAAGAAAAGAATAAAGATCAGAGCTTAGAAGACGTAAAATTGTTCCTTGGCTTTGTTTTTCCTCCTCCTGCTGAAATGAATGAGGATTTCTCTATATCCATTTCCGGGCTTTCCAGAGAGACCTGCAACAGTTCTGCCTTTTAGCGCCCAACCATGGCAACGACTCGTGCTTGTTTATTGCGTGTGTACCTCACTGACCTCATGCTTGTCCCTTCTGGCGCAGAAAAGGATAAGAAAACGCAAGCAAAAATACATTATTAAATACATTAAATCCACCAGAGAAAAGAAAGCGAACTATTGTTAAGTCGAATCCACACCGAGAATTTACTTTGCTTCTCCATAATATAAATCATCTTTACTCCAGTTCTCTTGCTTTCCATGTCGCCTCCTCGTCTCTTTTCCAGACTTTCAGCACCTGGACAGCAACCTTGGATTTAGAATAGAATAGAATAGAATAGAATAGAATAGAATAGAATAGAATAGAATAGAATAGAATAGAATAGAATAGAATAGAATAGAATAGAATAGAATAACAGAGTTGGAAGATCTTAGAGGTCTTCTAGTCCAACCCCCTGCTCAGGCAGGAAACCCATACCATTTCAGACAAATGGTTGTCTAATCTCTTCTTAAAAACTTCCAGGGTTGAAGCATTCACAACTTCTGGAGGCAGGTTGTTCCACTGGTTAATTGTTCTGTCAGGAATTTTCTTCTTAGCAGTTCTAGGTTGCTCCTCTCCTTGGTTAGTTTCCATCCATTGCTTCTTGTCCTGCCTTCAGGTGCTTTGGATAATAGCTTGACTCCCTCTTCTTTGTGGCAACCCCTGAGATATTGGAAGACTGATATCATGTCACCCCTGGTCCTCTGAACCTTTTTAAGAATCTCAACATCTTTTTTATATTGTGGTGACCAAATGTTTTCAAAGAAAAAAACAAGAAAGTCCAGTTGCCTTTTGGAAAACAGTAGTTTGGGGTGGGGAAAAAAAAAAAATTTCACCCAAGGATCTCTGCAACAAGATCAACTTTTTGCTTCCTCTTGGAACCACATGGAATCCTTTATCCTTCAGACTCAGTGAATTATCTCTTGGAGTTGTGTTTCAAGGGATTCGTTTGTATCTCTCCCTGTGCCATCTGGATGAGGCGACCTACACATTCAATATTTTTTTTTTAAAAAGACAATATTACCACTTCAAATGTAAGGCACAAATCTTTCTGATGCCCCACCATGCGCTGCGAAGGATCTCAGTCAGGATCAAAGTGCTTAACCAACATTTATTCTTGGGCAGATGGGGGGTCTATTTCATGCTGTCCAGTAGGAGACCCTTCCTTTTAAAGTTCTCCATTTCCTTCGGCTCCTTATCCAAAATCTGGCAAGCTTCATATCAGTCTTTCTTTACTGCTTCCAACATGTGAGTCTATCAACAATAGGGGGGAAGGCAGGCTTAGTTTGCTTCATTGGCCATTGATTCACTCTTCTGTGATTATGAGCCATGGAGTCATCCTGGCAACTGTGCACATGACAAGTCACCAGCCAGAGCATAGAACAACTCAAAAGAAGTATACAAGATTGGAAGATGTGGAGAGACCCGGCCCATAGAATCACCTGTCTGTGTTACGGGATGATGGTGACGTTATCCATCATCATTATCCTATAAGTTATGGATAACATCATTGTCATTCTCCTATCAGACACACGGTCCCTTCCAAAACGTATACAACAACGAGAAGCACAACTCATCACTTGGGAAGTCACAAAGCTCTTCCAGCCCTTCACTGGTAACTCTTTGACAACGTTAGAAGGCTCACCCCTCCCCTCCCCCCCTCCAATCTGGCTCCTTTGCATCATCAACGAGTAGCCATTGAGAGAAACGGTGGGTGGGGCCTGTTCAGGAAGACTCACATGTCTCCACCCCAAAACCCCCAGCCAGCCTGCTGGCCTTTCGAACCGCCCTGGGGTTAGATCTGGCATTCCCCTTCGCTTCCCCTTCGCTCCGGCGGGGTCTGTGAATGCCAGATTCAAGAAGACTGCCCGCAATCTGCCCGGCCTCCCCTCTGGCCCCGGGCAGCACCTCTGCCTCGCGCACACGTGCGATCGGCTTTCCCTCTCTGCCGCTGCCCGCAATCTGCCCGGCCTCCCCTCTGGCCCCGGCAGCACCTGTGCCTCGCGCACACGTGCGATCGCTTTTCCCGTCGCTGCCGCTGCCCGCAATCTGCCCGGCCTTCCCTCGGCCCCGGCAGCACCTGTTGCCTCATGCACATGTGCGATCGGCTTTCCCGTTGCTGCCGCTGCCCGCAATCTGCTCGGCCTCCCCTCTGGCCCCGGGCAGCACCTGTGCCTCGCGCACACGTGCAATCGGCTTTCCCGTCGCTGCCGCTGCCCGCAATCTGCCCGGCCTCCCCTCTGGCCCCGGGCAGCACCTCTGCCTCGCACACACACACGCGCACGATCAGCCTCCGTGCTGCCAGCACCCGCAATTTGCCCGGCCTCCCCTCCGCCTGCTTTGCGCAGCTCCTCCTGCCCCCCCCACGCCCGCCGTTAACCTTCCCGCCGCCATGCAGGGTAAGGTTGGTGCCCCCGCCCAGATGCCCTCACCTCCGCCAAGCATTTTTTTACTCACCTGCTTTCAGCTGCACACCCTTTCTCCTTTTGCTTCTCTGTCTTCGTTTGCTTCTCTGCCTTTGCCACGTGCTTGTGGGTAAAAAAAAAAAGTTCCATGAGACTTTCTAACTTCTCGCGAGAAGTTAGAAAGTCTCATGGAACTTTTTTTTGGTCTCACAAACACATGGCGAAGGCCGAGAAGGACAGGAGAAAGGGAATGCTGCTGAAAGCAGGTGAGTAAAAAAAACGCTTGGGGGAGGTGAGGGCATCTGGGTGGGGGCGGGGGGGGCAGGCAATGCGTCACGCAGCTCCAGCGGAATCTCCCCTGAAGACTGCGTGAGGCTGCCTGCCACCCCCAAGGCCGCCGCCAATCAGCTGGAGCTGCGCGCTTTGATCCTGGGCTCTCAGTAGGACCCAGGCAACGTGCAGTTCCAGCTGACTTTGCCACAAGCAATTTGTAATATTTTTTTTACATTTTTTTAACATGTTTTTTCAACCCGTCCTACGCGTACCACCAGCCATGTGCTCACATACCACTGGCTGAAAAGCCCTGCTTTAGAGCATAGGTTGACCCCCTCTTCTTTGTGGCAACCCCTGAGATATTGGAAGACTGCTATCACGTCCATCTTGGACCTTCTAGAACTCAATTTGTGAGCTTGAGAGGAGCAGCAATTTAGTTTCTACACACACACACACACACACACACTACATTAAGGAAAATTGCACCCTTCAGATTGAATGTCCTTGATTTTGCCAAGAGTAAACTAGAGGCAAGGTGAAAAGGTTCTCTGGAGGAGGAGCTTCTTTCCAGGAGAAGGAGGGAATCCCATCTCTTGGAGAAGAGTTCATGACTGACATGGTGGGAGAAGTCCAGGAAGTCCAGAGCACCCTTGGTCCATCAACGACACCAAACAGGACCAGGCTAAAGAGCTGCTGAGCATCCAGCTGCCAGCAGATGTGCCTGGCTGCCTCAGCTGTCCTCTATAATCGCTCCCCTCCCCAGGATGTCTCCATCTTCCCAAATGGGGCAGGCTTAAGGTCATTTCCTGGTGGGTTCACACAGGTCCACCCGCAAGAGAAGAAAGGTGTGTGTCTCCATGTTGAGCCTGTCACCTACCATTTCTTAGAGAGTGGAGTGGAGTGGAGTGGAATATAGAATAGAATAGAATAGAATAGAATAGAATAGAATAGAACAGAACAGGATTGAATAGTTGGAAAGGTCCTTGGAGGTCTTCTATCAAGTCCAACCCACTGCTGAGGCAGGAAACCCTATACTGGTGGACATTTCTAAGGCAGCATATATAAGATCATCCTTGTCTCCATTTCTTGATTTCAAACATTATTAGAAGACACTAGTTGTTAGCATGACTTCACAATTTTTGCCCTTACAGTTTTTATTATAAAACCCAAAGGTATAAAAATAGAAAAAAATACAAAAATATTTAAAAATACAGATTTGCTTTGTTATAAAAAACATTGAAGTAGGACGCTGAGCACCCACTGCCAGCTCTTTATTCAATGGCTTTTTAATCCACTCTGTGCGAAGAAAAACCTTGAACAAAGGAGAAATGAGGATTTTTATACACTCTGGGCAGCTGTGACGGGAAGAATGCAGGGGATCCGATTAGCTGACAGATTTGGGGGAAGGAGGGAGGTTTCCTGGCGTGAAAAATCACAATATCCTTTGTTGTAAAAACTGCCCTTGTTGGAGGGAATATAAAAGGGAAGGATGGCTTAGATAATGGGGGGCGTGTCTCACAGGGAGGAAAACCTCCTGGTTTTTTTTAACCTTCTGAACAATAATTTCCTTGTTTAAGGTTGAGCAAATAAATGTGTGATGGATGACCTTGGCAGATCAGGAGAAAGAATTGTTTCTGAAGAAACAATTGCAGAATGAGGGAGGAGCCCAAAGTGATTTAAAGTCAGAAAAAGAAACTTCAGAAGGACGTGCCCTAACGGATCAAATAGTTAAAAGTGGAAGTTGGAGAAATTTGTACCCTCAGACTCGGCACGTTTCCTGTCTGGTTTAACTGACAGTCCTTGATCTAAATTCCAGACAGGCAGTTGAGGACTGTGAAATTTATAGACCAAAATGGCTGCTTGGGATCCCCTTTCCTTCTGATTCCTTATGGCAGGATGTTTATGGAGATTCTCAATCATCCTGGTCAAGCTTGTCCCAGAGGTGCTTTTTTTTCCCCCAAAAGGCAACTGGACTGCCTTGGAGTTTTTTTTTCTTTGAAGCAATTTTTTGCTTCTCGGCCAAGAAGCTTTTAGAACTGAAAAACTGAACTTAACTTCAAACAGAAGAAGCATCTTCTTGGGTGACCAGAATAGAATAACAGACTTGGAAGGGACCTTGGAGGTCTTCTAGTCCAACCCCCTGCTCAGGCAGGAAACCCTATACCATTTCAGACAAATCTGAATCTCTTCTTAAAAACTTCCAGTGTTGGAGCATTCACAATTTCTGGAGGCAAGCTGTTCCACTGATTAATTGTTCTAACTGTCAGGAAATTTCTCCTTAGTTCTAGGTTGCTTCTCTCTTTGGTTAGTTTCCACCCGTTGCCACTTGTCTTGCCTTCTGGTGCTTTGGAGAAGAGCTTGACTCCCTCTTCTTTGTGGCAACCCCTGAGATACTGGAACACTACTATCATGTCACCCCTAGTCCTTTTCTTCATTAAACATAGCCAATTCCAGCAACTGTTCTTTTTTTTTTTTTTTAAATATATTTTATTAGATTTTATAGGGGTACAGGGATAACATTAAGGTGCTTAGGAACCACCATGGAGGTGGGTATATTAAACATCCAAAAAAAGAAAGACAATCACAAATATATAACTCAACTCAAATCTTTTAAACTTCCCTCTCTAATTCCCTCATTTAATTTTACATATTCAAATTAATAAATTCTATATAAATTTCAAACGGTCCTATCAAATATCAGTTACATTTCAATTCTAAAAGTCCAAATCCTGTTTTTAAGCTTTACTAACTTACAATTACTATATTTCAATTAGCCTTAAATAGACATATTATTAACACTTCGGGTGCCCTTTTTTTTTTTTACATAATTATATCTGGTATATTGTTCTCGCAACAACATTCCCATATCTTCTTCATTGATACCATTTTTTTCTCTTATCACCCATCCCTCTTATTCTCCTTTTATTTCCAAATAATTCTCTTAAAATAAAAATATCAGGCCAACAAATAAATTTCTATCTAATTTAAATATATATTCTATCAATGCCTCTATATCTATAAAAATCTTTTTAAACCAGTAGATAAAGTTTACTTCTCCAATACATATCATATCTAAAACAGAGTAATATTACAAAGGGTATCCTCTTAAAAATTTCACGTGTTCCATTAGTTGTTAAGTCAGTCAAGAAATCAAAGCCTTTTTAATCCCATTAAATAAGACTTTAAAATACATTTTTAAATCTAACTCTGGGCTTCTTTCTATGCCATAGTGGTTTCCATAGTAAGGTTCCTACATAATCAAACCACACTATTAAAAGGTCCATATTCTTTAACGCTTCAAATTGGTCAAAGTTCTCTTTCCTTTCTTCTAATAGCCTTTGGATGGTAAAAGCTGTTTTATTCCATGTTATATTTGCCAATTGTTTATCCACCTTTTCTCGATTTTCAATAAGTTGTATCTGAGTGTCAGTCTCTGTTGGTGTTGGTATTGATGCTTCAGACATCTCTGTTGAAGTTGTTGTATAGTCATCAGACTTCTCGATAGGTTGTGTTGGAAGTTGAATAAAATTAGTTTGTTTTGTGGTTTCCACGGTTTCTCTCAGTGTAGGGAAAAGGGATTGAAAATAGGAACTCACATCCTCTGCAGCTTCTAAAATTGTTTCCAATATAAGTTCATAGTCCAGTTGTGTATTAAGTTCCATATCGATAGTAATAAGGCTTTTTAATCTTTAATCTTTAAAGAAGGCTCTACTTCATAAGAATCAAGCAAGCATTCACCTTCAATTTTCAATAGGCCAGCTGCATCCGTTATCTTGTAGTTATCACTCTTTCAGGGTCATAGCCATTCCCAGCCATAAAGAAATATAATTGCAGTACCACTTTTCGACACAAGATGTCCTCAGCAAACCAAAAAATCCTTTTTTTTTTCCTTTCCAAATAATAGATTTTTTATTTTTCGTGTTAAAAAAGATGAAGAAAGGGTTCAAAATAATAAATGCGTAGTTGTAACAATAATAGTCAAGAATAAAATGTTTTCAGGTCCCCTCAGTATTCCAAAATTTAAATAGTCCATCGAAATTAACTGGTTTTTATTTATATATTTTTTTTTCCAACGCTGTTTTTCCCCATTGCCCAAACGCTGCTTCCTCACGACAGGGAAATAGTTCAAAGAAAGCTTTTAACAGGAAAGTAGTTAGGGAAAAAAAAAAGGGGGTAGGAAAGGTCTCACCCGGATTCTCCACGGGGGTTCTTTCGCTTAGATGTTCTTCTGGCTTTCAGCTGGTGCGACGAAGTGATCGTCCATTTTATTGGGCGATCTTTTCCTCCGGCGGCCCTAAGGAGAAAGCTCGAACTGGGGAGAGCCGCCGCTCTTCCCCAGTCGAGCAGGAGCCTCCTCTAACGGTGGTCGCCTCTACGGGGCGACTTTCGACCCGATTAAGGGTCTACCGGCGGAGGGAAAGCAGCCGGTGGGAGAGAGAGATCTCTCCGTGCGACTGCTGGTGTCGCGATCCGGAACCGGAAGCCCCAGCAACTGTTCTTTATATGTTTTAGCCTCCAGTCCCCTAATCATCTTTGTTGCTCTTCTCTGTACTCTTTCTAGAGTCTCAACATCTTTTTTACATCGCGGTGACCAAAACTGGATGCAGTATTCCAGGTGTGGCCTCACCAAGGCATTGTAAAGTGGTATTAACACTTCACGTGGTCTCGATTCTATCCCTCTTGTTAATGCAGCCTAGCACTGTGCTGGCTTTTCTGGCAGCTGCAGCACATGGTTGGCTCATATTTAAGTGATTGTCTACTAGGACTCCCAGATCCCTCTGACAGTTACTGCTACTGAGCAAAGTACCACCTACACTGTACCTGTGCACTTGGTTTTTCTACGAGAAGCGAAACGTTCTCATAGAAAAAAACAAACAGACAGGAAAGTCCAGTTGCCTTTTGGAGAAAAGAGCCTTCGAGTCTTTATGGGAAGGTTTTTTGGGGGAGGGGGTCCTGGCTCCCACTCACAGGGTATTTCCAGTTCACTTACATCTGCAGAGGAGGATTGCCACAAACGGCAACAGGACAAGAGGGATGGTCCCCAGCAGAACGAACCGATTTCTGGCTAAAGGAAGAGAAACACATTTCTGTTTAGAACATGAGCTATAAAGGGAGGGAAATCCCAGACTGACAATGGTTCTATTTTCTGGGAGGAATCTTGATTGAGCTCAGTGGACTTAATTTAGAGAAGAGACATTAAGATACCCTGAAAAAAGTAATCTTGGCCTGGAATGGGGAAGAGGATGAGATACTGAGAGCTTGATGCTCTCCAAAGCCTCCTGCACAGATGTTGCGTCCCCTACTGGGAGGCATTGAGCAGAGGAAGCATCTCCCCACTTGCTGGGCCCCCTGTGTTGGGACTTCATTTGGAGGACATCCCTGCCCTCCCAGGTCCATCCTTTCTTCAGAGAAAGGATGATTTTGATTGATAAAAGTTCCTGAGTGATGCCCCCTGGAGCTTCTCCTGAGGCACAAGAAGTAAAAAAAAACCCAACCACAGTGTTTCTGCTTATCCCAAAGGTGCTTTTTCACGAGGCGACTGGACTTTCTTGTTTCTCTTTGAAGACGTTTCGCTTCTCATCCAAGAAGCTTCTTCAGCTCTGACTGGATGGTGGGGAATGGAAGGATATACATTCCTTGCAGACAGCTGGTCATTTGCATTCTTTTAGAGTCATTGAGGCCACTTGGAGGTTTAATTGTGTCCTTAGGGTCACCTGAGTAGTGCAAATGAGTGTGGAGCCTTCTTGGAACTGCTGAAAGGACCGTGTTGTAGACAGAAGATAAATGATGTCGTATCCCTCCCCCTCTGTTGAGAAAGGGCTGTTCAGTTTTGCCACAGATGGCCTCTTTGACTCCTCTTTCAAACCAGCAGTCCTCTCTGTCCAAAATGTGGACTTTGCTGTCTTTGAAAGGGTGGCCTATCTCCAATCTACAACACAGTCCTTTCAACAGTTCCAAGAAGGCTCCACACCCATTTGCACCACTCCGGTGATCCTGAGGACATGGATAAACCTTCAGGTGGCCTCAACGGCTCTCTAAAAGAATGCAAATGACCAGCTGTCTGCAAGGAACATAAATCCTTCCATTCCCCACCATCCAGTCAGAGCCTGAAGAAGCTTCTTGGATGAGAAGCGAAACGTCTTCAAAGAGAAACAAGAAAGTCCAGTTGCCTCCTGAACAAGCACCTTTGAGACAACCATGACCTGGATGACTGAGAATCTCCATAAGTGTTTCCGTTTCATTTTTCACCAAGACTTTTCTCACTTGCTATCAAGGTCTCACTTTCCCCTTTCCTGTCAAAACCCACTTTCTACCCTCCCCTAATTCTGCAAAAAACTAAATGCAGGATTAGAAGTGAGTTCTGCACTTCAAGGGTTTGACGAGACAGCGCAGCCCTTCTCTTTTTAACTTTTCCAACATGGTGAAAATTCCCCTTGCATTTGCTTCAACCTCTCTGTATCTCATCATCTTCCTCACTCCAGGCCAAGATCACTTTTTTTCAGGGCATCTTAATGTCTCCACTGTAAATGAAATCCACTGAGACGAAGGAAGATTCTGACCCAAAAGTAGAAAATGGTCCATCTGGGATTTCCCTCCCTTTATAGCTCATGTTCATAATACTCCTTACGGGAGGGGCCTTATAGTTGGTGGGAGGGTCCACCCTGCATCTCTCAGAGAAGCTCTGAGATGCCATTAGCATCATCTCAGCAGAAGGCTCCAGCAGAAGGACACAGGGATGGTTCCTTTGCTGCATCACAAGATCTGAGATGGCCCAGCAGCTTTTTTTTCTTCATTCTTTCCAACATAGGTGCTAATTCCTCTCTACTTACCTGGATGTTGCAGTTTCTCATCAGGCTCTTCCTTCCAGGCCAAGACCAGGGGCTCCTGTAAGCCATCATGCATCACATGGCACCAGTAGTGGTCCTTCTCCTTGGGGTCGATATCAATGCTGAGCCAGACATAGTAGGTCCCATCTGAGTTGGGGACTACGTTCCTATGGAGGGTCTCGTACTGGCAGACCTCTCCGTCCCTCATCCAGGTGGCCTGGATCTCCTTGGGGTAGTAGCCGTAGGCCTGGCAGATGAGGATCTCCACGTTGTCACTGGCGGTCTTGTGGGTCACCTTCCCCACTGGGAGCTCTGCAAAAACCAAGAAACAAGATGATTTCAGAGCAGGAATGTCGTACTATGACTAGGCCTGCTTCTCTGCTTCTCTCCTGAATGTTTAGTAGGCTTCAAAGTTTAGATCTGCTAGAGTCTCCTGGGAGGCAAGGTGAAACATAAGGATGGCTTTTCCCCAAAACAGGACCCCCCTCCCACCTGCATCCTCAAAAACCCAGCCTAGAGAGATCCTCAGGTTTCCTTCTCCAATGGACTCACCTGTCCTTTGCAGAGCCTTCTTCCCATAAGACAGGTATCTCTGCAGCCACTCAATGCAGTTCTCTTCCAGGTAGACTTTATTTCTCTGAGACCACCCTGGATCATCTTCCCACTCCTCCTTGACCTTCTCGGCCTTGGGCTGAGCTGTCACCCATCTGAGGGTCTCCTTCTCAAAGCTGATGAAGTCCATCCCGTCGTAGCCGTAGTGGAAATAGTCTTCTCGGCTCCCGTCTTCCCTGAGTTCACAGCCCCAAATCGCCTGCCAGGTGTGAAGCCCTGAAGTAGAACCTCAATGAGGTTGGAAAGGGTGGGGGTTCTTCCCCCCCATGTGCTCCTTTCTAGCCCCCTCTTCACCAAGAGTTTCAATCTCTTTCTAGATCAGACATGTCAAACACAAGGCCCGGGGGCCGGATGCGGCCCGTGATGTGGTTTCATGTGGCCCGCAAAGCCATCCTGGAAACAGAGAGGGAATGGCCCCCGCTGCCTTGGCCCTGGCCGCTCGGGAGCCAATGTACACTGTCCCACTCCTGCTCAGGCCCCCACAGGCACCCTTGATGTGAACAATGTAGAGCTGGCCATGCCCACCCAGTAGGCCACGCCCCCCCTGGCCACACCTACCCCCCCCCCGAGGACAACCACAATGCTGATGCGGCCCTCAATGAAATTGAGTTTGACACCCCTGTTCTAGATGAAGACACGAATTTTACTATCAGGAGCTACAAATCTGTTTCACAAATAAATAGAGACAGAAGTGACCTTTAAAATGGAGGGGGGGCAGAATGGAGTTCTCTCTCTCTCTCTCTCCCTATTCCCTCCCTCCCAAGAAAAAAAAATCCCATCGCTCTCTTTGCATCCTTGGAGATCAAAAGAGACAAAGAAATTCTGGCACTTGGGTATGATACTTGCAATGTATGTGTGGGTGGTTTCATACGGTAGTTGCTTTGCTCCATCTTTGTGGGGTGTGTTTGTGTGTGGGGTCCTTGTTCTGCTTTTATTCCATGACCTGTGGGAACTTGTTTCTTTGGATGATAGTGGAAGTGACAGGATGGAGAAGGCGAGAATTGAGAGTGAATATTCACGGCTGAAGGGAAGAATCCACCTGCTCACCTTCATTCTGGGAGTGGAGGTTTTGCACACTCTCCAGGTCAGCCCTGAACACCCAGTCAGGGTCCAGAAAGTTCTTCACCTCCACCCCTTCCATCCAAGGCACCAGAGGCTCCATCTCCCTGGTGAGGTTGTCATAGCGAGCGATGGGCTGGTCGTCCAGGTGGACCATGGAGAGAAACTGAGGCAGCCCCTGGCTGGGCTCTGATACTTGCAGGTAGGAATAATATAGGGAGTGCTTGGAAGAGCCTAGAAAGGGAAGTGGTAAAGGGGCAGAATTAGGAAGGAAGGAAGGAAGGAGAGGAAGTGAGGGAAAGAAAGTGGGAGGGAGGGAGGAAGAAAAAGAAAGAAAAAAGAGGAGGGAGGGAAAGAAAGGGAGGGAGGAGGAAAGAAAAAAAGAGGGAGGGAGAAGGAAAGAAAGAGGGAGGGAGAAAGTAAAAAAGAAAGGGAGGGAGGAAGAGAAAGAAAGGAAGGAAGGAGGGAAAGAAAGGGAGGGAGAAAGAAAGAAAGAGGGAGGGAGAAAGAATAAGAAAGGAAGAAAGGAAGAGGGTGGGTGGAAGAAAAAAAAGGGAGGGAAAGAAAGAAAGAAGGAGAAAGAAAGAGGGAGGGAGGGAGGGAGAAAGTAAAGAAGAAAGAGGGAGGAAGGAAAAGAAAGAAAGAAAGAAAGAAAGAAAGAAAGAAAGAAAGAAAGAAAGAAAGAAAGAAAGAAAGAAAAAAGAAAGAATCCTGTGTGTGAACCTGGAAGAGGTGTGAACTCCAGAAGAGCTTTTGACTGACCCTAAAATTCCCAATCCCTTGGAAATGGACTTTCTGGGTCAGGCAGCTGAAGCACTGGGAGTACTTCTGACCTCTTGAGCTAGTCTTGCTGACCTTTCCCCTCCCCAACACCCTCACGATCGTGCGAGGAGGGTCAGCCGGACTCGCCCACCCGCTTGGGGCTTCCAAGGGCGGCCCTCTTCCGGGAGATCCAACTTTGGCAAGAGAGAAACAAACTCCGCAAAGATCAAAGCAGGGAAACGAGAGAACGGCCGAAATGGGGGGAAAACCTAGAGAGCTCATTCGGTCCAAGATTCTACCCGTGCAAACAATGAACGTCAAGGCGGAGGGAGGGAGCACCTGGTCGAAGCTCCTGGAAGGGAGGGATCCTGGATAGAGGGCTGGGAAAGGGAGCGCTTAATGGAGAAGGCGGAATGACATAGAAAGAGGACCAATGTCGGTGCTTCAAGGTGCTCTTTCTCCCACCCGGAAGCCCCCCCCCATCCCCCAAGGTCCGAACAGTCCCTCTGAGCATCGGTGCAGTATCAGAAATGGGTTCCTGGCGGGGGAAGGACCGGGAAAGGTAGGCGAGGCGGCTGCGGCTCCGCGTTCCGTCCTCTCCCTGCGATACTCACCGCATGAGAAGCCCCGCAGCAGGACCAGCCCGATAGCCGCCCCCAGGAGCCAGACGGGTGCAGAGCGGAGCAGCATCCATGCAGCCCGGGCGGGCCTGATTTGCGCGGCAGATTTGGCTCCAGCCAGTCTTTTCCCGTCGGATTTTGCTCTGGCCCTCCCCTTCCGACCACCAGCTCTAGCCCCGCCCTCCTATTCAATTCTATTCCTTTCCCGCGCTTTCTATTAATGGGAGATGGCTCTGCTCTCCCGTTATTATTCAGGGCAATTTATCCTTCCTTCCTCCTCTTTCTTTCCTTCCTTCTTCCTTCCTTCCTTCCTTTTTCTTTCTTTTTCCCCGCCAGATTTTGCTCTCGCCCTTCCCTCTACTACACCTGTTTCAGTGAGAAAACCGATATAAGGTAGATATGATCAGTCAAGAGGGGTTTCAAATAACATGCAGGATAAGAGAAAAATCCAACCCAACTTGTAAAGGAGAACGCGTCCAAGGTGTTTTCAACGTAAGGGTGCACACTCCCTGCTTGTCGCAACCAGCCTTTTGTTACACAATTCAAACAAAGAAGGAAAACTCGATACATTCGAACGAGGTCTTATTCATCCCATAATATGAGTAGGGTGTGTGTGTGCAAATTACAGTAGCACTGGGAAGTGCTGATATTTATAATATGTATAATTACCAGTCTAACGGCCCAACCAGTTTTTGTCCAATTCTAACAGTCAGTTCTGAGGTTTCTCTACTTGCTACTTAGCGTCAGAACCAGCAACAGTTAATATTATATAGGTTATCGCCCCTCCCCTACGGGATTTGCTTGGGCTTGCAACATTTTGGCTTTCCTGCCAGAGTCCACAAAATATTAATCAATTTATTAATCAGACTTATGGTTTTCAATTGCAGGACTCTCAATGGCTCGCTAAACAAGAATGTATAATTAAAAATCATTGTTTTAAATTTTATACCACCTGACTCCCAACAACTCTGAATGGTTTACAAATGATTAAAATATTAAAACAAGAAAAGAACACAACACAGAACAAAAAAAATAATTAGAGATAAACATCTAGGAGGAAGAGGAGGAGGAAGGGGGAAGGAGAAAGGAAGGAGAAAGGGGAGGAGAGGAAGAGGAATAGGGGAAGGGGGAGGAGGAGGAAGGAGAAGGGGAGGAAGAGAAAGAGGGGAGAGGGGAGGATTTTGATCCCAAAGCCTTGGGAGAAAGTCCCTGGCACATTCCTCTTCCACGGGACCGCAACTTCAAAGCATAACAGAATCACAGAGTTGGAAGGGACTTTGGAGGTCATCTAGTCCAACCCCCTGGTCAAGCAGGAGAACCTATACCGTTTCAGACAAATGGCTGTCCAGTCTCTTCGTAAAAACTTCCAGTGTTGGAGCATTCACAACTTCTGGAGGCAGGCCGTTCCACTGGTGAATTGTTCTGAAATTTCTCCTTAGTTCTAGGTTGCTTCTCTCCTTGATAAGCCATCCAAGACCACATTCAAGATTCAATATTATTCGAGAGCAAAAACGGAGATCGGAGAAGAAACACCGGAGACGAACCGGAATATGGGGGGAGGGGGGAGACTCTCAACTCAACCGGTCCTGATCGTGGCTAGCAAACTCCGAAGTGCACAAGAAGAACCGCGGCGAGCGAGCTAACCCAAGAGCGCTCCGAACGGCTCCTTTCCTGCCCCGCAAGACTGAGGTCCTCCCCCCCCCCCGCCCGTCCCCCTGGGCTCTGAGCTGAACTCTAGCTCCGCCCTCCCGCTTGCTGATTGGTCTCCATCGCCCTGCCCCCCCCTTTGGAATCTTTCGCCCCACCCTCTGAAAACCCCAGGCATTGTCCGCACTGACTCTTGCCCCGCCCTTCTTCCCAGCGCTTCCTATTGGGGGGGGGGCTGACCGTTGTTTTTCAGGGCGGTTTTATAGATTGGTTGAATCAGGAGTACCAGGCAGAAGTTGGGGTGTACCGCTTCAGGAAATCCCCCTCCTCCGCCCGACGTCTTTTCTTGGCCGAGGGATCCTTGATTTCCACACGGATCTCTTTTCTTTTCTTTTCTTCTTCTTTTCTTTCTTCCTTCCTTCCTTTCTTTCCCTCCCTCCTTCTCTTCTTTTTATCTTCCTTCCTTCCTTCCTTCCTTCCTTTCTCCCTCCCTCCCTCTTTCTTTCTTTTCTTTCTTTCTCTCTCTTTCGTTCTTTCTTTTCCCTCCCTCCCTCCTCTTCTTTTTTCCTTCCTTCCTTCCTCCCTCCCTCCCTCCCTCCCGCTTTCTTTCCTTCTCCCTCCCTCCCTCCCTCCCTCTTTCTTTCTTTCTTTCTTTTTTTCCCTCAGCAGAAATTTACTTTTTCAATCTCTAATTTTCAAGCCCAAGAGTCGGTTTGGCAGTCGCGTCACTTTCTAGGTATTTGATTTCAGTGACATCTCTGGCTGTCACGCGGGGCCATTTAGACTAATAGAGTTGGAAGGGACCTGGAAGGTTTTCTAGTCCAAACCCCTGCTCAAGCAGGAGACCCTGTATAGCATTTCAGACAAATGGTCGTCCAGTCGCTTTTTCTGAAGGCGAAAGCTATTCCGTTGGTTAGTTGCTCTCACCGTTGGGAATTTTCTCCTTAGTTCTAGGTTCTCTCATGCTATCCTGCCTTCTTTTTCTTTCGGCTTTGCGATCAAAACGGCCTCGGTCGCTGTCTTCCCGGGGCGAATCCGGAGTCGCACCGAAGCAAACACGCTCCATTTGAAGGGTTTGATTCGTTCTCGGGCCGCGTTCGGAGTCTGGATGTACCGGACCAGAAGGGGGAGACCGGTGCTGAGCTGGTGGGGGCAGGGCTGGAGGAGGGGCCGGGTTCAGATTTGGTGACCACCGGCGGCCCCTGAGATGGGGGCGATGGTATTGTGCCTGGCGCCCCACTTGCTCCTGGGGGCGGGAGCCCGGGAAGCTGCTCAGGACACACAATTTGTGGGAGGAAGGTGGATAGAAGCATCTGGGTCGGGCCTAGTCCCCCACGGAATGGCTCCTTCCCCAGCAGAAACTCCCTCCACGTCCTTGCGCTGTGCTGAGCCCCATTTAATAACTTTTCCTCAAGTACGTAATTTATACATTTAACTGCGTCACAATGTTAGTAAAGTGACGTTTGCGTTTTTTGAGAAAAAAAAAAAGGAAGAACAATCCGGACTCTGCTGAGCGTTTCTCTGTGCTGGTCCCGTCACTTGGCTATGCCCAAACTCGAACCTTCTTCCCCTCGCCCCCTCCCCTCCCCTCCTCCTCCCCTTCCTTTCCTCCTCTCTTTCGCTTCCCCCTTCCCCTCCCCTTCCTCCTCTCTTCCTCTTCCTCTCCCCTCCTCCTCCTCCTCTTCTTCCTCTCTTCCCCTCCCCCTCCTCCCATTCCTCCTCTCTTCCTCTTCCCCTCCTCTTTCTCCCCTCCCTCCTCTCTTCATCTTCCCCTCCCCTTCCCTCCTCCTCCCTTCCTCCTCTCTTCCTCTTCCTCTTCCCCTCCCCCTCCTCCTCTCTTCCTCTTCCCCTAACCCTCCCCCCTCCTCCTCGGAATGCATGTCTTCCCACGCCCTTTTACTGACGGGAACTGCCTGCTCTTCTTAAAGCCCCTTGAGTCCTTGGACCCCTTCTGGGAGCCTGATATAAGAGCCCGAAGGCAAGGCCCCCACCGGCTGTGAAGCCCCGGAACACAAGGATTTAAGATATGGCTGTTCAGACACAAACACACACGGACACACCCACACACACGGACATATAAGCAGACACCACAACACTCATTCACTCAGCCAGGGCCTCTGTACTTCCCTGGAGCCTGTCCTGGGCCATTTCCCATGCTTACGGACAGGAGAGTGACAATCCCACCCCCAGTAAAAGTTATAGATTGTTGCCTTCTGTTTTGGGGGACTGGTGACTGACAATCCGATTCTTAAGAGCAACTGAAAAAGCCGTTGGGAAATTGGAAGGAAGCGGAGCGGTAGATTCCCTAATTTTGTAGGGTTTCTTTCAAAATCGGTTCAAACTCCCTACTGGTTAATTTCAGTGTTCTTGAACACCCCCTCTCACCGAAGCCGTTTCTCTGCTGGCAGGAAAACTCTAATAAGGACAACGGAGAACAAGAAAAGAATAAAGATCAGAGCTTAGAAGACGTAAAATTGTTCCTTGGCTTTGTTTTTCCTCCTCCTGCTGAAATGAATGAGGATTTCTCTATATCCATTTCCGGGCTTTCCAGAGAGACCTGCAACAGTTCTGCCTTTTAGCGCCCAACCATGGCAACGACTCGTGCTTGTTTATTGCGTGTGTACCTCACTGACCTCATGCTTGTCCCTTCTGGCGCAGAAAAGGATAAGAAAACGCAAGCAAAAATACATTATTAAATACATTAAATCCACCAGAGAAAAGAAAGCGAACTATTGTTAAGTCGAATCCACACCGAGAATTTACTTTGCTTCTCCATAATATAAATCATCTTTACTCCAGTTCTCTTGCTTTCCATGTCGCCTCCTCGTCTCTTTTCCAGACTTTCAGCACCTGGACAGCAACCTTGGATTTAGAATAGAATAGAATAGAATAGAATAGAATAGAATAGAATAGAATAGAATAGAATAGAATAGAATAGAATAGAATAGAATAACAGAGTTGGAAGATCTTAGAGGTCTTCTAGTCCAACCCCCTGCTCAGGCAGGAAACCCATACCATTTCAGACAAATGGTTGTCTAATCTCTTCTTAAAAACTTCCAGGGTTGAAGCATTCACAACTTCTGGAGGCAGGTTGTTCCACTGGTTAATTGTTCTGTCAGGAATTTTCTTCTTAGCAGTTCTAGGTTGCTCCTCTCCTTGGTTAGTTTCCATCCATTGCTTCTTGTCCTGCCTTCAGGTGCTTTGGATAATAGCTTGACTCCCTCTTCTTTGTGGCAACCCCTGAGATATTGGAAGACTGATATCATGTCACCCCTGGTCCTCTGAACCTTTTTAAGAATCTCAACATCTTTTTTATATTGTGGTGACCAAATGTTTTCAAAGAAAAAAACAAGAAAGTCCAGTTGCCTTTTGGAAAACAGTAGTTTGGGGTGGGGAAAAAAAAAAAATTTCACCCAAGGATCTCTGCAACAAGATCAACTTTTTGCTTCCTCTTGGAACCACATGGAATCCTTTATCCTTCAGACTCAGTGAATTATCTCTTGGAGTTGTGTTTCAAGGGATTCGTTTGTATCTCTCCCTGTGCCATCTGGATGAGGCGACCTACACATTCAATATTTTTTTTTTAAAAAGACAATATTACCACTTCAAATGTAAGGCACAAATCTTTCTGATGCCCCACCATGCGCTGCGAAGGATCTCAGTCAGGATCAAAGTGCTTAACCAACATTTATTCTTGGGCAGATGGGGGGTCTATTTCATGCTGTCCAGTAGGAGACCCTTCCTTTTAAAGTTCTCCATTTCCTTCGGCTCCTTATCCAAAATCTGGCAAGCTTCATATCAGTCTTTCTTTACTGCTTCCAACATGTGAGTCTATCAACAATAGGGGGGAAGGCAGGCTTAGTTTGCTTCATTGGCCATTGATTCACTCTTCTGTGATTATGAGCCATGGAGTCATCCTGGCAACTGTGCACATGACAAGTCACCAGCCAGAGCATAGAACAACTCAAAAGAAGTATACAAGATTGGAAGATGTGGAGAGACCCGGCCCATAGAATCACCTGTCTGTGTTACGGGATGATGGTGACGTTATCCATCATCATTATCCTATAAGTTATGGATAACATCATTGTCATTCTCCTATCAGACACACGGTCCCTTCCAAAACGTATACAACAACGAGAAGCACAACTCATCACTTGGGAAGTCACAAAGCTCTTCCAGCCCTTCACTGGTAACTCTTTGACAACGTTAGAAGGCTCACCCCTCCCCTCCCCCCCTCCAATCTGGCTCCTTTGCATCATCAACGAGTAGCCATTGAGAGAAACGGTGGGTGGGGCCTGTTCAGGAAGACTCACATGTCTCCACCCCAAAACCCCCAGCCAGCCTGCTGGCCTTTCGAACCGCCCTGGGGTTAGATCTGGCATTCCCCTTCGCTCCGGCCGGGTCCGTGAATGCCAGATTCAAGAAGACTGCCCGCAATCTGCCCGGCCTCCCCTCTGGCCCCGGGCAGCACCTCTGCCTCACGCACACACGCGCGCACGATCAGCCTCCGTGCTGCCAGCACCCGCAATCTGCCCGGCCTCCCCTCTGGCCCCGGGCAGCACCTCTGCCTCGCGCCCACACGCGCGCACGATCAGCCTCCGTGCTGCCAGCACCCGCAATCTGCCCGGCCTCCCCTCTGGCCCCGGGCAGCACCTCTGCCTCGCGCGCACACGCGCGCACGATCAGCCTCCGTGCTGCCAGCACCCGCAATCTGCCCGGCCTCCCCTCCGCCTGCTTTGCGCAGCTCCTCCTGCCCCCCCCTGCGCCCCCCGTTAACCTTCCCGCCGCCATGCAGGGTAAGGTTGGTGCCCCCGCCCCTGCCCAGATGCCCTCGCCTCCCCCAAGCATTTTTTTACTCACCTGCTTTCAGCTGCACTCCCTTTCTCCTTTTGCTTCTCTGTCTTCGTTTGCTTCTCTGCCTTCGCCACGTGCTTTTGGGTAAAAAAAAAAAGTTCCATGAGACTTTCTAACTTCTCGCGAGAAGTTAGAAAGTCTCATGGAACTTTTTTTTGGTCTCACAAACACATGGCGAAGGCCGAGAAGGGCAGGAGAAAGGGAGTGCAGCTGAAAGCAGGTGAGTAAAAGAAAACGCTTGGGGGAGGCGACGGCATCTGGGTGGGGGCGGGGGGGAGGGACCCAGGCAATGCGTCACGCAGCTCCGGTGGAATCTCCCCTGAAGACTGCGTGAGGCTGCCTGCCGCCCCCAAGGCCGCCGCCAATCAGCTGGAGCTGCGCGCTTTGATCCTGGGCTCTCAGTAGGACCCAGGCAACGTGCAGTTCCAGCTGACTTTGCCACAAGCAATTTGTAATATTTTTTTTACATTTTTTTAACATGTTTTTTCAACCCGTCCTACGCGTACCACCAGCCATGTGCTCACATACCACTGGCTGAAAAGCCCTGCTTTAGAGCATAGGTTGACCCCCTCTTCTTTGTGGCAACCCCTGAGATATTGGAAGACTGCTATCACGTCCATCTTGGACCTTCTAGAACTCAATTTGTGAGCTTGAGAGGAGCAGCAATTTAGTTTCTACACACACACACACACACACACACTACATTAAGGAAAATTGCACCCTTCAGATTGAATGTCCTTGATTTTGCCAAGAGTAAACTAGAGGCAAGGTGAAAAGGTTCTCTGGAGGAGGAGCTTCTTTCCAGGAGAAGGAGGGAATCCCATCTCTTGGAGAAGAGTTCATGACTGACATGGTGGGAGAAGTCCAGGAAGTCCAGAGCACCCTTGGTCCATCAACGACACCAAACAGGACCAGGCTAAAGAGCTGCTGAGCATCCAGCTGCCAGCAGATGTGCCTGGCTGCCTCAGCTGTCCTCTATAATCGCTCCCCTCCCCAGGATGTCTCCATCTTCCCAAATGGGGCAGGCTTAAGGTCATTTCCTGGTGGGTTCACACAGGTCCACCCGCAAGAGAAGAAAGGTGTGTGTCTCCATGTTGAGCCTGTCACCTACCATTTCTTAGAGAGTGGAGTGGAGTGGAGTGGAATATAGAATAGAATAGAATAGAATAGAATAGAATAGAATAGAATAGAATAGAATAGAATAGAATAGAATAGAATAGAATAGAATAGAATAGAACAGAACAGGATTGAATAGTTGGAAAGGTCCTTGGAGGTCTTCTATCAAGTCCAACCCACTGCTGAGGCAGGAAACCCTATACTGGTGGACATTTCTAAGGCAGCATATATAAGATCATCCTTGTCTCCATTTCTTGATTTCAAACATTATTAGAAGACACTAGTTGTTAGCATGACTTCACAATTTTTGCCCTTACAGTTTTTATTATAAAACCCAAAGGTATAAAAATAGAAAAAAATACAAAAATATTTAAAAATACAGATTTGCTTTGTTATAAAAAACATTGAAGTAGGACGCTGAGCACCCACTGCCAGCTCTTTATTCAATGGCTTTTTAATCCACTCTGTGCGAAGAAAAACCTTGAACAAAGGAGAAATGAGGATTTTTATACACTCTGGGCAGCTGTGACGGGAAGAATGCAGGGGATCCGATTAGCTGACAGATTTGGGGGAAGGAGGGAGGTTTCCTGGCGTGAAAAATCACAATATCCTTTGTTGTAAAAACTGCCCTTGTTGGAGGGAATATAAAAGGGAAGGATGGCTTAGATAATGGGGGGCGTGTCTCACAGGGAGGAAAACCTCCTGGTTTTTTTTAACCTTCTGAACAATAATTTCCTTGTTTAAGGTTGAGCAAATAAATGTGTGATGGATGACCTTGGCAGATCAGGAGAAAGAATTGTTTCTGAAGAAACAATTGCAGAATGAGGGAGGAGCCCAAAGTGATTTAAAGTCAGAAAAAGAAACTTCAGAAGGACGTGCCCTAACGGATCAAATAGTTAAAAGTGGAAGTTGGAGAAATTTGTACCCTCAGACTCGGCACGTTTCCTGTCTGGTTTAACTGACAGTCCTTGATCTAAATTCCAGACAGGCAGTTGAGGACTGTGAAATTTATAGACCAAAATGGCTGCTTGGGATCCCCTTTCCTTCTGATTCCTTATGGCAGGATGTTTATGGAGATTCTCAATCATCCTGGTCAAGCTTGTCCCAGAGGTGCTTTTTTTTCCCCCAAAAGGCAACTGGACTGCCTTGGAGTTTTTTTTTCTTTGAAGCAATTTTTTGCTTCTCGGCCAAGAAGCTTTTAGAACTGAAAAACTGAACTTAACTTCAAACAGAAGAAGCATCTTCTTGGGTGACCAGAATAGAATAACAGACTTGGAAGGGACCTTGGAGGTCTTCTAGTCCAACCCCCTGCTCAGGCAGGAAACCCTATACCATTTCAGACAAATCTGAATCTCTTCTTAAAAACTTCCAGTGTTGGAGCATTCACAATTTCTGGAGGCAAGCTGTTCCACTGATTAATTGTTCTAACTGTCAGGAAATTTCTCCTTAGTTCTAGGTTGCTTCTCTCTTTGGTTAGTTTCCACCCGTTGCCACTTGTCTTGCCTTCTGGTGCTTTGGAGAAGAGCTTGACTCCCTCTTCTTTGTGGCAACCCCTGAGATACTGGAACACTACTATCATGTCACCCCTAGTCCTTTTCTTCATTAAACATAGCCAATTCCAGCAACTGTTCTTTTTTTTTTTTTTTAAATATATTTTATTAGATTTTATAGGGGTACAGGGATAACATTAAGGTGCTTAGGAACCACCATGGAGGTGGGTATATTAAACATCCAAAAAAAGAAAGACAATCACAAATATATAACTCAACTCAAATCTTTTAAACTTCCCTCTCTAATTCCCTCATTTAATTTTACATATTCAAATTAATAAATTCTATATAAATTTCAAACGGTCCTATCAAATATCAGTTACATTTCAATTCTAAAAGTCCAAATCCTGTTTTTAAGCTTTACTAACTTACAATTACTATATTTCAATTAGCCTTAAATAGACATATTATTAACACTTCGGGTGCCCTTTTTTTTTTTACATAATTATATCTGGTATATTGTTCTCGCAACAACATTCCCATATCTTCTTCATTGATACCATTTTTTTCTCTTATCACCCATCCCTCTTATTCTCCTTTTATTTCCAAATAATTCTCTTAAAATAAAAATATCAGGCCAACAAATAAATTTCTATCTAATTTAAATATATATTCTATCAATGCCTCTATATCTATAAAAATCTTTTTAAACCAGTAGATAAAGTTTACTTCTCCAATACATATCATATCTAAAACAGAGTAATATTACAAAGGGTATCCTCTTAAAAATTTCACGTGTTCCATTAGTTGTTAAGTCAGTCAAGAAATCAAAGCCTTTTTAATCCCATTAAATAAGACTTTAAAATACGTTTTTAAATCTAACTCTGGGCTTCTTTCTATGCCATAGTGGTTTCCATAGTAAGGTTCCTACATAATCAAACCACAATATTAAAAGGTCCATATTCTTTAACGCTTCAAATTGGTCAAAGTTCTCTTTACTTTCTTCTAATAGCCTTTGGATGGTAAAAGCTGTTTTATTCCATGTTATATTTGCCAATTGTTTATCCACCTTTTCTCGATTTTCAATAAGTTGTATCTGAGTGTCAGTCTCTGTTGGTGTTGGTATTGATGCTTCAGACATCTCTGTTGAAGTTGTTGTATAGTCATCAGACTTCTCGATAGGTTGTGTTGGAAGTTGAATAAAATTAGTTTGTTTTGTGGTTTCCACGGTTTCTCTCAGTGTAGGGAAAAGGGATTGAAAATAGGAACTCACATCCTCTGCAGCTTCTAAAATTGTTTCCAATATGAGTTCATAGTCCAGTTGTGTATTAAGTTCCATATCGATAGTAATAAGGCTTTTTAATCTTTAATCTTTAAAGAAGGCTCTACTTCATAAGAATCAAGCAAGCATTCACCTTCAATTTTCAATAGGCCAGCTGCATCGTTATCTTGTAGTTATCACTCTTTCAGGGTCATAGCCATTCCCAGCCATAAAGAAATATAATTGCAGTACCACTTTTCGACACAAGATGTCCTCAGCAAACCAAAAAATCCTTTTTTTTTTTTTCTTTCCAAATAATAGATTTTTTATTTTTCGTGTTAAAAAAGATGAAGAAAGGGTTCAAAATAATAAATGCGTAGTTGTAACAATAATAGTCAAGAATAAAATGTTTTCAGGTCCCCTCAGTATTCCAAAATTTAAATAGTCCATCGAAATTAACTGGTTTTTATTTATATATTTTTTTTTCCAACGCTGTTTTTCCCCATTGCCCAAACGCTGCTTCCTCACGACAGGGAAATAGTTCAAAGAAAGCTTTAACAGGAAAGTAGTTAGGGAAAAAAAAAGGGGGTAGGAAAGGTCTCACCCGGATTCTCCACGGGGGTTCTTTCGCTTAGATGTTCTTCTGGCTTTCAGCTGGTGCGACGAAGTGATCGTCCATTTTATTGGGCGATCTTTTCCTCCGGCGGCCCTAAGGAGAAAGCTCGAACTGGGGAGAGCCGCCGCTCTTCCCCAGTCGAGCAGGAGCCTCCTCTAACGGTGGTCGCCTCTACGGGGCGACTTTCGACCCGATTAAGGGTCTACCGGCGGAGGGAAAGCAGCCGGTGGGAGAGATCTCTCCGTGCGACTGCTGGTGTCGCGATCCGGAACCGGAAGCCCCAGCAACTGTTCTTTATATGTTTTAGCCTCCAGTCCCCTAATCATCTTTGTTGCTCTTCTCTGTACTCTTTCTAGAGTCTCAACATCTTTTTTACATCGCGGTGACCAAAACTGGATGCAGTATTCCAGGTGTGGCCTCACCAAGGCATTGTAAAGTGGTATTAACACTTCACGTGGTCTCGATTCTATCCCTCTTGTTAATGCAGCCTAGCACTGTGCTGGCTTTTCTGGCAGCTGCAGCACATGGTTGGCTCATATTTAAGTGATTGTCTACTAGGACTCCCAGATCCCTCTGACAGTTACTGCTACTGAGCAAAGTACCACCTACACTGTACCTGTGCACTTGGTTTTTCTACGAGAAGCGAAACGTTCTCATAGAAAAAAACAAACAGACAGGAAAGTCCAGTTGCCTTTTGGAGAAAAGAGCCTTCGAGTCTTTATGGGAAGGTTTTTTGGGGGAGGGGGTCCTGGCTCCCACTCACAGGGTATTTCCAGTTCACTTACATCTGCAGAGGAGGATTGCCACAAACGGCAACAGGACAAGAGGGATGGTCCCCAGCAGAACGAACCGATTTCTGGCTAAAGGAAGAGAAACACATTTCTGTTTAGAACATGAGCTATAAAGGGAGGGAAATCCCAGACTGACAATGGTTCTATTTTCTGGGAGGAATCTTGATTGAGCTCAGTGGACTTAATTTAGAGAAGAGACATTAAGATACCCTGAAAAAAGTAATCTTGGCCTGGAATGGGGAAGAGGATGAGATACTGAGAGCTTGATGCTCTCCAAAGCCTCCTGCACAGATGTTGCGTCCCCTACTGGGAGGCATTGAGCAGAGGAAGCATCTCCCCACTTGCTGGGCCCCCTGTGTTGGGACTTCATTTGGAGGACATCCCTGCCCTCCCAGGTCCATCCTTTCTTCAGAGAAAGGATGATTTTGATTGATAAAAGTTCCTGAGTGATGCCCCCTGGAGCTTCTCCTGAGGCACAAGAAGTAAAAAAAAACCCAACCACAGTGTTTCTGCTTATCCCAAAGGTGCTTTTTCACGAGGCGACTGGACTTTCTTGTTTCTCTTTGAAGACGTTTCGCTTCTCATCCAAGAAGCTTCTTCAGCTCTGACTGGATGGTGGGGAATGGAAGGATATACATTCCTTGCAGACAGCTGGTCATTTGCATTCTTTTAGAGTCATTGAGGCCACTTGGAGGTTTAATTGTGTCCTTAGGGTCACCTGAGTAGTGCAAATGAGTGTGGAGCCTTCTTGGAACTGCTGAAAGGACCGTGTTGTAGACAGAAGATAAATGATGTCGTATCCCTCCCCCTCTGTTGAGAAAGGGCTGTTCAGTTTTGCCACAGATGGCCTCTTTGACTCCTCTTTCAAACCAGCAGTCCTCTCTGTCCAAAATGTGGACTTTGCTGTCTTTGAAAGGGTGGCCTATCTCCAATCTACAACACAGTCCTTTCAACAGTTCCAAGAAGGCTCCACACCCATTTGCACCACTCCGGTGATCCTGAGGACATGGATAAACCTTCAGGTGGCCTCAACGGCTCTCTAAAAGAATGCAAATGACCAGCTGTCTGCAAGGAACATAAATCCTTCCATTCCCCACCATCCAGTCAGAGCCTGAAGAAGCTTCTTGGATGAGAAGCGAAACGTCTTCAAAGAGAAACAAGAAAGTCCAGTTGCCTCCTGAACAAGCACCTTTGAGACAACCATGACCTGGATGACTGAGAATCTCCATAAGTGTTTCCGTTTCATTTTTCACCAAGACTTTTCTCACTTGCTATCAAGGTCTCACTTTCCCCTTTCCTGTCAAAACCCACTTTCTACCCTCCCCTAATTCTGCAAAAAACTAAATGCAGGATTAGAAGTGAGTTCTGCACTTCAAGGGTTTGACGAGACAGCGCAGCCCTTCTCTTTTTAACTTTTCCAACATGGTGAAAATTCCCCTTGCATTTGCTTCAACCTCTCTGTATCTCATCATCTTCCTCACTCCAGGCCAAGATCACTTTTTTTCAGGGCATCTTAATGTCTCCACTGTAAATGAAATCCACTGAGACGAAGGAAGATTCTGACCCAAAAGTAGAAAATGGTCCATCTGGGATTTCCCTCCCTTTATAGCTCATGTTCATAATACTCCTTACGGGAGGGGCCTTATAGTTGGTGGGAGGGTCCACCCTGCATCTCTCAGAGAAGCTCTGAGATGCCATTAGCATCATCTCAGCAGAAGGCTCCAGCAGAAGGACACAGGGATGGTTCCTTTGCTGCATCACAAGATCTGAGATGGCCCAGCAGCTTTTTTTTCTTCATTCTTTCCAACATAGGTGCTAATTCCTCTCTACTTACCTGGATGTTGCAGTTTCTCATCAGGCTCTTCCTTCCAGGCCAAGACCAGGGGCTCCTGTAAGCCATCATGCATCACATGGCACCAGTAGTGGTCCTTCTCCTTGGGGTCGATATCAATGCTGAGCCAGACATAGTAGGTCCCATCTGAGTTGGGGACTACGTTCCTATGGAGGGTCTCGTACTGGCAGACCTCTCCGTCCCTCATCCAGGTGGCCTGGATCTCCTTGGGGTAGTAGCCGTAGGCCTGGCAGATGAGGATCTCCACGTTGTCACTGGCGGTCTTGTGGGTCACCTTCCCCACTGGGAGCTCTGCAAAAACCAAGAAACAAGATGATTTCAGAGCAGGAATGTCGTACTATGACTAGGCCTGCTTCTCTGCTTCTCTCCTGAATGTTTAGTAGGCTTCAAAGTTTAGATCTGCTAGAGTCTCCTGGGAGGCAAGGTGAAACATAAGGATGGCTTTTCCCCAAAACAGGACCCCCCTCCCACCTGCATCCTCAAAAACCCAGCCTAGAGAGATCCTCAGGTTTCCTTCTCCAATGGACTCACCTGTCCTTTGCAGAGCCTTCTTCCCATAAGACAGGTATCTCTGCAGCCACTCAATGCAGTTCTCTTCCAGGTAGACTTTATTTCTCTGAGACCACCCTGGATCATCTTCCCACTCCTCCTTGACCTTCTCGGCCTTGGGCTGAGCTGTCACCCATCTGAGGGTCTCCTTCTCAAAGCTGATGAAGTCCATCCCGTCGTAGCCGTAGTGGAAATAGTCTTCTCGGCTCCCGTCTTCCCTGAGTTCACAGCCCCAAATCGCCTGCCAGGTGTGAAGCCCTGAAGTAGAACCTCAATGAGGTTGGAAAGGGTGGGGGTTCTTCCCCCCCATGTGCTCCTTTCTAGCCCCCTCTTCACCAAGAGTTTCAATCTCTTTCTAGATCAGACATGTCAAACACAAGGCCCGGGGGCCGGATGCGGCCCGTGATGTGGTTTCATGTGGCCCGCAAAGCCATCCTGGAAACAGAGAGGGAATGGCCCCCGCTGCCTTGGCCCTGGCCGCCCGGGAGCCAATGTACACTGTCCCACTCCTGCTCAGGCCCCCACAGGCACCCTTGATGTGAACGATGTAGAGCTGGCCATGCCCACCCAGTAGGCCACGCCCACCCTGGCCACACCTACCCGCCCCCCCCCCGAGGACAACCACAATGCTGATGCGGCCCTCAATGAAATTGAGTTTGACACCCCTGTTCTAGATGAAGACACGAATTTTACTATCAGGAGCTACAAATCTGTTTCACAAATAAATAGAGACAGAAGTGACCTTTAAAATGGAGGGGGGGCAGAATGGAGTTCTCTCTCTCTCTCTCTCCCTATTCCCTCCCTCCCAAGAAAAAAAAATCCCATCGCTCTCTTTGCATCCTTGGAGATCAAAAGAGACAAAGAAATTCTGGCACTTGGGTATGATACTTGCAATGTATGTGTGGGTGGTTTCATACGGTAGTTGCTTTGCTCCATCTTTGTGGGGTGTGTTTGTGTGTGGGGTCCTTGTTCTGCTTTTATTCCATGACCTGTGGGAACTTGTTTCTTTGGATGATAGTGGAAGTGACAGGATGGAGAAGGCGAGAATTGAGAGTGAATATTCACGGCTGAAGGGAAGAATCCACCTGCTCACCTTCATTCTGGGAGTGGAGGTTTTGCACACTCTCCAGGTCAGCCCTGAACACCCAGTCAGGGTCCAGAAAGTTCTTCACCTCCACCCCTTCCATCCAAGGCACCAGAGGCTCCATCTCCCTGGTGAGGTTGTCATAGCGAGCGATGGGCTGGTCGTCCAGGTGGACCATGGAGAGAAACTGAGGCAGCCCCTGGCTGGGCTCTGATACTTGCAGGTAGGAATAATATAGGGAGTGCTTGGAAGAGCCTAGAAAGGGAAGTGGTAAAGGGGCAGAATTAGGAAGGAAGGAAGGAAGGAGAGGAAGTGAGGGAAAGAAAGTGGGAGGGAGGGAGGAAGAAAAAGAAAGAAAAAAGAGGAGGGAGGGAAAGAAAGGGAGGGAGGAGGAAAGAAAAAAAGAGGGAGGGAGAAGGAAAGAAAGAGGGAGGGAGAAAGTAAAAAAGAAAGGGAGGGAGGAAGAGAAAGAAAGGAAGGAAGGAGGGAAAGAAAGGGAGGGAGAAAGAAAGAAAGAGGGAGGGAGAAAGAATAAGAAAGGAAGAAAGGAAGAGGGTGGGTGGAAGAAAAAAAAGGGAGGGAAAGAAAGAAAGAAGGAGAAAGAAAGAGGGAGGGAGGGAGGGAGAAAGTAAAGAAGAAAGAGGGAGGAAGGAAAAGAAAGAAAGAAAGAAAGAAAGAAAGAAAGAAAGAAAGAAAGAAAGAAAGAAAGAAAGAAAGAAAAAGAATCCTGTGTGTGAACCTGGAAGAGGTGTGAACTCCAGAAGAGCTTTTGACTGACCCTAAAATTCCCAATCCCTTGGAAATGGACTTTCTGGGTCAGGCAGCTGAAGCACTGGGAGTACTTCTGACCTCTTGAGCTAGTCTTGCTGACCTTTCCCCTCCCCAACACCCTCACGATCGTGCGAGGAGGGTCAGCCGGACTCGCCCACCCGCTTGGGGCTTCCAAGGGCGGCCCTCTTCCGGGAGATCCAACTTTGGCAAGAGAGAAACAAACTCCGCAAAGATCAAAGCAGGGAAACGAGAGAACGGCCGAAATTGGGGGAAAACCTAGAGAGCTCATTCGGTCCAAGATTCTACCCGTGCAAACAATGAACGTCAAGGCGGAGGGAGGGAGCACCTGGTCGAAGCTCCTGGAAGGGAGGGATCCTGGATAGAGGGCTGGGAAAGGGAGCGCTTAATGGAGAAGGCGGAATGACATAGAAAGAGGACCAATGTCGGTGCTTCAAGGTGCTCTTTCTCCCACCCGGAAGCTCCCCCCACCCCCCAAGGTCCGCACAGTCCCTCTGAGCATCGGTGCAGTATCAGAAATGGGTTCCTGGCGGGGGAAGGACCGGGAAAGGTAGGCGAGGCGGCTGCGGCCCCGCGTTCCGTCCTCTCCCTGCGATACTCACCGCAGGAGAAGCCCCGCAGCAGGACCAGCCCGATAGCCGCCCCCAGGAGCCAGACGGGTGCAGAGCGGAGCAGCATCCATGCAGCCCGGGCGGGCCTGATTTGCGCGGCAGATTTGGCTCCAGCCAGTCTTTTCCCGTCGGATTTTGCTCTGGCCCTCCCCTTCCGACCACCAGCTCTAGCCCCGCCCTCCTATTCAATTCTATTCCTTTCCCGCGCTTTCTATTAATGGGAGATGGCTCTGCTCTCCCGTTATTATTCAGGGCAATTTATCCTTCCTTCCTCCTCTTTCTTTCCTTCCTTCTTCCTTCCTTCCTTCCTTTTTCTTTCTTTTTCCCCGCCAGATTTTGCTCTCGCCCTTCCCTCTACTACACCTGTTTCAGTGAGAAAACCGATATAAGGTAGATATGATCAGTCAAGAGGGGTTTCAAATAACATGCAGGATAAGAGAAAAATCCAACCCAACTTGTAAAGGAGAACGCGTCCAAGGTGTTTTCAACGTAAGGGTGCACACTCCCTGCTTGTCGCAATCAGCCTTTTGTTACACAATTCAAACAAAGAAGGAAAACTCGATACATTCGAACGAGGTCTTATTCATCCCATAATATGAGTAGGGTGTGTGTGTGCAAATTACAGTAGCACTGGGAAGTGCTGATATTTATAATATGTATAATTACCAGTCTAACGGCCCAACCAGTTTTTGTCCAATTCTAACAGTCAGTTCTGAGGTTTCTCTACTTGCTACTTAGCGTCAGAACCAGCAACAGTTAATATTATATAGGTTATTGCCCCTCCCCTGCGGGATTTGCTTGGGCTTGGAACATTTTGGCTTTCCTGCCAGAGTCCACAAAATATTAATCAATTTATTAATCAGACTTATGGTTTTCAATTGCAGGACTCTCAATGGCTCGCTAAACAAGAATGTATAATTAAAAATCATTGTTTTAAATTTTATACCACCTGACTTCCAACAACTCTGAATGGTTTACAAATGATTAAAAATATTAAAACAAGAAAAGAACACAACACAGAACAAAAAAAATAATTAGAGATAAACATCTAGGAGGAAGAGGAGGAGGAAGGGGGAAGGAGAAGGGAAGGAAAAAGGGGAGGAGAGGAAGAGAAATAGGGGAAGGGGGAGGAGGAGGAAGGAGAAGGGGAGGAAGAGAAAGAGGGGAGAGGGGAGGATTTTGATCCCAAAGCCTTGGGAGAAAGTCCCTGGCACATTCCTCTTCCACGGGACCGCAACTTCAAAGCATAACAGAATCACAGAGTTGGAAGGGACTTTGGAGGTCATCTAGTCCAACCCCCTGGTCAAGCAGGAGAACCTATACCGTTTCAGACAAATGGCTGTCCAGTCTCTTCGTAAAAACTTCCAGTGTTGGAGCATTCACAACTTCTGGAGGCAGGCCGTTCCACTGGTGAATTGTTCTGAAATTTCTCCTTAGTTCTAGGTTGCTTCTCTCCTTGATAAGCCATCCAAGACCACATTCAAGATTCAATATTATTCGAGAGCAAAAACGGAGATCGGAGAAGAAACACCGGAGACGAACCGGAATATGGGGGGAGGGGGGAGACTCTCAACTCAGCCGGTCCTGATCGTGGCTAGCAAACTCCGAAGTGCACAAGAAGAACCGCGGCGAGCGAGCTAACCCAAGAGCGCTCCGAACGGCTCCTTTCCTGCCCCGCAAGACTGAGGTCCTCCCCCCCCCACGCCCGTCCCCCTGGGCTCTGAGCTGAACTCTAGCTCCGCCCTCCCGCTTGCTGATTGGTCTCCATCGCCCTGCCCCCCCCTTTGGAATCTTTCGCCCCACCCTCTGAAAACCCCAGGCATTGTCCGCACTGACTCTTGCCCCGCCCTTCTTCCCAGCGCTTCCTATTGGGGGGGGGGGGGCTGACCGTTGTTTTTCAGGGCGGTTTTATAGATTGGTTGAATCAGGAGTACCAGGCAGAAGTTGGGGTGTACCGCTTCAGGAAATCCCCCTCCTCCGCCCGACGTCTTTTCTTGGCCGAGGGATCCTTGATTTCCACACGGATCTCTTTTCTTTTCTTTTCTTCTTTTCTTTCTTTCTTCCTTTCTTTCTTTCCCTCCCTCCTTCTCTTCTTTTTATCTTCCTTCCTTCCTTTCTCCCTCCCTCCCTCCCTCTTTCTTTTTCTTTCTTTCTTTCTCTTTCGTTCTTTCTTTTCCCTCCCTCCCTCCCTCCTTCTCTTCTTTTTTCCTTCCTTCCTTCCTTCCTTCCTCCCTCCCTCCCGCTTTCTTTCCTTCTCCCTCCCTCCCTCCCTCCCTCTTTCTTTCTTTCTTTCCCTCAGCAGAAATTTACTTTTTCAATCTCTAATTTTCAAGCCCAAGAGTCGGTTTGGCAGTCGCGTCACTTTCTAGGTATTTGATTTCAGTGACATCTCTGGCTGTCACGCGGGGCCATTTAGATTAATAGAGTTGGAAGGGACCTGGAAGGTTTTCTAGTCCAACCCCCTGCTCAAGGAGGAGACCCTGTATAGCATTTCAGACAAATGGTCGTCCAGTCGCTTTTTCTGAAGGCGAAAGCTATTCCGTTGGTTAGTTGCTCTCACCGTTGGGAATTTTGTCCTTAGTTCTAGGTTCTCTCATGCTATCCTGCCTTCTTTTTCTTTCGGCTTTGCGATCAAAACGGCCTCAGTCGCTGTCTTCCCGGGGAGAATCCGGAGTCGCACCGAAGCAAACACGCTCCATTTGAAGGGTTTGATTCGTTCTCGGGCCGCGTTCGGAGTCTGGATGTACCGGACCAGGAGGGGGAGACCGGTGCTGAGCTGGTGGGGGCAGGGCTGGAGGAGGGGCCGGGTTCAGATTTGGTGACCACCGGCGGCCCCTGAGATGGGGGCGATGGTATTGTGCCTGGCGCCCCACTTGCTCCTGGGGGCGGGAGCCCGGGAAGCTGCTCAGGACACACAATTTGTGGGAGGAAGGTGGATAGAAGCATCTGGGTCGGGCCTAGTCCCCCACGGAATGGCTCCTTCCCCAGCAGAAACTCCCTCCACGTCCTTGCGCTGTGCTGAGCCCCATTTAATAACTTTTCCTCAAGTACGTAATTTATACATTTAACTGCGTCACAATGTTAGTAAAGTGACGTTTGCGTTTTTTGAGAAAAAAAAAAAAGGAAGAACAATCCGGACTCTGCTGAGCGTTTCTCTGTGCTGGTCCCGTCACTTGGCTATGCCCAAACTCGAACCTTCTTCCCCTCGCCCCCTCCCTCCATCCCAACGAAGCTTTCGATGGATTAAGAGAGGGAAAGAACAAGGAACAGCCCAGGACGCCGATCTGGAAGCTTCATATCCCATACGACTCAGAATGCATGCATTCCTATCTTCCATCACACTCATAACACATTCACTCCCTTCTCCTCGTCCAATAATCTTTCTCCCCTCCCTCCGCTATGCATGCGTCACCTCCCCTTCCCCTCCTCCTCCCCTTCCTCCTCTCTTCCTCTTCCTCTTCCCCTCCCCCTCCTCCTCTCTTCCTCTTCCCCTAACCCTCCCCCCTCCTCCTCGGAATGCATGTCTTCCCACGCCCTTTTACTGACGGGAACTGCCTGCTCTTCTTAAAGCCCCTTGAGTCCTTGGACCCCTTCTGGGAGCCTGATATAAGAGCCCGAAGGCAAGGCCCCCACCGGCTGTGAAGCCCCGGAACACAAGGATTTAAGATATGGCTGTTCAGACACAAACACACACGGACACACCCACACACACGGACATATAAGCAGACACCACAACACTCATTCACTCAGCCAGGGCCTCTGTACTTCCCTGGAGCCTGTCCTGGGCCATTTCCCATGCTTACGGACAGGAGAGTGACAATCCCACCCCCAGTAAAAGTTATAGATTGTTGCCTTCTGTTTTGGGGGACTGGTGACTGACAATCCGATTCTTAAGAGCAACTGAAAAAGCCGTTGGGAAATTGGAAGGAAGCGGAGCGGTAGATTCCCTAATTTTGTAGGGTTTCTTTCAAAATCGGTTCAAACTCCCTACTGGTTAATTTCAGTGTTCTTGAACACCCCCTCTCACCGAAGCCGTTTCTCTGCCGTTAGAAGGCTCACCCCTCCCCTCCCCCCTCCAATCTGGCTCCTTTGCATCATCAACGAGTAGCCATTGAGAGAAACGGTGGGTGGGGCCCGTTCAGTTGCGAGCAGGGAAAGGCTGGTCCAGAGAAAAAAAGTCAATTTCCAAAAGGGACAGGAAGGAGGTGAGGGACAGTACGGAGCCCAGCCAGCCTCTGAGTGGAGGCAGGCAGGTGGGGATTTGAAGGGGGCTCTTTTTTTGGGGGGGGCTAGACAAACACTTGATTTCCCTACAATATAATATTCTACTACCTGGCATCCGAGACTGTGTGCATGCTGGCCCTAATGGGCTTGAGGACCGTGGCCACCTTGGTCATCCTGCTGGGGCACTGTGGCTGTGAGTAGCTAATAATAATAATAATGATGCTAATAGTAACAATATTATGGTATTGTGGCATAGGATTTAGCGGCTTGGTGTGCCTGCAGTTGTGCTGCTGATGGTCAACAAACAGAGGCACAAAAAGGGGAGGAGAAGTCACGAAGGCTGATGAGATCAGCTAGCTGATTGCCAGGGTGGTTGTGGGAAGATGTCGAGACAACCGGCTGCTGCCTGGCACTCAGTACTGAGGACTAGAATCCTGTGGAGGATTCCTCCTCAGTTGCTAGGGGACTTGCTGCTGGCCTGATGAAATAGGCAGAAGGAGAGGAGAGAAAGTATGTGTGCAAAATGGAGCAGTTGGAGAAAAAGTTGGAGAAAAAAAATTAAGCATGAGGAGCAGTTGTTGGCTGGAGAGGGAGAACATAGAATAGCAGTGTTGGAAGGGACCTTGGAGGTCTTCTAGTCCAACCCTCTGCTAAAAAAGAAGACCCTCTATCATTTCAGACAGGTAGCTGTCCAGTGTCTTCTTAAAAACCTCCAGGGATGGAGCACCCACAACTTCTGAAGGCAAGCCGTTCCACTGGTTAATTGTTCTCATCGTTAGGAAATTTCTTAAGATTACTTCTCTCCTTGGTTAGTTTCCATCCATTACTTCTTGTCTTGCTTTCTGGTGCTTTGGAGAATAGGTTGATCCCCCTTTTTTGGCAGCCTCTTTTAAGAAGAGACTGGACAGTCACTTGTCTGAAATGGCTCCCCTTCCTGAGCAGGGGTCTGGATTAGAATAGAATAGAATAGAATAGAATAGAATAGAATAGAATAGAATAGAATAGAATAGAATAGAATAGAATAATATGGAATGAATAGAATAGAATAGAGAAATATGGAATGAATAGAATAGAAATAGAATAGAAATATGGAATGGAATGGAATGGAAGAATAGAATAGAATAGAATAGAATAGAATAGAATAGAATAGAATAGAATAGAATAGAATAGAATAGAATAGAGCTGGAAGGGACATTGGAGATAGATAGATAGATAGATAGATAGATAGATAGATAGATAGATAGATAGGTAGGTAGGTAGGTAGGTAGGTAGGTAGGTAGGTAGGTAGGTAGTTGATAAAGATATAAACTAGTTATTAGAATTCTTCTGCCCTTTTCATTCATGCCTGTTTCTATCTCCTCCTGCTTTTGCCTGCCTTCAGTTTTGTTCAGTGTTTCGTATTTGCTGAACTTTAATAAATAAAGAAACTTTAAGTTATACAATTTTTCTTGGCTGTATTGGGACTGTAGCTTTTTGGATCTGGATATCCAATTTTGTTATTATCAACAGATGCAAATTAAACTGAAAACTACCCAGTATATTTGCATTCTCCCTAGCAACAATCTGCTATAGGTAGCACTTTGTCCTTTTGCCCATCTGTTCAATGCCTGCTCTCCTCCCTCCTCTCACTTGAATGCCAAGCTGAAGAGCGATCGAAGAAATAGAATAGAATAGAATAGAATAGAATAGAATAGAATAGAATAGAATAGAATAGAATAGAATAGAATAGAATAGAATAATAGAGCTGGAAGAGACCTTGGAGATCTTCTAGTCCAGCCCTCTGCTCAAGCAGGAGAACCTATACCATTTCAGACAAGTGACTGTCTAGCTTCTTTTTAAAAATCTCCAGTGATGGAGCACCCACAATTTCTGTGGGCAAGCTGTTCCACTGGTTAATTGTCCTCACTTTCAGGAAGTTTCTCCTTAATTCCAGGTTGCTTCTCTCTTTGATCAGTTTCCAACTATCGTTTCTTGTCCTGCTCTCAGGTGCTTTGGAGAATAATTTGGCCCCCTCTTCTTTGTGGCAGCCCCTTAAATACTGGAACACTGCTATCATGTCTCCCCTATTTCTTCTTTTCTTTAGACTAGTCAAACCCAAATCCCGCAGCCGTTCTTCGTATGTTTTAGTCTCCAGGCCTTTGATCATCTTAGTTGCTCTTCTCTGATTTTTTTCCAAACTCTCAACATCTTTTTTGTGATATGGTGACCAAAATTGGCTGCAGTATTCAATCTTGACAACACCGTCACAGGAAGTGGCAGGCTGGAGCCAGGGCAGATAGTCGCCTTTTTTCCTCAGTCAGGTCTCCACCTTGCAGGCAAAAAAATCAAGATTAAATCTTGAGAAAAAGATCTATTTTCCAGCAACACACCTGATATTCACAAGCAGGTCTCACCTTGGCAGCCTCACCCATGCCAACACCTTGGTCTACCTGAGCAAAAGGACTTGTTTCCCTCAGGTCCAGCTTGAGTCCTGTTGACTTTATTGCATGGAGGATTTGGGGGGGGGGAATGATACAGAAATGGTTTATCACTTCATTCTTCCTGGATGTCTTTCTGATTTCTCAATTTTGCCCACTGTCCTAGAATCTCCTGGGACTTTTCTCTGCAGACAATTCTCCAGATCCACTTCTCCATGTTTCTTCTTTGTTTCCCCAAGTAATTGTTTGATGGCACCTCAAATGCAAATTATAGAATGCACAATAAAGATAATAACTGAACATAGCTTTATTTATACCACAGACACTGGTCCATGGGGATGCTGCCATAGTTGTAAGAGTGAAAAAACGGTCATAAGTCACCTTTTTTTTAGTGCTGTTGTAACTTCAAATGGTCACTAAACGAATGGTTATAAGTCAAGGATTACCTGTACTGGCTACTCCAGAGCTGAAAATTTGATGTAGGCCTTGCATCTCATCAGCTTGACTCACAAGCTGATTGCACAAACCTCTGTTTTGCTATCTTCTCAAGGAGCGGCTGTCCAGTGGATAAGTGGGTTAATTTCCCAAATTCTCCTTAAATTCAGAAAATTCTTTGGGCTGGAAGTGTGCTGGACCAGGGTTTAGCCATCTGGTCCATTATATAGCTAGCTTAGGAATTAAGAACTGTGTTAGAGCATTTAGCATTTAAAGGGTTAAAAGCTGTATCCTTAAAAGAACTGTATGTTAGAACATTTAGCATTTAAAGGGTTAAACGCTGTCTCCTTAAGAGATGGCCTCTGGGAAATGTAGTCTAGTTGTTAGTCAGTCCTATATCTTATCTAGTCAGTGGGAGGGGCTTCAAAGTTTATTACAGGATGTCCTGGCTACGTGCCAGGGTTGTAAAAGCCTTTGTTTTAATCAAGCATCATGCACGCATCGATTGGCATCCATAACCATGCCTAGCTGAGATGGGGAATTATTCCTTTTTACCTACGAGAATGGACAGATATGAATATGACCGGATGTATCTACTGCAAAGTAAGTCTCTGCTTAGAATTCCTGGACAATAAATATTTGTTTAAAACCATTTTCGTGGAGTTTATGCTATCTGGATCAGAACTATAATGCATCTCAGTTCACGGTTCCAGAATAGGAAGGGTCCTGTCTGAGCCCCAAATCAGTTGTAGAGTGTCAGGGAGGTGTGTAGCAGCTGTCCAGATGAAGTTGGAGAAACTAACACAAACCTGTAGTGTTTTATATAAACAAACAAACAAATAAATAAATTCCTTCTCTCTTCTTCCTTCCCAGGCTCCCTTTCACATTCCCTATGGTACTCCTACTTGCAGGTGTCGGAGCCCAACCTGGGGCTGCCCCAATTCTTCTCAAAGGTCTATCTGGATGACCAACCCATTGCTTGCTATGATAGCCACACCAGGAGGGTGGAGCCCTTGGTGTCCTGGATGGAAAAGGTGGAGAAGGAGGATCCCAAGCAGGGGAAAGAAGGGAATGAGATGTTTGTTGGCTACTGAGCAGGTCTTCCGACATGAGCTGAAGAGCGTATGGCAAAATGGAGGTTTCTTTGTCTTCCTTCCTTCCTCCAGTTGACTCTTATTATTCCAAGGGAGAAACGAATGGAGTGGGTGAGTGAGGAAACATATCCCCATCTCACAAGGAAGGGAGAAGGGACCATATGGCCCACCTAGAGACTGCAAGATGCAGCATTTTTCTTCTTTTTTTTTCTTTTTGGGTTCCAGCGTTGAAAGGAGATGGTGGTGATTTTTTTTTCCTCTGAAGGAAAGAAAAACTCTAGATTATTTATCCTTCACACAAAATACATTGCATGATATGCAAAAGGTTTGGTGTGTAGGCCCTCTTCATTTTTCTCCCTGTTGTAGAAGATGGGGGGGGACAAGAGTTCACGGTTCCTTCTCTAGAAGAAATGGAGGGGGAAAGAATCCACCTGAGGCTCTATAATAAGATTTTTTGGAGGGTGGGGGTGGGGCTTGGGGTGGAAATGTGGTCCTTCTAAACTCTCTTTCAGGGCCTCACACCTGGCAGGCAATTTTGGGCTGTGAGCTCAGGGAAGATGGGAGCAAAGGAGGTTTTTTGCATTATGGCTACGATGGGATGGACTTCATCAGCTTCGACAAGGAGACCCTCAGATGGGTGACAGCTCAGCCCCAGGCCAAGAAGATCAAGGAGAAGTGGGAAGATGATCCAGGGTGGTCTCAGAGAAACAAAATCTACCTGGAGACCTGTATTAAGCAGTTGAAGAGTTACTTGTCTTACAATAAGGAAGTTCTACAGAAGATAGGTAAGCGTAGGGGAATAGAGCTACATCATTTTCCTGGCTAGACCTTTTAATGCTCCTGGTGGGATGGGAGGATGTTTGTAGTTCCCCTTGAGGGGAAAAAAATCATTTTTGCATGAAAGGGAACTTGGTGTAGAGGGCATTTATTTATTTTATTGAGCGTATGGCATCTACCAAGGTCATGCAATCACTGATATGCAACACTAATAGTGTAGAGGGTACGGAAGATAATATTGATGGACGTATGCATGATCCTTGGACAATAAAAAATGAAACATAACTCTAGAGCAGACAGATTATACTCTGAAGAAACGAAAAAGGGTGCACAGTGCATCAGATTCTGTTATTATAGCCAATTTCAGGAAAAGTGGTTTTAGCCTTTTTGTATGGTTGATTTCCTGCCCTTGTCTACCTAGTAGGATTGTCATTTAGGCAACATCAAGGTCCACCTCTTGAGGAGCTTACAGATCCTCCAACCCTGGAGGATTTTGAGAAGAGATTGGACAACCGTTTGTCTGAAATAGTATAAGGTCTCCTGCTTGAACAGGGGGTTGAGCTAGAAGACCTCCAAGGTCCCTTCTAAATCTGTTATTCTGTTATTCTTATATAAGATTCAAGAAAGAAGGGTTGCAGTGATGCAATTGTGTGAGGTTCTTCCAGATGTTGTATTGTCTTGGTGTTTGGAGAGATCCTGTGAGGTGTGCTGTTGCTGTCTTTGCAGAGCCCCCAGTGGGTCAGGTGACCCCAAAGGTAGTTAGTGACACCATAGAGGCTCTGATTTGCCAGGCTTATGGCTTCTACCCCAAGGAGATCTGGGCCACCTGGATGAGGGATGGAGAGGTCTGCCAGTATGAGACCCTCCATAGGAATGTGGCCCCCAACTCAGATCAGACCTATTATGTCTGGCTCAGCATTGAGATTGACCCCAAGGAGAGGGACCGTTTCCGGTGTCACCTGGAGCATGAGGGCTTGCAGGACCCCCTGGTCTTGGCCTGGAAGGAGGACCCTGATGAGAAACTGCAAGATCAGGGTAGGTAAAGAAGAATTTTCAACCATGGTGAAAAGAATTAAAAAATATATTATTTGATGGACTATCCAGGTCTTGAGATGCAGTGTAGGAAGCATCCCTGTCTCACATTGAGCATTCTAGGCTTGTGAAGTCCCTGGTCTTGGTTTGGATGAAGGAACCTGATGAGAGACTGATGGATTGGGCAATAGAAAGGGAACCATTGGTGCAAAGACAGAACAATTAGCTCACCAGGTATTATCCCAAAGGTGCTTTAACAGAAGGCAAGTGGACTTTCTTGTTTTTCTTTGAAGACATTTTGCTTCTCATCCAAGAAGCTTCTTCAGGTCTGACTGGATGGTGGGGAATGGAAGGATTTATATTCCTTGCAGACAGCTCCTGAAAAAGCACCTTTGGGACAACCATGACCTGGATGACCGAGAATCTCCATAGACATTCACCAGTTGTTAGTTTGCTCCATCCTCAACCTCAACCTTTGTGTGTTTGATGATGTATTGAATCACAAACTAAACAATCACATATCATCTTAGGTATAGAATTGGTAACCCTGTAGATAATTAATGCTTTTGTGTCATGTGAATGAAGAAGAGTGGGTGATCCCATCATCTTAACCTTTGTTTAAATGCACTGGGGGATGGCAGAGTGGGAAAGGCACACCTAGGTTCAAGGGCAGGCATAGTTGTGGTTTCCACAGTTGCCATCCTAGGAGCAATGGGTCCTTCTTTGGCAGAAGTGAAACTGCTAGGGAGGAATTCATGGTAATGAGCATCCCTTGGTTGTCCCAGGTGCCAAAATGGATGTCCAGTCTCTGTCCTTGAGCTTAAGATCTTGGTAGCAATAATTGCCCTGAAGGCTGAAGACTTTGTTCTACTTTTAGCCAACAGGAGACTCCAGGTAGGAGTCATCTTGGCCACTGTGACTACTTTCATTCTTCTGGTGTCTGGGATCATCTGGATGAGTAAGTAAGGAGAAAATACCTTTGCAGCCTTGTTCCTCCTCCTGCCCTCAATTCCCACTGGGAGGGTCTTGGAGTGATGGATCCACTTTAGTCCCACCCCTTCTGAACAACTTCCAAACAAGCTGATTTTGAAGTCTTGCCCCACATTGTTCTCAGCCTCTACTTCCATTTACATGTGAACCCACGTGAGTTGATTTCCGCTTGTGTTATGGTGCCTTCTTCCTCAACCCCAAGACCCAAACTTTCTGCCTTCATACACAGTTAGAATGTTTGGAACAACTTTTGGGTGCACTCACAAAATGGCAAAAATGATTGTGAAGAACCTGCCCATGGGGCCAGCATAACCAGCTGTAAAACTACAATTTAGTATTTATTCATTTGTTTAATTATATGCTATTTACAAAACCATCCACCTCCCTCATAGTGCGACTCTGGGAGCTGGTAGACAAATAAACATGAAACCATACACACTATAAATAAATATTGTGATGCAGGAAGCAGGTTCTTTGCATAGCAGCTGGCTGAATAGGCTATTATTTAAGATTAAAATATTAAAATTAAAACTTCAGGGTTGAGTCGTGGCCAATGAACACCTGTAGAAGGTTCTGAAGATACGTGGGGGTCACCCTGGTTTTACACAAGGTGGATCTCATATGATTTTATTTATTCCCTCAATTTGTGTGCTGCCTCCCAATTTCAGTGACCAAAACCACATTCATAAGACTTCCCAGCATCACATCATATAGCCCCAAGGAATCCAGGGGACAAACCCCGCAAAAATCCCATATGAATTCTATCCATACTCCAACTTTCTATGTTTGGGGAGTAGAGGCATGGTGGCTCAGTGGCTTAATGTTGGAGATGGTCTTTGCTCCAGCAGCTCAAGTCCTAGTACTGTGTGGCAGGGTGAACTCCCATCACTCACCTCAGCTTTTGCCCACCTAGCAATTTAAAAACATGTTCTATGTGAGTAGATAAATAGGTACCACTCCAGTGGGAAGTTGAGCCTGTGCTTCATGCAGATAGTCAGAATTCCCCCCCCCATGCTGTACCTTCTACTTTGTGACTCCAGTTTGTGAGGCAGCTTTGGTGGAAGGAGAGGGCCTCAGATGCTGCTGCAGGAAAGCCACTCATCTTTCTTTCTGGTGTGGAACTAGCCCGCCCTCCTGTGGTGCACCTTGGGAAGCGCCCGAGCGTGAACCAAACAGAGCGAGCATACAGCCGGCCGAACTCCTACTCTGCATTAGCAGTGTAGTCTCCTGGCTAATGTAACATTGCCATATGCTAAATAAATAAGTAATATGTTTGGGGAAAGGGAAAACAATTTACAACAAGGACTACAATCTTGGACAAACCCCAGGAGAGAAAAAATTCTCCCAATCCTTGATTTTACTCTTCAGTTGAGTGCCTGAGGACTTCCAGCAATACTACTTGGACTCCAGGCCTATTTTCATTGAAAAATTGAAATTGCCTTCCCTGTTACAAAAGGGGTATTGGGTGATATCTGGAGGTGTCTTCCAGCTCTGATTTTCCCACACCTGCATTCTACCTCTGCAGGACATCAAAGAAAGGAGAGCGTGAACAGCTAAAGAGCATCCAAAATCTTGACCACCTTGGGACTTCTTTTCAGACTGTTTGGAGAATCAACCTTAGGAGCTTCTTTCAGCTTCTTTCAGCCCCAGGACAGGCACTTTATAACCTAATATTTGCAATGGGACAGTGTTAAGGGAATCTGGCTTCCCCATTGCCTCTGCTTGTCAAAAGGTTGCAAAATCACATGACCTTGGGACAAAGCAATAATCATAAGTATGAACCATGGGATAGAATCAAGACCACATGAAGTGTTAATACCACTTTACAATGCCTTGGTAAGGCCACACTTGGAATACTGCATCCAGTTGTGGTCGCCATGATGTAAAAAAGATGTTGAGACTCTAGAAAGAGCGCAGAGAAGAGCAATAAATATAATCAGGGGACTGGAGGCTAAAACATATAAGGAACGGTTGCTGGAATTGGGTATGTCTAGTTTAATAAAGAGAAGGATGAGGGGTGACATGATAGAGTGTTCCAATATCTCAGGGGCTGCCACAAAGAAGAGGGAGTCAAGCTATTCTCAAAGCACCTGACAGAACAATTAACCAGTGGAACAACTTGTGAATGCTCCAACACTGGAAGTTTTCAAGAAAAGATTGGACAACCATTTGTCTGAAATGGTATAGAGTTTCCTGCCTGAGCAGGGGGTTGGACTAGAAGACCTCCAAGGTCCCTTCCAACTTTATTATTATTATTATTATTATTATTATTATTATTATTATTATTATTATTATTATTATTATTATTATTATTGTTGTTGTTGTTGTTGTTGTTGTTGTTGTTGTTGTTGTTGTTGTCGTCATCATCATCATCATCATTATTATTGTTATTGTTGTTATTATTATTATTATTATTATTATTATTATTATTATTATTATTATTATTATTATTATTATTATTATTATTATTATTAAGTCAAGTTACCTTTTGAAAAAAGCACCTTTGGGACAACCATGACTTGGATGATTGAGAATCTCCCCAGACATGCAAGTTTTGCAAATAGTTCCTATATCTTGGGAATCTGTTGAATTGCTGACTCTCCCACTTGACTTGATTTGCTTTCTTTCATGGTCTCTGGGTTGTCTTGCTAAAACCTCATGCATTAAATGATTGTCAGTTGTTAAAATATTTGGTATAAACTTTTTTATGTTTATCCACAGAAGACGTATATTGAGGACAAGCCCTTGTTAAGCATTAGCAACACTTAGACTTATATACCGCTTTACATCCCTCTCTAAGCAGTTTACAGAGTTAGCATATTGCCCCCAGAAGTCTGGGTCCTCATTTTACCCACCTTGGAAAGATGGAAAGCTGAGTCAACCTTGAGCCGGTGAGAATCGAACTGCTGGCAGTTGGCAGAATTAACCCGCAATACTGCATTCTAACCACTGCACCACCATGGCTCACTTAAGGAAACCTTGTAAATTGTTTCTGAGGAAGAGGGAGAAGAGAGCTTCCTATGATGGTTGCATAGTGGCACTTTATTTCAGACCCAGATAAACACCTAACTACAGAGAATTGCTTCATCTTTTTTGTAGCTCCTCTTTATATAGTTTGATGTTCCTGTCCTAATGATATTTGATTCACAAGCTGAATGTGTCAGTGTTTGGAGTAGGCATAGTTTGCTAGCTTATTTTCTCCAGTCTAAGGCCAGTTTTTGGTACTCTTAAGGTTAATTATTGAAAGATCACCGAGATGACGTCTAACCAAGATAGGCTCTGTTGACACTTCCAGTTGTTGTTTGTTGGTGGTCTTTCTTATGGGAACAAATATCCTGCCTAGTTTATGCATTGTTTCCTATAAAGATGGTCCAATTCCTCTTGCTTATTAGAAACAAGGACATTGCAAAGGGCAGATGCATCTTTCATAGAATGTCTGGCTTTCTCTGCAGTTGCCTATAATAAACTCAGGAATTTGCCACCCAGAGTTTTACATCCTAAATTTAATCTGGCTTCAATATTTAATATTTATTAATGGTGAGAATTATGGGAGATTCCTAAGATATTAATTCATTTCAAATAAGTAATTTGGATGTCAAAAACTGCTCAGTTAAAGAGCTTTTGATTTAACAATGGGTTGGAATAAAAATAGAATATTTCAACCCCACTGTGAAATCAAAAGTTCTTTAACAAAGCAATGGCTGAGAGTTCAAAAGAATATTAAGATCCTTCTATGTCCTTATTATAAGACTTTTTCAGCATTTGCTAGAGGCCACAGAGAAATGTGAAGGCCACCTTTTAATTCATTAATTGGTCTGGAGGCTAAAACATATAAGGAACGGTTGCTGGAATTGGGTATGTCTAGTTTAACGAAGAGAAGGAGTTTTCCTTAGAAACATGAAGGAGAAAGAGAAGAGGTTTGCCTCAGAGAGGAAAGCGGGAGGTTAGGTAGATGCACCATCAAGTTAAGCTGGTTGTAATAATGTCATTGGAGCCCTACTGTCAAGAATGAAACTTTGACAGCTACATGCCTCTTTGTTTCAACTTGCCATTAGAGTAAGGGGGGGGGGAGAGGTGTTGCTTTAGAATTGGTTAGATAAAGAAATGAAACCTCTATGATTCTGCTGAAAACTATGAAAGCCTGAAACCTTTCCAAGGACACTGCAGCAGGTGTGGAGAGGAAGCAGATGGTTCCCATAGCAAAGTGAAATTGTTTACATGAACTATGTGAGAAGGTGGGGTTTTGGCCAGAGAAATTATTGTTTAATTCTATGAACTGGTGTCTGGGAACCTCAGAGTTAGATTTGCTTTGACATTACTGTGCTATGTATTCAATAAACAGTAAGATTTTTGGAAACGGAATGAACCTGGAGTGTTATTTGGATTGTCAAGGTGGATATCGACACCTACCTTCTTTGTGCACTGACATCAACACAAATATTAAACTACTGCCATTGCAACCCTATGCCATACCAATAAATTGGAAGTAGGGTTGGACCCAACCAGAAGGGAGTTGTCCCCAAAATGGTTCAGCCTGGTGCAGAAGTGGATCAGAACCAGACACGAGTGATGGACTTTCACAAAACTTTTATTGAAGTGCTTCAGCAAAAGGGTCCCAGCTGCTAAGGGAGCTGAGACCCTGAACAACACCAAAGCATGATCCCAAAGATGCTTTTTCACGAGGCAACTGGACTTTCTTGTTTTTCTTTGAAGACATTTCACTTCTCATCCATTAAGCTTCTTCAGCTCTGACTGGATGATGGGGAATAGAAAGATTTATATTCCTTGCAGACAGCTGGTCATTTGCATCCTTTTAGAGAGTCGTTGAGGCCATTTGAAGGTTTACCTATGTCCTCAGAGCCACCTGAGTAGTGGAAATGGGTGTGGAGCCTTCTTGGAACTGTTGAAAGGACTGTGTTGTAGACTGGAGATAGATGATGTAGGATCCTTCCCCCTCTGTTGAGAAAGGGCTGTTCAATTTTGACATAGATGGTCTCTTTGACCCCTCTTTCAAACCAGAGGTCCTCTCTGTCCAAAATGTGGACTTTGCTGTCTTCGAAAGAGTGGCCTTTGTCTTTTAATGCAGATGGACTGCTGACTCTGGTCCTGATGGGTTTGTTCTTCTATGTTGTGCCATGCATTTATGAAGTGGTTGTTTCTTTTCCCCAATGTACAGATTGGCACATGGCTCATTGCATTGTACTGCATATACCTCCAAGTAGCACTAACGACTCGCTAAGAAAATGCAAATGATCAGCTGTCTGCAAGGAATATAAATCCTTCCATTCCCCACCATCCAGTCAGAGCTGAAGAAGCTTCTTGGATGAGAAGTGAAACATCTTCAAAGAAAAAACAAGAAAGTCCAGTTGCCTCATGAAAAAGCATCTTTGGGATAACTATGACCTGGATGACTGAGAATCTCCATAGACACCAAAGCATGATATTCTACCTTGCTTTTATTCTACGTGTCTTTTTGTCCCTACTTGTTGCTGCTTATCTGCTTATTGTCATTTCTTGTAACTTCCTATATAATTTCAAGTATGTATTGTTACATTTCCTCCATTTCAAACTGACACATTATACAATTACATTCCTCTAAGTTATTACTCCCTCCCAAAAGGAGGATATATTGTTTCTTAGTGGGTGATCCATCAGAGTTGGCAAACAAAACCAGACAAAACAAGACAAAACCAATGCTTAATAATTCTATGTTGTCCTGTGATTGCTACATTATATTGTATGGAAGTGGATATGTACAAAGAATTTTACCTTAAGATTCTAATAATAAAAAACAAATATCCTAATCTGGAACAGTTTTATATGAGAACAAAACAGACACACTTTCTATAACAAGAATTTTTAGAATAAAGAATGGGTATGGTGATGACATTTGGGGAAAAAAAGAGTAAGAATCAGTTGTTGGCTTATGGTTTAACAATTAGTTGTGCCTTTGTATTCAGATCTGATCTTAATAAGATAATGTAGCACTTGGGGATGAAGATGCAGCCCAGCAGGCCAGCACTGGAAGCCAAGATGGAGAAGATCTGCACAGCCACCATGTACTTCCCCTTGGTGCTCAAGTAGGTGGGTACAAACGATATCCAGACGGTGCAAAAAACCAGCATGCTGAAGGTGATCAGCTTGGCTTCATTGAAGGCCCCAGGCAGATTCCGGGCCAGAAAAGCTACTGTGAAGCAGATGGCAGCCAGGAAACCCATGTAGCCAAGAGCAACATAAAACATGGCAAGAAATCCTTCATTACATTGAAGTACAATGTCTCCTGGTTGGGAGTGCATGTCAGAATCAGGAAATGGAGGGGATACCACCAGCCAGATGCTGCAGATGACCACTTGGACAGTGGAAGAGCAAAGAATGATATAGTTGGCCAACCGCTTCCCCAGCCATCTCCTCACCCTGTTTCCTGGCTTTGTGGCCAGGAAGGCTAGCACAACTGTGATAGTTTTGGCCAAGACAGAAGAGATGGCAACTGAGAAGATGCTACTAAAGGCTGTTTGTCGGAGAAGGCAGGTAGCTCTCCTTGGCTGGCCAATGAAGAGGAAGGAGGTCAAGTAGGAAAGTAGAAGGGACAACAAGATGATGTAGGAAAGATCCTGGTTGTTTGCTTTGACTATGGCAGTTTCTCTGTATTTAACAAAGATTACTAAAACAAGAACAGTAGTTAAGGTCAAAAAGAGTGCCAGAGAAGCCAAGATGATCCCCAGATTATCATTGTAGGCCAGATAAGTTATTATTTTAGGAAGACATTTATCTCGCTCTTTATTTGGATGTTGATCTTCTGGACATTTGGTGCAATAATCTGCATCTGCAGAGAAGAAAAGTAGCACCTATCATCTTTAGCCATTACTGTATTATTTTTCATGACAATAGTTAAGATACTTTCTGGGTAAGAAATTGAAAAATCAAACTAAGGTAAAATTTGAAGGGACTGTGAAGGGACATCTTTCTGCTTTTAGCCAGCAGTGGGTGTCTGAAGTTAATGCTCATGATTATGTTCAGTTCAGCCAGTTCATCATCTCCAATCTTTCTTCCTATTGCATTGATTTTTAAGATGCATGATTTATTTTAGATGTATGATTTATTTTGGAAACAGACAAAGAAACTATTAGTCTTTTTGATGACTGACTGCTTTGCTCTGGACTCACCCACCTTCCTGAGAGGAGAAGGTCCCCTCTGCACAGGGAACACAATCGTAGCAGCAAATGGGCTTCCCTTCCTGACCCATTTTGAAAAATCCAGATGCACAACTTTCCACACACCTGGAGGGAGGCAGATTCTGTGCAGAAAAAAAGAGAACATAAAGGACTATATCATCATGATCATGATCATCATCATGATCATGATCATCTTAGTCATTGTCTATCCAGTGCAGGATGAAAGGACTATATATTAGAGTTGATCTTAAAAGAAAGAAATTGTAAGGCAGAGTTGACAAGGCCCTTAATGAGCAGTTTAGATCCAGGTCAAAGCTTATTTAATTTAACCCAGGTCATTTAACCGAAGGACACGAATATCCTGGGAATATGCTTTTTGTGAGATCAAAGGGATGGAGTCTAGGAGATTTTCTTCTTTTTCATTTGTAGATTTTGGCATAGTTTTCAATGGGAGATTATCTTTGACTTGACTCTGTTGGCCTTTGAGAGAAATGGTAAAATGGAGCTTTTTCTGATATCCTTCTAAACAAGCAGCATAATATTTCAGGGATCAGTTAGTGTCTTGTGCATGTTTTAGTTTTGAAAAGCACAAGATATGTGATTATAGTGGCCCACAATCAAATACACAAGCAGAGCAACAGCAGCAACAAGATTAAATAATCTATCTCTTCCTGTGAATTTTCTGCCTCAATTTTTGCTATTTTTTCTATTGTTCATTTCCATTTTGCAGAAATTAAGACTGGTAGCTTCCCTGTCCACTTCTGTAAAATATGACAACTATGGAAAGTATTATACAAATTAAAAGAAAGGGCATTGGTTTGAACTGGAAAGCCAGACCAGAACTCCTGAATCAACTGAAGAAGGGGAAACATGCAGTGGTGGGATTCAGCCAGTTTGCACCAGTTCGGCAGAATCGGTAGCTAATTTTTTGTTGCCCAGGCCCAGAACGGACTTCCGGAAGTGGCATCCACACAGAGAACCAGTTGTTCACATATTTGAATCCCACCACTGGAAACATGGAAGGTTGCGGCTTATAAGACATTCTCTGCGATTACTCTGAATCCTTGCAGAGCTTCTCAAAATTTGAAGAAGTTGAATGAGAATGTGTTAAAGTATGATTAAACTGAAGTGGAGTAATAGAACTGTAATTAATGATCGCCCCTACATTCTTAAACCATTGTGACCTCATAATCGTTTCCTGGTCAATGACAAACTTGGCATCCTGGGATGTGTGTCTTGCAAAGCTCCCAAATTTCACTCTGACCACAGACTTGTTGGGCAACCGAAACCACTTCACAATGTCAAAGTCAGCTACCAGCTCTCCATTTTGGCCCAGATACACCCCATCCATGGAATGGTTGTAAAACTGAGGATCTTGTAGGAAAGGATGAAACTGGAATAAAAGAGCATCCATGGTGGTGCAGTGGTTAGAATGCAGTATTGCAGGCTAATTCAACTCACTGCCAGGAATTCGATCATCACCAGTAAAAACTTAACTCAGCCTTCCATTCTTCTGTGATTGGTAAAATTAGGACCCAGATTGTTGGGGGCAATATGCTGACTCTGTAAACCGTTTAGAGAGGGATGTAAAGCACTGTGAAATGGCATATACAGTAAGTCTAAGTGCTATTGCTATCCACATGAACTAGGAAACTCTACAGCGTTTTAAAAAGAACTAACATTTTAATCCTATGCAATCCTGCCATTTTGGTGGAGAGGATGTGGGAGAATGATGTAAGGAGGAAGGGAGGGGTCACTGGAGACAAAAGAAATGCTCAATTAGAAACCAGTTATAGGGCTGCCTAACTGGGAAAGACTGGTTAGGAGGGTGGAAAACTCCAAGTGAGGCTTCCAGATTTATTCTGTGGGGAAGACCCTCTCATGTGGATGAAAGGATGGTACCTTCCTGCAGAGAAGAAGCAGGAAATAGGTAATTCTCCAGAAACACAAGAGTTCCACCAAAAATAGCAACTTTTACTACAACACCTGCAAGAATGAGGGTGGAACAACTGAGACTCTGGAAGGTTGACTATCATAAGATTCCAGATGCAGCAGAATCTAAATCATAATGAAGAAAAGAACTAGGAGTGACAAGATATTGGAGGTGATGTCACAGAGAAGAAGGCAGTCAACCTTTTCTCTAAAGCTTTAGACTCTAAAGCATCTGAGGGCAGTTGCTTCTGATGGAAAGTTATCTAGGAGAGATCCAACGTAGAACTAAGGAGAAATTTCCCAACAAAGGAGAACAATTAACCAGTAAAATGACTTGCCTCCAAAAGTTCTGGGTGCTCTATTATTGGGGGTTATTACAAAGAAATTGGACAGCCATTTGTCTGACATGACATAGGGTCTTCCGCTTAAGCAGAGGGATGGACTAGAAGATCTCTAAGGTTCCTTCCAATTCCATTATTCTGTTTTCTGAATAACATTTTCCAATTGTCTTTTACTATCTTAGTCTTTCCCCTCCCCTCCATTCACCTATCATAAAAACAGCATATTTAAGGTAAAGTCTTCTCTTTGATGCATCACGCTTAGGAGTATCTTATGAAAATAATCAGACTTCTGTTCTCCATATGTTAAATTTCTCCTGGAAACCATTTATAAATAATTTTAACTGGAAGTGTCTTCAGCAGATGGAAAAAGAAATACCTGCCAAGGTTGTAGCCTTTCTACTTCCAAGGCCTTTCCACCTTTCTCCAGCTTCCTCCTCTTCCCTCTGGAGATAAAGGCCAAACTTAAGGCTCGTGTCATAGCCCAAACGGAGTTGTATATGTGATGGCTGTCAAGAGACAGGGTGCCTTCAATCTCCTCCTGTGGTAGACCTTCCATGTTTTCATTCTCTTTGCATCTCGACCAATTTTTAATGGAGACAGCAAGCTTTTTAAATGTACAGGGAAAAACTTTGTTGCCAAACTCATCGATTGAAGAAAATAAGAGATGAAAGCTGTTCTGTTTTATCTGTTTCTTTGCCTGGATGGAGATGGTGAAAATACTGTGAACATGTTGGAAATTTGGAAACTGGAGATTATATGTGAGATCCCCCATAGCTGTTACAATCCAGATTTTTCCTATGGTAGGTTTTATTAACAACTGCAAGGTTTGGTCAACAAATGCCATTCCATAGAAATAGTGAGCTTGCCATGTAACCTCAGAATAATAAATAAATACGTTGACTTGTTTCCATTTGTGATAGAAATCATTGGAAAAACTATATTGATTGGTATTCATTCCTGATAGGCTTTGTGAGAAAAGAGCACAAATGCCACTTTGGGTGAGTAAAGGTCTTAGCATTTTCATGAATGTTTCTCCATTGTCGGATTCTGGAGCAACGAGAGCAACCGAGGTCCATCTGAAATACTGGATCATTTTAACAATCCCTGCATATTGGATTCCTTCCTTTGGGAGCATCCGATAGAAAAAAGGAAACTGTTTTTTATCATCCAGGTCATTTGAAACAAAAGCAAAAGAGATCTGCGGGAAATGGAGGGAATTGACAATGATCTGTAAAATGATTGTGTGCACTAAAGTATATAATTTTAAAATGATGGCTATTATGCAGAAGTTCCGTCTTTGATAAGGACTTCATTTTTGTAATATATGAGTAACTTGAACCACAGTGGTAGTGTAAACTTCCACACTTACTTGTGGGATTTTGTAGATGCTGACCATGGTTGCAATATGTTGGGAGAGGTCAGAATCAGTCCCTTCAAGGACAGCCAGGAGATTTTTCTGTCTTCCACATTTGTAATTTGGAACATTTGCCTCCCCACCAGAAAGCAGATCCAACAAGGCTTCAGCAGTCATCTCAGCATTGAAATGATTGTCGTGGACATTGTAGCCCAGAGTGATGTTGGGTAGGATGACGGGATTCCTGTTGATCTCACGGCTGGCGATCAAGAAGGACAAGAGGTACCAGATAGGTAGATTTTGATGCCTGAAAAATACATCCAGTCACAACTTCTCATTTTCTTCTACCTTCTCTGACATCCAGAGGGAGAAATAGCAAATTTAATTCAGGAAGAAAAATATAGGTAATCCTTGACTTCAACCGTTTAGTGACTGTTTGAAGTTACAACGACACTGAAAAAAGCGACTCACAACCCTTTTCTACACTTATAACTGTTGCAGCATTCCCATGTGATCAAAATTCAGATACTTGGCAACTGGTTCACATTTATGGTGATTTAGTGTCCCGGAGTCATATGATCACTTTTGTAACCTTCTGAAAGCAAAGTCAATGATGAAACCTGATTCACTTAACAACCATGTTACTAACTTTAGAACTGCAATAATTAACTTAATAACTGTGGCAGGAAAGGTTATAAAATGGGGGGAAATCTCACTTAACAATTGTCTTGCTTAGCAACAGAAATTGGACTACCTGTATGATAGGTCTGAATGATATTAGATGGTACTCATGATTGGTACAAAGGCTACAGACTGTGATACATCTTTAAAAAGGAAGTGATAAGACATTTAATCCACAAACACCAGCTGGCAGTCAAACTCCATGATCCCAAATCCTTAATCTCTACACACACCAACACCAAACAACACTAGTTTGATTGGAGCAACATTAAAATCATCAGCCACGCTGCCATCCACCACGTTCATGAGTTCATCGAAGCCTGGCACTCCACAGCAATCCATCAGTATACAAATTGACCTACGAACCCCTCAGAATCCAAATCAACACACAGCCAACCAGAGACACCACCAAGACTGAAGCAAACCATGCAAGCCTGCTGCTTCCCCTCCATCAGCAGTTCACTTCCCAGTGACTGACCTGATGTAACCTCCCCATCACAAGACCCATCACAAGACCCCCACTTGAGTCACCCAGAACTGAAGCCCTTATAAACAGAAGAACTCTGACACTGACATCCCCTAAACTCTGCTGAAGATGTCACCTAGCCTGATAACGAAATATTTGGAAACAAACCCACAAGCTAGGAGAATGAACCTTCACCCACAGAAATTTATATAACAGATGAAACATTGATACTGACCACTTGTAAAGAGTCTGGGCAGTAAATGAGTACAAATATATTGCTTTCAACCTCTAAGCTAAGGAATAAATAGTGCAGAAACTGAACAAGCAAAATTGGTGAGTATGTAACAATCAGGTTGGATCATTCTTCCATATTTGGAGAAAGCAATTATGTTTGAAAAGGTTATCAGTCAAAGGAAACCAGGCTGCCAAAGAACACAATGGCTGGACACTGTCAAAGCTGACACCAACCAGGGCATAGAACAACTCAAAGAAGTAGAGCAAGATTGGAAGAGATGGAGAGACCTGGCCCATAAAATCGCCAAGAGTCAGATGCAACTGAATGGATAACATCACAATTATCATCTTCATTTTCATCATCATCATCATCATCATCATCATCATCATCATCAAGAAGAGAGTGACATAAATTCAAGATAAAAAGAAAACTTGCAGCCAATGAACTCTTGGAAAATTTCGTTCCCAAATTCTGACTCACCAGCGGAAACGTTGGCTGGAGGGGATTTTGTTGAAAAGGTAAAGTGGATTTAGACCTTTCCTTGCAGTGACGACTCCTCCAAAGAGATAATCACCTGGCTTGAAATGGCTCTTCCACTCTGATGGATCTCGTTGTGAAGTCAAGGGGCATTTTGCCTTCAGCATGCCCCAAGGAATCAGGGGAAGAAGAAGCAGACAAAAGAGGAGACTCACTCCTTGCATAGCTGGCAGAGCCACTTGCTCATCACAGTTAGGAAAACAGAAAGGGATTAAAAGCAGCCTGAGCCTTTGTTGGCTTTCCTTAGCTTTAGGTATGAAGGTGATCCCTGGGAAGGAATCTTTCTTCTCTTGTGCCATGGTCTTCAGCAACACTTCTGTGTTCAACAGGCTCAAGGCAAGGTATCACCCTGGATTTGTCTCTGTTCTGCTATTTGTTTCTAAGACATGCTTGAGGAAAATCTCTAGAGATTTGTTCAGAAGGCCAACTAAACAAATTACACAGAGAGGAAAATCAGTTCTGTCGCATCCTGAATTCACTCACTGGGGAGGGCAGGGGGGAGATGGAGCCAGAGAAAAAAATTCCCAAATGAACCAGATGTGCTTCCTGCATTTCGGATGTTTTCTGAGGGGATAAATTTAGCAGTTTTAAATACAGTTACTCCTCCCCCCCTTCATCGAGTCAACCTTGATCTGGTCAGGATTGAACTCCTGGCAGTGAGCAGAGTCAGCCTGCAATACTACAGTCTAACCAACACTGCACCCCAGTGGCTCAGTTAAGCAAATGGTGCAGTTGAGCATTTAGAGCCCCCCAAAACTGCCCACAACACTGCACTCTGTACCAGTTGTAGCTCCTGATCCAGGAAAAGTAAAAAACAGGACACAATGTGAAGTTGTGCAAAGACTCTTCTAGCTGTGATTGCCACCTGCTCTTTGATCAGGAGACATGAGTCTAGGAGAAACCCCAAGTTGAGGACGAGGTCTGTCTGAAGTAGTCCCACCCAATCAGCAGGATATCAAAATCCAGAATTGTGAAGCTCCATTCACCCAAAGCTATTTGATCTTACCAGGGTTTAGCTTAAGCCTGTTGTCCCCCAACCAGGCCTTAGTCACCACAAGAGGGCAGCATCAGCATCATTTGGGTCACAGGGTGGAGTTATAGAGTTGAGGATCATCAGTTTACTGATGATATCTCAACCAAAGGTGATGGATTATCTCATCCAGCAGCTTCATGTAGATGTTAAAAATGAGCCTTAAAAGACTTGCCATGGACTAGATCTCTCACTTGATATCAACATCAATCGGGACTGGCCTTGGAGAAAGAAGCCAAACCAGTGCAAAAAAGTGCTGCCCTACATGAGATCTATAGCCAGCCCAAAAGATGGTATCAAAGGCTGCTGAGAAGTCAAGGAGAGCACGGATGGTTGCACTATCCTACTCTGCCCTTGCTAGAGAACATCTGCAAGGATGACCAAAGTTGTCTCTTTACCTAACTGGGCCTGGATCCTAACTGGAAGGGGTCCAGATAATCTGTTTAATCCAGGACTCTGTAGCTGCCAAGCAACCACTTTTTCTGTCACCTTCCCTAAAAAGGAAATATGGGGAACTGGATAAAAATTGTCCAGGCATGTGGGTCAAGTGATGGTTTTTGAAGGAGAGGGTGAGCCAAGGTCTTCTTAAAAGTCTCCAGCAATGTTCCCTCCTGCAGTGAGGAATGGATCACTGCCTGCACCCACCTGCTAGTCACCATCATGGAGAGTTTCATGAACCAGGAGGGACAAAGATCTAATTAGCAGGTGGTTGCAAAGACAGCATTGAGGACTTTGTCCACATCCTTGGGTTCAACAGGATTAAACTGCTCTCGTATAAGGGAACAATATCTTTCCCCAGGATCTGGACAGACTTGAACATTGGACACTATCTAACAAAATGAAATTCAATGGTGAGAAAAGTAAGGTTCTACATTTAGGCAAGAAAAACCAAATGTACAGGTATAGTATAGGGGGTACCTTGCTCAATAGTAGTAACTGTGAGAGGGATCTCGGACTCCTAGTGGACAATCACTTAAATATGAGCCAGCAGTGTGCTGCAGCTGCCAAAAAAGCCAACACAGTGCTGGGCTGCATTAACAGAGGGATAGAATCAAGATCACGTGAAGTATTAATACCACTTTACAATGCCTTGGTAAGGCCACACTTGGAATACTGCATCCAGTTTTGGTCACCACGATGTAAAAAGATGTTGAGACTCTAGAAAGAGTGCAGAGAAGGGCAACAAAGATGATTAGGGGACTGGAGGCTAAAACATATAAGGAACAGTTGCTGGAATTGGGTATGTCTAGTTTAATGAAAAGAAGGACTCGGGGTGACATGATAGTAGTATTCCAATATCTCAGGGGTTGCCACAAAGAAGAGGGAGTCAAGCTATTCTCCAAGGTGCCTGAGGGCAGGACAAGAAGCAACGGATGGAAACTAGTCAAGGAGAGAAGCAACCTGGAACTGAGGAGAAACTTCCTGACAGTTAGAACAATTAACCAGCGGAACAACCTGCCTCCAGAAGCGGTGAATGCTCCAACACTGGAAATTTTTAAGAAGAGACTGGACAGCCATTTGTCCAGAATGGTGTAGGGTTTCCTGCCTGAGCAGGGGGTTGGACTCGATGACCTCCAAGGTCCCTTCCAACTTTATTATTATTATTATTTTCTTTGTTGACTGATAATGGAAGAGCTTAAGATTCTACTTAATGGGTTAAGGAGATTCTTAAAGATATTGATTGATTTAATATTTAGGAAATGAAAATTAGCTATTAGATTATAGCTTTGAATTGTAATATGGAAGTTGGTTTGTGACTACAAAATATATCTTATTAGTAAATGATGAGTATTAGGATGAGAAATAGAATATACTTGTGAAATAAAATAAGAATGTAACTAACTGAATAATAGGTATATCCTAGTTACAATAACTACTCGGTAATGAAATTAGGAAATTCTGGGTTACCCGAAGTCTAAATATTATTAAAGCCTAAATTGGAATATATTAATTGAAATTAGGTAAAACTCAAAACAGGACTTAGATATGTATATCTAAAATTATATTGACAAATGTATTGATTGATGGAGCTATAATTAGCAATGTTTTAACTTGAATTTGATATAATAATTAAGGGAAATAGAGAGGGAACCTTTAATGATGTAACCTGAGATATATATGAAATATTTTGTTATTGAACCATTTATTACCCAACCACCACGCTGCTTCCTAAACATTTGGATGTAAAAATGAAAAACTAATAAAACTTTTTACAAAAAAAAAAAAGAAATGGCAGAATAGAATCATTAAAGAAAGGATGCAAAAGGAGGAACAAAATGAAATGTGAATGAAAAAATTAAAATAATTTTTAATTATGTTAAATAATTAAATTGAATGGTTGTATTGTTCTGTGGTGAGTTGGGCATGGTGAGTTGTCCCATTCCATCTGGTGGCTTTGCAGTCCATATTAGTAATACACCCCAATTATAGAAAGCGTTATGAAAATAAGAACGGAATGGCATTGTCTGGATTGAGAATCCAAACTCTCTGAATTAGGAATAGTTGCAGAATATGTAAACCACCAGGGTTGGGACAGCCTCCTTGCTACTCTTCTGAAACCTCGAAGGACTTCAGAGACTTTAAAGAAACTGTGTTAAACAGATGACAATGCTGAAGGGGTAAAATAGGAATGCAAGAGTTTTCCCCACCTTGTTAAATCTTTGGGGCCAGAGAGCAGCCTCCTGATCAATGACAAAGATGGGTTCCTGGGATCTCTCTCTTGCATAACTCCCAAATTTCACTCTGGCTACAGACTTGTTGGGGAACCATAACCAGTTCACAATGTCAAAATCAGCTGCCAGCTCGCCGTTCTTGCCCAGATACACTTCGTCCATGGAATTGTTGTAAAACTGGGGGGTTTGCAGGAAAGGATGAAACTAGAAAGGTAAGCACAGGGACATCAACAAGAAAAATCCTGTAGCATTTTATAGAAGAAAGAATTGGTCTCCATGGTATCATTCCCAACTTTGGGTCCTTCAGTCCACTAGAAAAGAAAATACTTTCATGTCAAGGAAGAACATGGACATGTTTATCCTGGCTTTCTTCTGCAGTGTTTTCTCAGTTTTCTAGATATTTATGCCAGTTGATTAGTGGTTCCCTAATCAAATAGCTATGAAACATTACTGTCTGGAGAAATCCAATTTTCCTCTTGAGTACTTTTTTCTAGTATGTGTTATGAGATGTGGAAATTAAACCCTTTTGCTGGATACTTCCTCCCCATTGTACATTTGCCTCCAAAATGAAAAGTACTTCTAAAAGTAAATCATGACCTATAGCTATACTTACAGTATTAATATAATAAAATATAAGAAATAAAATAAAAAATAAAAAATAAAATATAAACAATAATAAAATAAAATAATAAATAAAATAAAATATAAACAATAATAAAATAAAATAATAAATAAAATAAAATCTTGCAGAACTAATTTTAAAAGTAATAATTAGAATAGAATAGAGCTGGATGGGACCTTGGAGGTCTTCTAGTGCAGCCCCCTGCTCAAGCAGGAAACCCTATGCCCTATATAGAGCCATGGTGGTGTGATGGTTAGAATGCTTTATTGCAGGAAAATTCTGCCGACTGCCAGCAGTTTGATTCTGACTGGCTCATGGTTAACTCAGCCTTTCATCATTCTGAAGTTGGTAAAAATGAGGACAAAGATTGTTGGGGGAATATGCTGAGTCTGTTAAAGAGGGCTGTAAAGCACTGTGAAGTGGTATATAAGTCTAAGTGCTATTGCTATACCTTTTCAGAGAAGTGCTATACCTTTTCAGTCACTTCTTAAAAAACTCCAGTGATGAAGCACCCTCAATTTCTGAAGGCAAGCAGTTCCACTGGTTAATTGTTTTCACTGTTTAGGAAGTTTCTCCTTAGTTCTAGATTGCTTCTCTCCTTGATTTGTTTCTATCCATTTTTTCTTGTCTTGCCTTCTGGTTCTTTGGAATTATTGGAATAGTGATCTCATCTCACCCCTTGTTCTTCTTTTTCTCCAGACTAGCCAACCCAAATCCTGCAACCAGTCTTCATATGTTTTAGTCTCTGGGACTTTTAATCCTTTTAGTTGTTCTTCTCTGCACTTTTTCCAAAGAGTCAACATTTTGTTTGTACTGTGGTGACCAGAACAGGATGCAGTATTCCAGGGGTGGTCTTACTAAAGTTTTATAAAGTGGTACTAATAATTCATGTGATTTTGATTTTATGCCTCTGTTTATGCAACCAATATATACAATGATTTATATAATCATTATGTTCAGTAGAGATTTGATTGATAGAGTAGCAAATACCTGCCAGGGCTGTATCCTTTTGAGTTCTGAGGTCTTTCCATCTTCTTTCAGCATCCTCTGTTTGGATATGGAGATCAAGGCAGCACTTTGGGCTCGTGTCACAGCCCAGACAGAGTTGTATATGTGATGGCTGTCCAGAGAAAGGCTGGCTTCAATCTCCTTCGGCTTTAGACTTTCCATTTTTTCATTCTCCCTGCATCTCAACCAGCCTTTAATAGAGAATTTGTGTTTTTTAAATGAACACGGAAAAGTTTTGTCACCAAATTCGAAGAGTGAAGGAATAAATGAAAGTGCGTCATCTTGTATACATTTCTTAGTCTGGATGGAAATGGTGAAAATACTGTGAACACGTTGGAACCTTTGATACCGCATATTAAAAGTGAGATCCCCCATGGCTGTCACAATCCAGACTTTCTCCATTGAAGGAGTTTTTGAGATCTGCAGCATTTGGTCAATGAATGCCATTCCATAGAAATACTCAGTTTGCAACATGGTCTCTGCGTAGTAAAGAAACACTCTGACTTGCTTCCATTTGAGATATAAATCAAATGTTAGCATAATTGACAATGATCTGTAAAATGATTGTGTGCACTAAAGTATATAATTTGAAAATGATGGCTATTATGCAGAAGTTTTTATAAGGACCTCATTTTTGTAATATATGAGTAAGTTGAACCACAGTGATAGTGAAAATCTCCACACTTACTTGTGGGATTTTGTAGATGCTGACCATGGTTGCAATATGTTGAGAGAAGTCAGAATCAGTCCCTTCAAGGAGAGCCAGGAGACTTTTCTGTCTTCCACATTTATAATTTGGAACATTTGCCTCCCCACCAGAAAGCAGATCCAGCAAGGCTTCAGCATGCATCTCAGCATTGAAATGATTGTCATGGATGTTGTAGCCCAGAGTGATGTTGGGTAGGATGAGGGGATTCCTGTTGATCTCACGGCTGGCGATCAAGAAGGACAAGAGGTACCAGATAGGTAGATTTTGATGCCTGAAAAATAGATCCAGTCACAACTTCTCATTTACTTCTACCTTCTCTGAAATCCAGACGAGAAATAGCAAATTTAATTCAGGAGGAATAATGTAGGTCGTCCTTGACTTACAACTATTAATTTAATGACTGTTTGAAGTTACAATGACACTGGAAAAAGTGACTCATGACCCTTTTCTACACTTATAACCATTGCAGCATCCCCATGGTCATGTGATCAAAATTCAGCTGCTTGGCAACTTGTTCATATTTATAATGATTGAATAGCCCAGAATCATATGATCACCTTTTGTAACCTTCTGACAAGCAAAGTCAATGATAAAACCAGATTCACTTAACAACCATGTTACTAACTTAAGAACTGCAACCATTAACTTAATAACTATGGCAAGAAAGATTATAAAATGGAGAAAAATTTTGTTTGCTTAGCAACAGAAATTTTGGGCTCAATTGTGCTCATAAATGAAGGACTGCCTGTATGATAGGCCTGAATGATATTAGGTGGGACGATCCTCATGATTGGTAGAAATACTACAGACTTTGAGACATCTGTAAAAAGGAAGTGATAACAAATTTAATTAACAGATGAAACATTGATACTGACCACTTGTAAAGAATCTGGGCAGTAAATGAGTACAAATATATTGCAACCTCTAAGGTAAGGGATAAATGGTGCAGAAACTGAACAAATAAAATATTGTATGATTACATGGATGCAGAATTTAGACACAGCAATGGAAAAGCAGCAATGGGATTTTAAAAGGAAAAGAAAAATGGAATTTACAGTGAATATTCTATTTTTTCCTAAAAATTGGTTGATATGTAACAATCAGGTTGGATCATTCTTCCATATTTGGAGAAAGCAATTATGTTTGGAAAAGTTAGCAGTCAAAGGAAACCAGGCTGCCAAAGAACACGATGGCTGGACACTCTCAAAGCAGACCCCAACCAGAGCATAGAACAATTGAAGGAAGCAGTGCAAGATAGGAAGAGATGGAGAGACCTGGCCCATAGAAGCGTCAAGAGTTCAACTTCTTCATACATCTTCATGTTTTAAATGGATCATTTTTTCTGTTATTGCTAATTTCTGAGATCTGGATCTGATTTGCTTTGATTGTGCTATCCTGAATAATTTGAAGCAGTTTAATAAAGTGGCTGGCTCACTGCTCATTCACAGTTCTTATTTCTGCAGGGCAAAATTCCACGATATCACAGATTCATTATTACTCTGGGCGGTTCTGTGTATTTTACCTCTGTTGTTAAAAAATGTCAAGCAACAAGCCAGGATGAGCTGCCAGAGAACTGAATGCAAACTGGCCTCAGTGACATTAACTTCTTCCCATGATTTCCAGAATCCACATTTTCCCCTCCCTTCTGCCTTTCTGCTGATCACCAACAAAATCAAATTTTAAGCATTAGGTGGGGATGCCCCTGGTCCTTGTCTGCTCTGCCTGTCCTTGAAGGATTTCTTGCCTGGACAGATGCAGGGACAAGGGAGGAAATTGACCAAGGGACTTTGGGATCTAAGAAGATGCCCAGGGTTTGGTCCAGTACTTATAAAGCCTTAGTGAGACCACACTTGGAATACTGCATCCAGTTTTGGTCACCACAACATAAAAAAGATATTGAGGTTTTGGAAAGAGTGCAGAGAAGAGCAACAAAGATGGTTAGGGAACTGGAGAATAACACATATGAACAATGGTTGAGGGAATAAAGTTTGCATAGTCTAATGAAAAGAAGGATGAAGGGCGACATAAAGCAGCATTCCAGTATTGAGGGGCTGCCACAAAGAGGGGGCTAACCTATTGTCCAAAACACCAGAAAGCAAGACAAGAAAACAATGGATGGAAACTAATCAAGGAGAGAAACAACCTAGAACTAAGGAGAAATTTCCTGACAGTTAGAATAATTAATCAGTGGAACAACTTGCCTCCAGAAGTTATGAATGCTCCAACACTGGAAGTTTTGAATAAGAGACTGGAAAGCCACTTGTCTGAGATTGTATTGAGGTAGATGGAAAATCACCATGGAAAATATTATTTCAAATTAGCAAAACCTTTATGTTGTAAGCTTTAGACACGTATTATTATAATGACCTATGTGCTAAGATACATTCTGTTAAGAAACATTTTCCAAGAAGTGGCAACTGAAAGTAACAGATGGTGTAAGATAGCATCCGTAGATGTGGTAAGATGCCCAACGACATGTACTTCTCCTATTTCCCTTCATGTTTAAACTGGGCATAAACTTCTTCTTTTATGATGTTAAAGGTAGATAAGTCATCCCTTGGGGGCGACAAACTGTATAAAAGTGACACCACGGGCGTAACCCGGGGTTCAGAATTTGCCATGCTAATGCTCTGAACCTTTGCGCAAATAAACCTGTTTCTCCAACCCTTCGTGGTCTTGTCTTCTGAATCAAAACCGTGAGGTTCTACTACATTTAACTGGTGAGCCAGCCAGGAGAATAAGGAGTCTTGGGGCTCTCTGGAGGGCCCACCCCGGTGCCAGGGGCTCAACGCGTTAAGGGGAACATCCCAGGCGCCATCGGACCTTTTACTCCGAGGGACTTCCCTGGGGTGCGGGGCTCCAGCAGCGGCGGTCAGCCACTCCAAGAACCACAGGTGAAGGGGAAGGAGACCAGGCATCTTTCCGGTTGGCCAGAGGTTAAAGGATTCGCCTGCAGGCAAGTATTGGATGGGGAAAACAATCCCTCCCTGTAAGCAGGGACGGAGGAGAGGACTGATCATCCTCTCTTTGGAATAAGGTGGGAGGACTGTTATGAGTGTTTGATGTGAAAGGCTACTGTGTTTCCCAAAGGTGACCGTGAGAGTCCGGCACCCTGGGCCAGTAGTGTGTGAGTGGCGTTCGCAATTCCCATTGGAGACCGTGATCTTCTGGCTCCCTGGGTCGAGCATGAGCCAGTGGAACCCCTAGTGTTGTCCCGAATGGAAGGACCCCTTACCTTCCTCTCATCGTGTTTCCTTATTCGTCTTGTCTGGTGCCCTGGGAGGAACATGGGTGGTGGTGGAAGTGTGCCCCTTACTCCGTTGAGATGTATGTTAAAACACTTTAGTGCTGCGTATGGGACTCAGGACTATGGTATTAAATGGAGCAAGCATAAGTTGAGGATTTTCTGCGAAGTAGATTGGCCAAGCTTTAATCTAGGCTGGCCCGATACAGGGACATTAGATCTCTCTATCGCGTTAAAGGTTCACCAGTTACTGTTCCACCCCACGTTAGGACATCCAGATCAGGCACCCTATATTGATGTATGGCTCGGCTTGTTGCAAAGACCTACACCATGGATTCAGAAGTGCAAAACCGAACAGTGTAGACTCCTTGTATCACGTGTTGCACCACCCCAGAAGGCTAAGAGACCCATCCAGGTTCTACCCAGCTGCCCGGGAGAACTGCCACATTCACCACCATATGTACCCCCACAAGGATTGGGGGGGGGTTTCCTTTCCATCAGTTTCATCCTCGGCCGCTGGGTCAATGTGGCGTTTGGACCAACTATCTCCCATGTTGAAGAGTCCCACAGATAGGATGAGCCAGAGTCCAGCCATAACCCAACATGAAGCCCAAGCTCAGGGGGCCTGGGCTGGACCTTCGCCCCGAGGAGCTGAAGGGGGGGCCGAGGCAGGGGAGGGGCAGGGAGGACTGCATTCAATGGATAAGGGAGAAGAGCAACCGATAGCTGAACGGACAAGGGCAAAGACTGAACAAGCATCGTTGACTGCCCCCCTTAGACAGGCTGATCAGTTGGTTGTCAATAAGGACAACCAGGCCGAGACGATAACAGCTCCTCTATTCCAGCATGTGCCTTTTACGACATCAGACCTCCTAAATTGGAAGTTTCATTACGGCCCATTTAGTGAAAAGCCGAAAGAAGTGGCAGATTTAGTGAAGACTATTGTGGACACCCACAACCCCACCTGGATGGATCTGCAACAGCTCATGGGAACTCTGTTCAATCCTGAGGAAAGAGAAAAGATTAAGATAGCAGTGTCAAAGATAGTGAAGCCCAATTTGCCCTTACTTCGTAATATCGACAAGTACGTTGAAGGAAAGTTCCCATCAAGGGACCCCTTATGGAACCCCTATCACGATATCCACGAGTTACAGGCCTATCAACAATTGGTGGTGCAAGCAGTTCATGCTGCAGGGAAACCCTCCGTCAATATGTCCAAGCCATCCTTGGTAACGCAAGAGGCTACCGAGAGTCCAGAAGCATTTTACACTCGGCTGTTGGATGCCTACCAAATGTATACACCCATTGATCCAACAGAGCCGGCAAACGCTCGGATGCTTGCCATGGCCTTTATCTCACAAAGTGCCCCCGATATTCGTAGAAAGCTGCAAAGATTGGAAGGAGCCTTGGGAAAGCCCATGAGTGAATCAATGGAGGTGGCCCGAAAAACATATGTTAATAGGGAAAAGGAGGAGGAGAAGAAAAAGGATCAGAAAATGCAGAGGAAGGCTGAACTGCTGGCTGTTGCTATGATGGGGGGACCAAGAAGTAGGGGAGTCAGCTGGGATAGAGGGATTGGCATGACGTTAGGACGAAACCAGTGTGCCATATGTAAAAAAGAAGGCCACTGGAAGGGTGAATGTCCGGAGAGAAATCAGGATGAAGAACAAGGAAGAGGAAGGGGTAAATTTGTGACGAGCTACAGAGGTGGCCCAGGTAGAAGCCAGAGAGGGAGAGGAAGAAGAGGAGGATTTTCGAGACCTCCCCTCATTGGTCTGGCAGGAATGGAGGAAGGGGACTGAGACCGACTGGGTTCAGTCCGCCTCCCAGAACCTGTGGTCAGTTTAACAGTAGGAGGCAAACTGATTCCCTTCCTTGTAGACACCGGAGCCACCCGATCAGTCCTAACCCAACCCCTGAGTCAGGCTTCCCCTCATACTATCAATATACAAGGAGCAACAGGAAAGATATTACAACGACCGTTTTTGGAACCCCTAAATTGCACTACTGGAGGCAAGACCATAACTCACCAGTTTGTGTATATGCCAGATTGTCCCATCCCTCTACTAGGCAGAGATCTGCTATGTAAATTAAGGGCGCAGATCTCCTTTGAGGAAGATGGCACCATGGAGATAAAACATGGGAAAGTACTAATGGAAGTACCTCATGAGGAAGAGTGGCGAATGATGATGCTGGCACGAACGGTAACACCAGACGATACTTGGAAGGAATTTGATGTGCCATACCTGTGGGCAGAAGACAACCCCCCTGGTTTTGCCGGACATCATCCCCCAATCATAGTAGAAGAAATCCCCGCAAAGGTGCCAATCAGAATCAGGCAACGCACATATCCCCGACCTGTGGCCCAGGCCATACAAGATGTAATAGACTTGTATTTAACCAATCACATTCTAGTCCCTACAGAATCAAAATGGAATACTCCAATCCTGCCAATTCCTAAGGGGGAAGGCAAATACCGACCTGTACAAGACTTGAGGGTCGTGAATGAGGCCACAGTCACTATTCACCCAGTGGTACCAAACCCCTACGTTATTCTAGGATTAATCCCTCAAACAGCTAAGTGGTTCTCTGTGATCGATCTGAAAGATGCTTTCTTCACCATACCTATACATAAAAAGAGCCAGCATTTATTTGCTTTTGAGTGGGAAAATCCAGCCACAGGAAGAAAACACCAGTATGCCTGGACGCGGTTGCCCCAGGGTTTTAAAAACTCTCCAACTCTTTTTGGGGCTGCTCTGGGAAGAGACTTAGAGGCCCTTAACATCCCTTACCCAGATGTCATGTTGCAGTATGTTGATGATTTATTGGTCACAGGCCAGACGGATGATGATTGTTGGGAGAATACTTATGAGTTGCTTAAGCTGCTGCAGGAACGGGGTTACAAGGCATCCCGGAAGAAAGCCCAATTGGTAGCAATGAAAGTTAGATATTTGGGCTATGACATAGAAAAAGGAAGGAGAACCCTTGGACATGAGAGGAAGGGGGCCATCTGCCAGCTGCCAGTCCCTAAGAATAGGAAAGAATTAAGAGGCTTTTTGGGTGCGGCTGGCTTCTGTCGAATATGGATCCCTAACTTTAGTTTAATAGCAAAACCTCTGTATGAGGCAACAAAGGGGGGTGATAAAGAACTGTTACGATGGGAAAAGCAAGAACATAACAGTTTTACTGCTCTCAAAGAAGCTTTGTTGCGCGCCCCGAGCCTAGGGCTACCGGATTTGGAAAAGCCGTTTCAGCTATTTGTGGATACAAAGCACAATGTGGCTGTAGGAGTTCTCACCCAGAAGATGGGAATGTGGCATCGTCCTGTTGCTTATCTGTCTAAGCAGTTTGATAATGTAGCCAAGGGCTGGCCTGCTTGCCTTAAAGCAATCGCAGGAACAGCATTGTTAACACAGGAAGCTAATAAATTAACTTTTGGGCAGGAATTGAATATTTATACACCACATGCCCTTAAGGCTGTTTTGGAAGCAAAGGGACATTTATGGTTAACCAACCCACAAATGTTGAAGTATCAAGCCCTGATAACTCATAACCCAATGATTACGTTAATACAATCAAACACCCTAAATCCAGCCACATTATTGCCTGAACCAAACCTGGAAACCACACATAGTTGTATACAGACTATTGAGGAGACATATGGAAGCCGTCCAGATATGAAGGATGTTCCCTTTCGAGATCCAGATTTCACTCTATATACTGATGGCACTAGTTTCGTACAAGAAGGGACTCGAAAGGCTGGATATGCTGTGGTGACCCTGGAAGATGTATGGGAAGCTGAGCCCCTCCCTCCCGGGACAAGTGCTCAGCTGGCTGAATTACATGCGTTAACTAGAGCCCTGGAATTGTCAAAAGGAAAGCGTGTCAATATTTACACCGATTCCAAATATGCCTTTCTAACAGTACAAGTCCATGGAAGGGGTCTAATAACTGCAGGAGGAAAGGACATCAAGTACGGACCTCAAATATTGCGTCTACTGGACAGCGTGTGGGCACCCAGGGAGGTAGCTGTAATACACTGTAAAGGGCATCAAAAGAAAGTATCAGACATTCAGCAAGGAAATAATAAGGCAGACCGGGAAGCTCGTATAGCAGCTCAAAAGACATTGGATGTGCAAACGAACTGTTTAGTTGCACAAGTCAAAAAGAATAGAGAGCAGGCTAAACCATACTACTCCCGGGATGATTTGGATCAAATAGAAGTGCTGGAAGCACAATATGAAGAAGGTTGATGGATCCTGCCAGACCAGCGGGTCTTTATTCCAGGCTATATAGCATGGGAGGCAGTACAACAGGTTCATAAACAACTATACCTAGGAAAGACGGCATTGGCTAATGCCTTGCAGCGGGAGGTCTACATTGACAATATACACAGCATTGCTGCAAACGTTTGTGCTAGATGTGAAATCTGTGCAGCAAACAATCCAAGGCAAGGACCCCGACTGCCTCAAGGATACCAACCCAGAGGATGTTACCCGTTTGATTCCTTGATGATTGATTTTACTGACATGCCACGTTCAGGGCCCTATAGAGCAATGTTAGTTATAGTATGCACATACACTGGATGGCCAGACTGCATACCAACGAGGACAAAGAAGGCAACTGAGGTCGCAAAAGCCTTGCTCCACATTGTTATTCCTCGGTATGGGCTACCATCTAGAATTTCTTCAGACAATGGTCCTGAGTTCATCCATAGAGCCACCCAAAAGATAGCTACTATGTTAGGGATAACATGGAAGCTTCACTGTAGCTTCCATGCTCAGTCGGGAGGAAGGGTGGAGAGGATGAATAGAACAATTAAGGAAAAGTTGGCGAAAATATGTCAGGAAACCCAGCTTAAGTGGCCAGATGCTTTAAACATGGCTCTGATTGCCGTACGATGCACCCCATGAAGGGGGCTGCTTGTGTCACCATTTGAGTTATTGTATGGTAGAGTCCCTAACTTGATTAGGCGACATATCCCGAACACCGGGCCGGTGGCAGATAATATTAAGTTAAAACAGTTGCAAGCACTTAACACAATAGTCCAGCGTTTACAACGGTATGTCTTAAACCAAAGGCCCCACGTTCTGGTTACACCTACACATAATATACAACCAGGACAGGAGGTCTGGTGAAGGACTGGAAACGGGAAGTTTTAAGCCCAAAATGGAAAGGACCATATACTGTTGTCCTGTGTTCTCCTCTTGCTGTTAAGGTAGCGGAAATCAAATCCATTGGACCCGAGTTAAATTGGCTGCCCCTACCCGGTGGAAAGTAAAGAGCGATTCGAAGCAACCACTGAAATTGACATTCCAAAAGATAGGAAGGAGCCTCTCCCTTTCTGGTGACACTCCGGAAGCTGTCCCTTTACGAACAGGAGAGGGGAAGAAAACCCCTGCAAGTGTTACCCCAGAAGCTAACACACAACGCACGGGCAATGAAAGGAACCTGCCATGTACGCTGCGCTCGCATAGTCGTAGATCTTAAGCTATTTTGTGTACCAGTCTGTAGTATTTGAAGCTTTCTTGCTTTTCTAGATATCTTTGACCACTGCTGTGGTACAGAGCACTATGGAATCCAGCCATAGAATGAGGGAAACTGCCTGTATTAGGAGGGGCCTCATGCCAACTATTTGGGTGGTAGTAGTGCTATTGCTGATTATTATTGTTATTAATTCCCTGTACCTGTATAAAGTAATTATTGCTAAAGGCAGTAGAAAGGAAGTACCAGATGGGTGGCAGAATGATACTGAGGATCAGGATATGGGAGACACGTTTACCCCTACCCCCACTCTGGATTTCCCAGAACTGCTGCCTGTGTCCTTACAGGAGGACCCCTTGTCCCGGGAAAGGGGAAATGAGGGTACGATGAGGGACCACCATTTTGTTGGGGACCCACAACTTTTCCCTTCGGATCTGTTTCCTCCATGTGATGATTGCTTAGTGGATCTACCCACGGGAAGGCACTTCATTTACAGCATTACTCCATTTCCAAATTGCTCTGCCTTCGATCTCCCTCCCTATGAGCATGAGGGAATACGATACTGGCAATGTGTGTATAATTCCACTGTGAGGTGCCATCGCCTACGTGCCCCATGGGTCCCCACTGTACGGGCCCTTATGCCCCGCAGTATGACAAAGGTGCCTTATCAACCAGAAAATGGGAAAGGGCCTTGTACACAATGTTTGACTGCAGATGGGAGAATACTGTCCAGGAATGGAAAGCCTGAGACATGTGATCAATTTGACCTACCCCCTTGTGTCTATGGCCACCAGCAACCGGAAGCATACAAAAGATGCTATGGGTCGGAGGGAATCCTCTGCTATAAGGACTCCCCACCTGTTCTCCTTCGTCAACCTAGACATACAAAGCCAACCACCTTACCACCTTCACATGAACAAGAACGGTGTGTTCTCTGTGTAACCAAGGCCAAGGTTGGCGAACACACTGTCACAACTTTAGTATATCACACTCAAGCCCCTAACGAATGCATCCCCACTGGTAAGACATGCCTGTCAAATGGGACCATGTATCACTATTGCAAACAATCCCCAACTCAGGAACTCGTCTGCTACAAGCCTGAGACCCCCGTAAGGTTAGATGTGCCTGTATGGGCAGGATTAGCTCAGATTCTTAATCCCAAAGACTCCAAGCTATATTATCTAAATCACACGATAGTATTAAAACAAGGGTCTGAGCCCCTCAGGATAGTTCTGGATGTCTGCGATGCAATGGATAAAGTAGCTGCAACCTCTTGTGGCACTCAGGGGTGGAGGGAGGCGTATAAAACCAACCACAAGTACCTCTGTGAGAGAAATACAAAATGGGAATATGGACATCCTGATGTCTTCATGCCATGTGGAGCACGAAAGGATTGTACTGGATGGGAATGCGTATGTGACTATACTGGAGGAGGGTATAAAGGGTGTAAATACCTCTCTGAATTCCACAGGTTACCAGGTTCCAATAAAGTGTCTTTCCAAGTGGCTAAAACCCATCCGCCCCAGGTAAGCTATGGTATAGGGATTGATGGGAAAGGAGCTGATCCACAAACATATATCACAATCAGAGTCACAACAATATATAACGGAGAGGTCAAATCTTTGGGGTGGTCCGTCTATGACAACCTCCGGAATTTAGATAAACCTCTGCTAGTAAGCCCTAGAGCTGTTAATTTGTTTGTAGAAATGGCTGAAGAAGTGGCCAAAACCCTAACTGTAAAGAACTGTTTTGTGTGTGGTGGTACTAACATGGGTGTACAATGGCCCTGGGAAGCCCTGGAAGCAGGCCCTGCAATTTATAACAATATGTCTAAGGCAGGAAACCTCACTGCGAGGACTCGTTTCTCAGGCATAATATGGACCTTATGTACCAATTTAGTGGGGCGGAATTGCTTTATGCGGAATCGCACTGTGCATGTAGGGGATCTTATCTGCCTAGGGCATTGGGATCAGGACTATAAAGAATGGACCTCCCCTGGTAACAGCACCAAGCCCAGAAAGTTTAATAGTACCCTGCTCCCTTATCTGAATAACACTCAAGGGAATGGATTGCCCCAGACAATATGTACTGGATATGTGGGAATTTGGCTTACGAAAAACTACCTCAGGAGTGGTCTGGATCCTGTGTACTTGGATGGATTAAGCCATCCTTTTTCTTATTGCCTATTCAGTCAAGACAAGTGTTGGGTATTCCCGTATATGACCAAGTGGGTCGGCACCGGTGGAAAAGGGACACTGAGACAGTCTTTTCTAAGTTCCCTTGTAAAGAACTAGCAGAATATGAGAAAACCAACACCTGGGACTCTGAACGAATAGTATGCACGTATGGGCAGGCTACCTGGGCCGAAGATGGGTCATACGGATATAGAACCCCAATTTACATGATCAATAGAATTATCAGACTGCAGGCAGTCCTGGATTTGGCTGGGCAAAGGTTGGATAAGGCGTTGAATATATTGGCTAAATCAACTGATCAGCTTAGGTCTGCTGTATATCAGAATAGATTGGCTTTGGATTACATATTAGCCAAAGAAGGAGGGGTGTGTGGAAAGTTTAATCTCTCAAATTGCTGCTTACAAATTGATGAGACCGGGAAAGTTATTAAACAATTGACCACTGAAATGCGACAACTTACCCACAACGCTGACCAAGAATGGAAAGGCTTTGATTTTGCCCAGACATTCGGCTCTTGGTTTCCGAAGTTGCCTGGCCTACAGGCCATCGTAGCCCTTATTGGCTTAATAGCAGCTGGATGTGTACTTTTACCCTGTATCTTGCCAATATTTGTGCGTGCAATTTCAAATAGCTTTTCTATGCTTGTGGAAAAGAGAGCAAAGGCCCAAGTTATGGCCTTATGGGATGAGGGGGAATATGTAAGACTGTGCGCACCAGATGAAGATAACCCCCCATTATATGAAACTACACAGTTATAATGGGGATTTCAGTGAAGTTTCAAAGGGGGGAATGAGTAGATGGAAAATCACCATGGAAAATATTATTTCAAATTAGCAAAACCTTTATGTTGTAAGCTTTAGACACGTATTATTATAATGACCTATGTGCTAAGATACATTCTGTTAAGAAACATTTTCCAAGAAGTGGCAACTGAAAGTAACAGATGGTGTAAGATAGCATCCGTAGATGTGGTAAGATGCCCAACGACATGTACTTCTCCTATTTCCCTTCATGTTTAAACTGGGCATAAACTTCTTCTTTTATGATGTTAAAGGTAGATAAGTCATCCCTTGGGGGCGACAAACTGTATAAAAGTGACACCCTGGGCGTAACCCGGGGTTCAGAATTTGCCATGCTAATGCTCTGAACCTTTGTGCAAATAAACCTGTTTCTCCAACCCTTCGTGGTCTTGTCTTCTGAATCAAAACCGTGAGGTTCTACTACAGTATAGCGTCTCTTGCCTGAGCAGGGGGTTGGACTACAAGACCTCCAAGATCCCTTCCAACTCTGTTGTTTTGTTGTGCTGTTATTCTATGTATATGTCATTATATCATTCATCAAAAATGGCTTCTGGCATTGTCTCCTTTGGCAGACCCAATCAAGTTGGGATCCCAGATTATTCTTCTGACACCCCAACTTCCACACTTGTGGGAAATAAGAACTTAAGGGACCAAAATACCTAGGAAGGAGCATTTTGGACACTAGGCACTCTTCAGATATTTTCAACAGCATACATGATTCTCCCTTTTTTCTGAAAACCAGACAACATTGGTCCAAAGGAATTTCTCCAGCTGAAATAGCAGGCTGGGCATTTGATGCTAAGGAACTTCAGGGGATGATACATCTCTAAATCCTTTCTCACTACCAGAAGCAATTTAGGAGGGACAAAATAATGAGAAGAGAGTGACATAAAGTCAAGATTAAAAAAAAACCTAGCAACTGATGAACTCTGGGAAAATTTCATTCCCAAATTGTGACTCACCAGCGGAAACGTTTGCTGGAGGGGATCTGATTGAAAAGGTAAAGTGGATTTAGACCTTTTCTTGCAGTGATGATTCCTCCAAAGAGATAATCACCTGACTTGAAATCGTTCATCCACTCTGATGGATCTCTTTGTGAAGTCAAGGGGCATTTTGCCTTCAGCATCCACCAAAGAATCAGGGGAATGAGAAGTAGAAAAAAGAGGAGACTGACTCCTTGCATAGCTGGCAGAGCCACTTGCTCCTCACAGCTAGGAAACCAGAAAGGGATTAAAAACAGCCTAAGCCTTGGTTGGCTTTTCTTAGCTTTAGGTAAGAGTAGGGAAGGAATCTTTCTTCTCCTATGCCCTGGTCTTCAGCAACATTTCTCAGTGTTCAGCAGGCATTTATGCTGCTCTGTTTCCAGGCTTAAGGTGAGATGTCACCCTGGGTTTGTCTCTGCTCTGCTATTTATTTTAAGACAATTGTGAGAAAAATCTCTGGAGATTTGTTCAGACGGCCAATTGAACAAATTATAGAGGGAGTAAAATCAGCTCTGTTGCATCCTGAATTCACTCACAGAGGAGGGCAGGGGAGATGGAGCCAGAGAAAAATTTCCCAAATGGACCAGATGTGGTTCCTTCATATCTGATGTTTTCTGAGAGGATAAATTTAGCAGTTTTAAACACAGTTCCTCTTGTTCTTCTTCTTCTTCTTCTTCTTCCTCCTCCTCCTCCTCCCTCCCCTCTTCTCGTCCTCCCCTCCTCCTCCTCTTCCTCCTCCTCCTCCTCCTCCACCTTCTCCTCATGTCAACCTTGAACTGGTCAGGATTGAACTCCTGGCAAAGAGCAGAGTCAGCCTACAATTCTGCATTCTAACCACTCTACCCATGTGGCTCAGTTAAGCAAATGCTGCAGTCGTTTAATGAATCCATTTTACTCAAAGGGCATATTTTGCCAGAAATCAAAACTATAAGCCAGAAAGTGGCAACAAAATACATAAAAAGATCATGGTCACATGACTGCAGAATGCTGCAAATGACTATAAAGAAGAGCCGGTTGCCAAGCAATCAAAATGCAATCATGTGACCACGGGGTATGTGTGCGGCCATTGTAACTTTGAAATCAGGTCCTAAGTAGCTTTAGGGAGGGGGGGTCAGATGGTTACTAGGCAACAAGTTGTAAGTTGACGATTACCTATATATTGGGAATGCTGTAGAGCCCCTCAATGAAACATTGTACCCTTATGAGCCCAGGTATCATGGCTTATTTACTATGACGCCTGTGCTATGCAATATTGTCCCTCAGAGATGCAGACAACTTGAACCTATTGGCATTTCAGAGGTCTGAGGAAATCTAGTTCATCCCCCCAACGAGCTCTGGGATGTAGTTTTTAAGAGGGGCCTTCACTTGGTGTTTTTTATTTTGTTCCCAGCTCAGAGTTTCATTGGATAGAATGGCAGTCAGACTATATTAATAAAACAAGAGAAGTGGAACAAGGTTGGAATCTAATCAAAGAATTTTCAAATGCATGAGTGTGTGTCTTTCCAAAACATAGTTGGAATAATGAGGGGAAAAAGCATGAGAACAAGGTGTTAAATTTTCACAATTAATATAACTGCAACTTTGTATTCAGAATTGTTTTTAATAAAATGATGTAGCATTAGGGGATAAAGATGAAGCCCAGCAACGCAACATGGGAGGCCAAGATACCTGTATGGTTTTTGCAATTCTTGAAAGACAGAGAAATATCACACAAGCGAAACAAAACTGAACTTCACTAAAACAACAAAAAGAAAAACAAAGAATTACAAACTCTTTATACCTTATAAGATGGATGCAAAAATATGTACAATATTTCTGGAAGACCACACAGTGATTAGGATGATCTGTAGAAAGATGGCAGTCTCTTCTTAAAAGCCTCCAGTGATGGAGCACCCACAACTTTTGGAGTTCCATTGATTAATTGTTCTCGCAAATTAATTGTCAGTGGAGATAAGTGGAGACACTGGATATAGGGGGAATTTTGTAACAGTTTTACAAATCTTTTTGGAGATGGGAGAGACATAGAATATGTACAATTTTATGATTCTGAAGAAATGTTGCAATAGAAATCAGATGCTAATTTAGCTTTTAACAACTAGCTGCTCCTTTGAATTCCGATCTGATCTTATTAAAATAATGTAGCACTTGGGCATGAAGATGCAGCCCAGCAGGCCAGCACTGGAAGCCAAGATGGAGAAGACCTGAACAGCCACCATATACTTCTTTTTTGTGCTCAGATAGGTAGGCACAAAGGACACCCAGGCACTGCAGAAGACCAGCATGCTGAAGGAGATCTGCTTGGCTTCGTTGAAGGCCCCAGGGAGGTTCCTGGCCAGGAAAGCACCATGAAACAGATGGTGGCTAGGAGGCCCATGTAACCAAGAGCAACATAAAAGGGCAAGAGACCCTTTGTTGCACTGAAGCACAATCTCTCCTGATTGGGAGTACATATCAGAATCAGGAAATGTTGGAGAGACCACCAGCCAGATGCTGCAGATGATCACCTGAATAGTGGAAGAACAAAGGATGATGGAATTGGAAAAGCTCTTCCCCAGCTATCTCCTCATCCTGTTTCCTGGCTTTGTACCCAGGAAGAACAGCACAACTGTGATCGGTTTGGCCTAGGATCTAATATTGATTCATCCACCATCCCCAACATGATATTCCCCCATTGGGGCCCAAGCCACTCTGTACCAGTTGTAGCTTCTGAATGTTTTTCAAGGGTAGCCCCATGTAGAATACATTGCCGTAGTCCAGATGTAAGATGATCAGGTACGAATTACTGAGCACACGGATTCCTGATCTAGGAAAAGCCACAATCTGGACACAATGTGAACTTGTGCAAAGGTTCTCCTAGCCGTGATTGTCACCTGCTCTTTGATCAGGAGTCAAGAGTCAAAATCCAGAATATTGAAGCTTCATGCACTGAAAGCTATTTGATCTTGCCAGAGTTTAGCTGAAGCCTGTTGTCCCCAAATCAGGCCCCGAAAGGCTCTAGACACCACAATAGGGCAGCAGAAGCATCACTTGGGTCTCAGGAATGGAGATATAGAGTTGAGTATCATCAGCATACTGATAATACTTCAAACAATGGTGGTGGATGATCTCATCCAACAGCTTCATGTAGATGTTAGAAAAGAAGTGGAGAGAGTACCAAGTCCTGCAGTGTGTCATAAAAGACTTGCCGTGGACTAAAACTCTCACTTCATATCGACATCAATCAAGATTGGCTTTGGAGAAAGGAGCCAAACCAGTGCAAAGCTCTGCTGCCTGGCATGAGTCCCTGTAGCCAGCCCAAACGTTGGTAACAAAGGCTGCTGAGAAGTCAAGGAGATCATGGATGGTTGCACTACCCCAATACTGCTCTTTCTAGAGATTAGCCACAAGTGTGACCAAAGTTGTCTCTGTTCCATAACAAGGGCCTGAATCCTGACACAAAGGGGTCCAGATAATCTGTTTAATCTAGGACTCTCTATAGCTGCCAAGCAACCTCTTCTTCTGTCACCTTCCTTAAAAAGGAAAGATGGGGAACTAGACAAAAATTGTCCAAAAAGGTGGATCAAGTGATGGTTTAAGAAGGAGAGGGTAAGATATGGTCTCCTTAAAAGACCCCAGGAACATTCCTTCCTGTAGTGAGGAATTGATCACTTCGTACACCCACCTGCTAGTCATCATCATGGAGTTTTCACCAGCCAGGAGGGACAAAGATCTGATTAGCAGGTGGTTGCAAAGACAGCATGGAGGACTTTGTCCCCTTCCTCAAGTTCAAAATGATCAAACTGTTCCCATATAACTGAACAATTTATTTCCCCAAGTACGTCACATTCACCTGCACCATACATAAGTTCCAATTGGGAACAAATCCAAGTGAGTGAGACAGTGGTGTGGGAATCAAGTGTTCAGCAGAGTGATGGTACAGGAGAAAAAACTACCTTTATATCTGGTCATTTTGGCATGCAATGCTCTATAGTGCCATCCTGAGGGGAGAAGTTGAAATAGATTGTATCTAGGATGTTAGGGGTCCGTAGATATTTTCTCAGGCTTTTTTTGGTTTGTTGCAGTATATAGATCCTTAATGGAAGTCAGGCTGGTTGTGATTGTTTTTTCTGCAGTCCTAACTATCCACTGAAGTCTATACCTGTCCTGTTTCATTGTTGTGCCAAACCAGGCAGTTACTGAGATACAAATGACAGACTCAATCATTCCCCTGTAGAACTGTATCAGCAGAACCTTGGGCAATCTGAGCTTTCTGAGTTGACTTTTTAATGATGGTTCTAATGTTAGGTGACCATTTCACGTCCTTGGAAATAATAGAACCTAGAAATGTGAAGATCTTTACTGTAGATTCTGTGTTGCCTAATATTGTAAGAGGTGGTAGAATAAGAGTGTTTCTTCTAAAATCTACTATCACCTGTACAGTGTTAACCATGTTCAGTTCCAGATTATTCCAACTGCACCACAGGACCAGCTGATTTAATTCTTGTCTATATGCAGACTCCATATTGTCTTGAACGAGACTTATGAATCTTGTTTCATCTGCAAACTGCAGTACTTTAACAGAGGGATCCTTCAAGATGTGGTCATTGGTATATAGATAAAAGAGTAATGGAGAGAGCACAGAGACCTGGGGGGCTCCTTTGCTAATTGAAATTATGGGTCAAGAGTGGCAACAGAGGTACGATCCTGTCCAAAGCCTCAGCCACCCTTTGATTCCAGGTTGTTACCAAGGCTTCAGCAAAACCGCAGGATATCCCTATCTTCCCTCTGGAACCCAATTGGTCCATCAATTATTTGTGGGCAGACTACTCGAATGGAAATACACAGGTAATCATATATAAAAATAATTAATTGTGAGAGCTGAAATACTAGTCATAGATTTGAACACATTGACAGCCTAGAATAAAAATAAATATTTTTCATTATAAGACTTTTGAGAACATGGTCATTGTATGAAACGGTGACTTAAGTTTTCATAGTGAGTTGCTCTTTTGTATTCAGAGCTGGTCTTAATAATATAATGTAGCACTTAGAGATGAAGATGCAACTGAGCAAGCCAGCACTGGAGGCCAAGATGGAGAAGACCTGCACAGCCACCATGTACTTCCCTTTGGAGCTCAAGTAGGCTGGCACAAAGGAGACCCAGACACTGCAGAAGACCAGCATGCTGAAGGAGATCAGCTTGGCTTCATTGAAGGCTCCAGGTAGATTCCTGGCCAGGAAAGCCACTATAAAGCAGATGGCTGCCAGGAATCCCTTGTAACCAAGAGTAACATAAAACATGGTAAGAGACCCTTCGTTGCACTGAAGCACAATCTTTCCTGGTTGAGAATGCATGTCAGAATCAGGAAATGGGGGAGAGACCACCAACCAGGCGCTGCAGATGACCACCTGGACACTGGAAGAAGAAAGGATGATGGAGTTGGTCAAACTCTTTCCAAGCCATTTTCTCACTCTGTTTCCTGGCTTTGTGGCCAGGAAAGCCAGCACAACTGTGATTGTTTTGGCCAAGACAGAAGAGACAGCCACTGAGAAGATGATACTGAAGGCAGTTTGTCGGAGAAGGCAGGTGGCTCTCTTTGGTCGTCCAATGAAGAGAAATGCGGACAAGAAAGAAAGCAGGAGAGAGGTGAGGAGGATGTAAGAGAGGTCCTGGTTGTTGGCTTTGACAATGGGAGTTTCTCTGTATTTAATAAATATTGCTAAAACAAGGGTAGTAATAGAGGCCAAAGAGAATGCAAGAGAAGTTAAGATGGTCCCCAGATTGTCACTGAAGGCCAGGTAAGTTATCTCCTTAGGGAGACATTTATCTCGCTCCTTATTTGGAAATTGATCTTCTGGACATTTGGTGCAATAATCTGCATCTGAAGAGAGAAAAATAGTACCTATCATATCCAGCCACTAGCCTAGCTTTTCTATGCCACCATCAGAGATGGTTCATGGCTAGAAAGTAGAAAAACCAAAGTTACAGTTTTAGGGACTGTGATCAGCAGCATTAAATACTAGGGCATCTTTCTGCTTTTCATTGTGGGGGCTCAGATTGATGAATTGCCAGTTCATCATCATAATATTCAGGTTAATTTTATTAATATTTATGTTTTGTTAATAACAGAGCATCGCTGAAAGATGGATTTGTAACTGGCTGACCCACTGCACTCAACTTGTAATTCTCAATGGAATTTTATCTACATGAAGCGAAATATGCAATGGGGTACCCCAAGCTTCCGTCTTGGGCCCAGTACTCTTCAATATCTTCATCAATATTTTAGATGAGGGGATAGAAGGGGAACTCATCAAATTTGTAGGTGACATCAAGCTCGAAGGAGTTGCCAATACTCCAGAAGATACGCTTAAGGTACAGTAGGATCTTGCCAGACTTGAACACTGGGCCCTATCTTAGAAAATGAAATTCAGTGGTGAAAAATGTAAGGTTATACATTTAGGCAAGAAAACCAAATATGCTCCATCACTGGAATTTTTCAAGAAGAGATTAGACAGCCATTTTGGCATAGTTCATTGGCCAGAATGAGCAGGGAATTGGACTAGAGAAACTCCAAGATCTTTCCCAACTCTGCTATTCTGTTATTCTGTTATTGAAGGACTGCTTCATTCTGGATTCACCCACCTTCCTGAGAGGAGAAGGTCTCTTCTGCACAGGGAAGACAGTTGTAGCAGCACATGGGCTTCCCTTCCTGGCTCTCCCTGAAGTATCCAGACTGACAACTTTCCACACACCTGGAGGGAGGCAGACTCTGAATGCAAAAGCCAGAAACATAAATATTAGGGTTGCTATCAAAGGAAAGGAACAGTAGAGTCAGGCCAAACTATTTAATTTAAGCCTCTAACAAAGATTAGGTCCATTTAATGGAAGTAGCAGTTTATGCAGGGAATCTGCCTTCTGTGAGATCAGAGCTGAGTTTAGGAGATTTTCTTCTCTTTTGCCTTCAGACTGTGGAATAATTTGCAGTTGGAGATTATTGTATGTTTGCCTCAACATTGTTGGCCTTTGAGAGAAATAATAAAATAGAGCTCCTCCTGAAATCCTTGTTAAGAGCCAGCATAACATCATAGAAATGTTTATTGCATTAAGTGTGCTTTATTTTTGCAAAATACCAGCAGTCAAAGGATCATGTAAGTCCAAACTTACAAAAAAAGAAACAAGCAAACTATGTGTTCCAGTGAATATGTTGCTTCAGGTTGTTTTGCATATTTGTCCATTGTTCATTATCAGTTGGAGTCTGCAGGTATCTTAGAACATGTCTAGGACAACTTGCCCTGACCAACACATTGTAGCCAACTCACTGCAGGAGAACTCACCATGGCCAACTTGCCGTGGGAGAATTGGTCGCCAGACAAGTGTTACACTAATATTGAAGAAGTGGTGGAATAGAATAATTAAAGAAAGGATGCAAAAGGAGGAACAAAATCACACATGTCAAACTCGCGATGTGACGTGACGTCTTGGAACTTTGATACCCCTTAACAAAATGAAATGTGAATGACAAAAAAGAATATATTTTTTAATCATGTTAAATAATTAAATTGAATTGTTTTATTGTTCTCTGGTGAGTTGGGCGTGGTAAGTTGTCCCATTCCATCTGGAGACTGGTGGCTTTGCAGTCCACATTAGTAACACACCCCAATTATAGAAAGCATTATGAAAATAAAAGGGAATGGCATTGTTTGGATTGAGAATCCCAACTCTCTGAATCAGGAACAGTTCCAGAATATATAAACCACCAGGGTTGGGACAGGATCCTTGCTACTCTTCTGAAATCCTGATTGGCTTCAGAGACTTTAAAGAAACTGTATTAAAGAGATGACTTTGCGGAAGGGGTAAAATAGGAATGCAAGAGTTTCCCCCACCTTGTTAAACCTTTGGGGCCAGAGAGCAGTCTCCTGATCAATGACAAAGATGGGTTCCTGGGATCTCTCTCTTGCATAACTCCCAAATTTCACTCTGGCTACAGACTTGTTGGGGAACCATAACCAGTTCACAATGTCAAAATCAGCTGCCAGCTCGCCGTTCTTGCCCAGATACACCCCATCTATGGAATTGTTGTAAAACTGGGGGGTTTGCAGGAAAGGATGAAACTAGAAAGGTAAGCACAGGGACATCAACAAGAAAAATCCTCTATCATTTTATAGAAGAAAGAATTGGTCTCCATGGTATCATTCCCAAGTTTGGGTCCTTCAGTCCACTAGAAAAGAAAATACTTTCACGTCAAGGAAGAACATGGACATGTTTATCCTGGCTTTCTTCTGCAGTGTTTTCTCAGTTTTCTAGATATTTATGCCAGTTGATTAGTGGTTCCCTAATCAAAGAGCTATGAAACATTACATTACTGTCTGGAGAAGTCCAATTTTCCTCTTGAGTACTTTTTTCTAGTATGTGTTATGAGATGTGGAAATTAAACCCTTTTGCTGGATACTTCCTCACCATTGTACATTTGCCTCCAAAATGAACAGTACTTCTAAAAGTAAATATATATATAGCTATACTTACAGTATTAATATAATAAAATATATAAAATAAAATATAAACAATAAAATATAAAAAATAAAATATAAACAATAAAATATAAACAATAAAATATAAACAATAATAAAATAAAATAATAAATAAAATAAAATCCTGCAGAACTAATTTTAAAAGTAATAATTAGAATAGAATAGAGCTGGATGGGACCTTGGAGGTCTTCTAGTGCAGCCCCCTGCTCAAGCAGGAAACCCTATGCCCTATATAGAGCCATGGTGGTGTGATGGTTAGAATGCTTTATTGCAGGAAATGCTTTATTGCAACAAAGATTGTTGGGAGAATATGCTGAGTCTGTAAACTGGTTAAAGAGGGCTGCAAAGCACTGTAAAGTGATATATAAGTCTAAGTGCTATTGCTATACGTTTTCAGAGAAGTGGCTATCCAGTCTCTTCTTAAAAAACTCCAGTGATAAAGCACCCTCAAGCAGTTTCACTGGTTAATTGTTTTCACTGCTTAGGAAGTTTCTCCTTAGTTCTAGTTCTGTTTATGCAACAAATATATACAATGATTTATATAATCATTATGTTCAGTAGAGATTTGATTTATAGAGTAGCAAATACCTGCCAAGACTGTATCCTTTTCAGTTCTGAGGTCTTTCCATCTTCTTTCAGCATCCTCCGTTTGGATATGGAGATTAAGGCAGCACTTAGGGCTTGTGCCACAGCGCAGACAGAGTTGTAAATGTGATGGCTGTCCAGAGAAAGGCTGGCTTCAATCTCCTTTAGCTTTAAACTTTCCATTTTTTCATTCTCCCTACATCTCAACCAGCCTTTAACAGAGAATGCATGTTTTTCAAAGGAACACAGACAAGCTTTGTTGCCAAATTGCAGGATTGTAGGAAAAAAATGATCAGCATCATCTTTTATCCATTTCCTAGTCTGGATGGAAATGGTGAAAATACTGTGAACACGTTGGAAATTTTGATACCACATATTAAAAGTGAGATCCCCCATGGCTGTCACAATCCAGACTTTCTCCATTGAAGGAGCTTTTGAGACGTGCAGAATTTTGTCAATGAATGCCATTCCATAGAAATAATCATTTTGCAACATGGTCTCTGCGTAGTAAAGAAACACTCTGACTTGCTTCCATTTGAGATATAAATCAAATGTTAGCCTATAGTGATTGGTACTGAATCCTGATACACTTTGTGAGAAAAGAGCACAAATGCCATTTTGGGCAAGTAAAGGTCTTAACGTTTTCATGAATGTTTCTCCATTGTCTGATTCTGGAGCAACGAGAGTAACCGAGGTCCATCTGAAATACTGGATCATTTTAACAATCCCTGCATATTGGATTCCTTCTTTTGGGAGCATCCGATAGAAAAAAGGAAACTGTTTTTTATCATCCAGGTCATTTGAAACAAAAGTATAAGAGATCTGCAGGAAATGGAAGGAATTGACAACAATCCATAAAATGATTGTGTGCACTAAAGTATATAATTTGAAAATGATGGCTATTATGCAGAAGTTCCATCTTTTATAACCGTGGTGGCAATCCTATGGCACGTGTGCCACAGCTGGCATGCAGAGCCCTCTCTGTGGGCACGCGCGCCATCGCCTCAGTCCTAGGCCTTCAGCTGGGTTTTATAAAACATTTTTGCTTTAGGCCTCCGCCACCATGTGCAAAAAAAAAAAAGGTTCAATCAATTTCAACTTTTCGCGGGGAAAAAAAGATCTCGCAAAGTTGGAACTGATTGATTGAACCACCGCAGCCACGCCTACCCAGTTGGTCACACCCACCCAATGGGCCATGCCCATGCGGCACCCAATGATACATAAGTGGGTTTTGGGTTGCAGTTTGGGCAGTCGGTCTCTAAAACGTTCACCATCACTGTTTTATAATTTTTGTAATATATGAGTAACTTGAACCACAGTAATAGTGAAAATCTCCATACTTACTTGTGGGATTTTGTAGATGCTGACCATGGTTGCAATATGTTGGGAGAGGTCAGAATCAGTCCCTTCAAGGAGAGCCAGGAGATTTTTGTGTCTTCCACATTTGTAATTTGGAACATTTGCCTCCCCACCAGAAAGCAGATCCAGCAAGGCCTCAGCATTCATCTCAGCATTGAAGTGATTGTCGTGGACATTGTAGCCCAGAGTGATGTTGGGTAGGATGAGGGCATTCCTGTTGATCTCACGGCTGGCGATCAAGAAGGACAAGAGGTACCAGATAGGTAGATTTTGATGCCTGAAAAATAGATCCATCACAACTTCTCAGCAGTTGCAGCATAATATTGGAAATGGAAAAGACATTCTACAAACCAAGATTTCAGAACATATTGGAGGATAAGGAAGGAGAGCTGATGGAATGGAAGATAGAGGTATTAACAGAACTGTGGGGAACTGGAGAAGGAGGGAGGCTGTTTAATGAATATCAGTGGTGTAGTTCTTCCAAAAATACTTTAACTAAATTGTTTCTCTTGTTTCAAATAATATACACAAAAATAGAGGAAGAATTATTTGATGATCCAAAGACACTGACTTGGAAAGTTAGTTGGCAAAGGAAGAAAGCTAGAGTAAGACTGAAGAAAATAGAAGCTTTGACCTATTAAAGGGGATGTTATATTACTAATTAGATGTTTGAATATGGTTAAGAATAGATTGCTAGAAATAGAAGTATTATTATAACTAGATAGATAGGATTTGTAATCAGAATATCATATCTTGGTATGAAAAGGGAAATAAGAATACGCTAAGAAATTTGAATAAGGGAAGCTTTTGGTTATCCAAAGATAACTTGTTCTGAAATTATAAATGACTGGGATATGTTGAACATGGATGGGAAATTAAAATTGAAAAAAGCGAAATAGGATATGGACTGAATAAATGGATATTGAGTGCAAATGCAATTAAGATATGTTTTGGTTAGAAAAGATATTCTGAACTGATATTATTGACATTATTAGAAAAATATAACAAATGTTGATATGCATCTGTATATTTACTAACAACAATAACAATTGTATTTGCTTAGTGTGGAAAAATGTCTATTACCAGAAGAAGAGAGGATGTATTGGAGGGTGTAATATTGGATTTAGTTTGAAGAAGCTTACATGTACCACGGAATTAGTAATGGATTGCGTCATCATGTTGTCTATTAAGCACTTGATTGTAAAAATAGAAAATTAATAAAATATTTATTAAAAAAAGACCCTCACTTGACACACCCACACCCGAAGCCCTTATGAACAGAAGAACATTGACACCGACACCCCCTAAACTCCACTGAAGATGTTACCTAGCCTGGTAATGAAACATTCGGAAACCAATCCACATGCTCGGAGAACGAACCTTCACCCTCAGAAATTTAATTAACAGGTGAAAACACCGATACTGACCACTTGTAAAGAATCTGGGCAGTAAATGAGTACAAATATATTGCCTTCAATCTCTTAGCTAAGGAATAAATGGTGCAGAAACTTAACAAATAAAATATGGTATGATTACACGGATGCAGAATTTAGACACAGCAATGGGAAAGCAGCAATGGGATTTTAAAAGGAAAAGAAAAATTGAATTAAAATGAATAATATTTTTTCCTGAAAATTGGTGGATACATAACAATCAGGTTGGATCATTCTTTTACATTTGGAGAAAGCAATTATGTTTGGAAGAGTTAGCAGTCAAAGGAAACTATGCTGCCAAAGAACACGATGGCTGGACACTGTCAAAGCTGACCCCAACCTGAGCATAGAAGAACTCAAAGAAGTAATGCAACATTGGAAGAGATGGAGAGACCTGGCCCATAGAAGTGCCAAGAGTTGGATGCGACTGAATGGATAACCTCCACCTCCTCCTCCTCCTCCTCCTCCTCCTCCTCCTCCTTATTAGGTAGCCATTTTATTGGAAAATGAATAAAAATAGGACCTCATCTTAAACTTTGTCTTTTCTTTCCAGCTTCCTATTTTTCTATTAAAGGTCACCAACCTTACATTTCCACAAAGTGGCCAGAATGAGTTTTTTTGCTAAATCAGGATAGAGGTTTAATTCATGAGATTGAAATTACTGTAATTTTTCAGGTTGTTCCACAACAGCTCATTGCTGTCACTGTTGTATTAATTTTAATAACATCTATCCTTTTTATGTAATTTTTTAAAAATTTCTAAATTGAAGTTAATGTATACTGGAAATTGTTATTAAGAAATGCTGAACTCAATGAAAGAAATCCTGTTGATTTCTTTATGAAAGAGAATTTTGATCTATTCCTGATGATTTAAATTTTTTTAGAAAGGTCTGTAATCACAGGCTGTTGTAGCAGTTGATATTAGTTTTAAAGTTGACACAGTTGCCTAACACTCATGTATTGTGTGGTGGCACACAAAAATAAAAGGAGTAAAAACAAAACAAAAAAAAACACATAGTATAGACAGCCTGCCATAAAGCAATCGATGTAAAGAAAAAAACAATAAAAAACTAACCGCAGACTTGGCACCAAAGCCAGGTTTCCAAAACCCCAGGAGAGAGGGTGTTGTCTGTGTGTCTCAGGGGATGCTGTTCCAGAGGTGGAGGGCATGACAGATAAGGCATACTTCCTCTATTTTGCAAGATGGCAGCTTTTAACAGAGGGGACCTGTAGAGCAGTTGCTCTGCCAGAATGTACCAGGTGGGCAGGGACAAGCAGTCCCTTGGGTATGTAGGCCCTGTGTTACACAGGGCTCTATAGGTGATATCCAGCACCTTGAATTACACACAGAAGCCAACAGGTAACCAATGCAACTCATCAGCAGTGGTCATACATGGGCAGGCAAAAAGCACCTATTACACCATGCTCTGCTAGATTTTGAGGCAGCTGTAGCTTTAGGTGGTCTTCCAGGGCAGCCACATGTAGACCTCATTGCAAGAATCCAGTTGCAGAGTGATTAGAGCCTGAGTTAATCTGGCCCCTCTGATGGAAGTAAGAGAGGATAACATAAAATAACAGAGTTGAAAAGGACCTTGAAGTTCTTCTAGTCCAACCCCCTGCTCGAACAGGAGATCCTATACCATTTCAGATAAATGTCTGTCCAATTTATTTCTAAAAATCTCCAGTGATAGAGAATCCACAGCTTCTTAAAGCAAGCAGTTCCTTTGGTTAATTGTTCTAACTGTCAGGATATTTCTCCTTAGTTCTAGGTTGCTTCTCTCCTTGATTAGATTCCATCGATTGCTTCTTGTCCTGCCTTCAGGAGATTTGGAGAATAGGTTGACCCCCTCTTCTTTGTGGCAACCCCTGAGATATTAGAACACTGGCTATCATGCCACCCCCTAGTCCTTCTTTTCATTAAACTAGACATAGTTGTGCCAATTACCCAAGGGCACAACTTATACACCAGACAAAACCATGCAAAGGCCCTCCCAACACAGCTGTCATCAGCACTTTGAGCAGTAGCTGTAAGTCCAAAAGGACCCCAACCCATGCAATATTATCCAACATTTTATATTTTTACATAATACAATTTACAATAAATATCATTATATTTTAACGTTATGCAAATAACAAAACCCTGCAACACTACTTTCTCCTTTAAAGTAACACTTTCCAGAAGTTCAAAACTTTCATACCTAACCAAGTTTTAAACGGATCAGCATCATTTTTTTTGTTATTGCTAATCTGGATCTGGATCTGTTTTGCTTTGATTTTGCTATCCAGAATAATTTGAAGCGATTTAATAAAGTGGCCATCTCACTGCTCATTCCCAGCTCTAATATCTGCAGGGGAAAATTCCACAATCTCACAGATTAATTTTTGCTCTGGACAGTTCTGTGTATCTTACCTTTGTTGTTAAAAAAATGTCAAGCACCAAGCCAGGATGAGCTGCAAGAGACTGAAAGCAAACTGGTCTCAGTGACATTAATTTCTTCCCATGATTTCCAGAATCCACATGTTCCCCTCCCTTCTGCCTTTCTGCTGATCACCAACAAAATCCTTGAAGGATTTCTTGCCCAGACAGCTGCAGGGAGAAGGGAGGAAATTGACCAAGGGACTTTGGGATCTAAGAAGATGCCCAGGGTTTGGTCCAGTACTTATAAAGCCTTAGTGAGACCACACTTGGAATACTGCATCCAGTTTTGGTCACCACAATATAAAAAAGATATTGAGGTTCTGGAAAGAGTGCAGAGAAGAGCAACAAAGATGGTTAGGGAATTGGAGAATAACACATATGGACAATGGTTGAGGGAACTGAGTTTGTCTAGTCTAGTGAAAAGAAGGATGGGGGGGTGACATGGTAGCAGTATTCTAGTATTGAGGGGCTGCCACAAAGAAGAGGGGGGCATCCTATTGTCCAAAACACCAGAAGACAAGACAAGAAATAAAGGATGGAAACTAATCAAGGAGAGAAGCAACCTGGAATTAAGGAGAAAGTTCCTAAAAGTGAGATAATTAACCAATGGAACAGCTTGCCTTCAGATGTTGTGTGTGCTTCATCACTGGAGGTTTTGAAGAAAAGACTGGACAGCCACTTGTCTGGAATGGCATGGGGTCTCCTGCTTGAGCAGGGGGCTGGACTAGAAGACCTCCAAGAAAACCTTCAAACTCTATTCTGATTAGATTAGGTTTTCTAATCCATCCCCCTGTTCAGGCAGGAGACGCTATATATTTTTTCCCCATCCATTATTTCTTCTGATGCTTTGGAAAATAAATTAACCCCCTCCTCCTTGTGGCAGCCTCTCAAATACTGGAACACTGCTTTCATATCCCCCCCAGTCCTTCTTTTCTCTAGACTAGCCAAACCCAGTTCCTGCAACCGTTCTTCATATGTTTTAGTCTCCAGGCCTTTATTCATCTTACTTGCTCTTCTTTGTACTTTTTCCAAAGTCTCTACATTCTTTTTGTAGTGTGGTGACCAAAACTGGATGCAGTATTCCAGATGTGGCCTTACTAAGGTTTTATAAAGCGGTACTAATACTTCATGTGATTTTGAATCTGTGCCTCTGTTTATAAAACAATTACATACATTGATTTATATAATCATTATGTTCAGCATTGATTGTATTAGCTTTTTTGATGGCTGCTGCACACTGCTGGCTCATGTTTAAGTGACCATTCACTAGGGCTCCAAGGTCCCTCTCACAGTTACTGTTTTTGAACCAGGTTTTGCCTAATTTGCACTTGTACCTTTGGTTTTTCCTGCCCAGGTGTAAAACTCCAAGCTCCCTTCCAACTCTGTTATTTTATTGTGCTGTTATTCCTTCCAACTCTGTTATTCTATGTCTATGTCATTATATTATTCACCAAAACGGCTTCTGGCATCGTCTCCTTTAGCAGACCCAGTTTTTCTCATCAGGAGGAAACTATCTAACTTCCCCAAATTTCCTAAGAAATTGAAGTCTCCTGTCAGCCTCCCTCCTCAGCGTAAGCACTTGCCAGTTTCTCTCTGTTTCATTTCTCCAGAAAGCCCCAGTGGCTGAGCTTTGTTGTCAGGAAAGCAAAGAAACATCTTTATTTTCAAAGCGAGGATGCTGAGAAGGACAAACTTCAAAATATATAAAGTTGTCCTGGAGGTATATAAAGACAAGATGAAATCAATAATATTTATTGATTTATTTATTATTTCAGCTTTCTATTCTGGCCATCTTGCACAATCCCGGCTTTTATCGACCTTGGAAGGATGGAAGGCTGAGTCAACCTTGAGCAAGTAAGAAGTGAAGTGCATTCTAACCACTGCACCATTATGGCTCTTGGGATGATACATCTCCATATCCTTTCCCACTACCAATAGCAATTTAGGAGGGAGAAGATAGAAATGAATTCAAAGTAAAAAAAAAACAAAAAACAAAAACTAACAGCTAATGAACTGTTGGAAAATGTCACTCCCAAATTGTGACTCACCAGCGGAAACGTTGGCTGGAGGGGATCTGGTTGAAAATGTAAAGTGGATTTAGACCTTTCCTTGCAGTGATGATTCCTCCAAAGATATAATCACCTGGCTTGAAATGATTCTTCCACTCTGATGGATTTCGTTGTGAGGTCAAGGGGCATTTTGCCTTCAGCATCCCCCAAGGAATTGGGAGAAAGAGAAGCAGAAAAAAAAGGAGACTCAGTCCTTGCCTAGCTGGCATAGCCACTTGCTCCTCACAGCTAGGAAAACAGAAAAGGATAAAAAGCAGCCTAAGCCTTGGTTGGCTATCCTTAGCTTTAGGTATGAAGGTGATCCTAGGGAAGGAATCTTTCTTCTCTTTTGTCCTGGTCTTCAGCAACATTTCTGTGTTCAGCAGGCTCAAGGCAAGATATCACCCTGGGTTTCTCTCTGCCTTGCTATTTGTTTCTAATACAATCATGAGGGAAATCTCTGGAGATTTATTCAAAAGGTCAACTGAACAAATTATAGAGGTAGGAAAATCTGTTTGTCACCTCCTGAATTCATTCACTGGGGAGGGCAGGCGGGAGATGAAGCCAGAGAAAAATTTCCCAAATTGACCAGATGTTCTTCCTTCATTTCTAAAATTTTCGGAGGGGATAAACTTAGCAGTTTTAAATACAGTTACTCTTGTTCTTGTTCTTGTTCTTGCACCTTCTCCTTCTCCTCCTCCCCCTCCCCCTCCCCCTCCTTGAGTCAACCTTGAATTGGTCAGGATCAAAGTACTGGCAGTGAGCAGAGTCAGCCTGCAACACTGCATTCTAACCACTGCACCTCCATGGCTCATTTAAGTGAATGCTGCAGTCATTAAGTGAATCCATTTTACTCGATGGGCATATTTTGCTGGAAACCAAAAGTATAAGCCAGAAAGTGGCAACAAAATACATAAAAAATCATGGTCACATGACTGCAGAATGTGTGTGCGGCCATTGTATCTTTGAAATCAGATCCTAAGTAGCTTTTGGGGAGGGGGGTCTGTTGTAACCTTAGATGGTTACCTGTTGTAAGTTGAGAACTACCTGTACAGTGGGAATGCTTCAGAGCCCTTATGTCCCCTTATGAATATGAAGCCCAGCAACCCAACATGGGAGGCCAAGATAATAATAATAATAATAATAATAATAATAATAATAATAATAATAATAATAATAATAATAATAATAATAATAATAATAATAATAATAATAATAATAATAATAATAATAATAATAATAATAATAATAATAACAATAACAATAACAATAACAATAACAATAACAATAACAATAACAACAACAACAACAACAACAACAACAACCCCCTGCTCAAGCAGGAAACCCTATACCATTTCAGACAAATGGCTGTCCAGTCTCTTAAAAACTTCCAGTGTTGGAACATTCACAGCTTCTGGAGGCAGGTTATTCCATTGATTAATTGTTTGAACTGTCAGAAAATTTCTTCTTAGTTCTAGGTTGCTTCTCTCTTTGGTTAGTTTTCATCCGTTGCTTCTTGTCCTGCCTTCGAGTGATTTGGAGAATAGCTTAACTCCCTCTTTTTTGTGGCAGCCCCTGAGATATTGGAACACTGCTATCATGTCACCCCTCGTGCTGCTCTTCAATAGACTAGAGATACCCACTTCCAGCAACTGTTCTTTATATGTTTTAGCCTCCAGTCCCCAGATCACCTTTGTTGCTCTTCTCTGTACTCTTTCTAGAGTCTCAACATCTTTTGTATATCATGGTGACTAAAACTGGATGCAGTATTCGAAGTGTGGCCTTACCAAGGCATTGTAAAGTGGTATTAACACTTCACGTGATCTTGATTCTATGCAGCCTAGCATTGTGTTGCCTTTTTTGGCAGCTGCAGCACACTGCTTGCTCATATTAAAGTGATTGTCCACTAGGACTCCAAGATCCCTCTCACAGTTGCTACTATTGAACAAGGTACCACCTATACCAGTGATGGTGAACCTTTTAGAGACCGAGTGCCCAAACTGCAATCCAAAACTCACTTATTTATCACAAAATGCCAGGCCACATCAGCATTGTGGTGCCCTCAGGGGGGCCTGGGGGCATGGACCACTGGGTGGGCATGGTCAGGGTGGGTGTGGCCAGCTCAATGTTGCTCACACACACAATACTATACCTGTGCATTTGGGTTTTTTGCCTAAATGTAGAACCTTACTTTTTCCACCATTGAATTTTATTTTGTTAGATAGTGCCCAACGTTCTAGTCTGTCAAGATCCTTCTATATCTTAAGCCTATCATCTGGAATGTTGGCTATTCCTGCCAGCTTGGTGTCATCCGCAAATTTGTTGAGTTCCCCATCTATCCCCTCATCCAAATCATTGATAAATATGTTGAAGAGCACTGGGCCCAGAACAGAGCTCTGAGGCACCCCACTACACACTTCTCTCCATATAGATGCAGTTCCATTGAGGACCACACGCTGAGTACGGCCGGTCAGCCAGCTACAAATCCATCTGGTGGTGATGCTGTCTAATCCACATTTTTCTATCTTATCAAGTAGTAGGTTGTGATCTACTTTATCAAATGCCTTACTGAGGTCCTAGTAAATTATATCCACAGCATTCCTCTGGCCCAGTAATTTTGTCACCTGGTGAAAGAATGCAATAAGATTTGTCTGGCATGATCTGTTTTTGAAAACCCATGTTGGCTTTTGGTAATGACTTTGTTTGCCTCTAGGTGTTTGCTGATTCACTGCTTGATTATCTTTTCCAAAATCTTCCCAGGTATTGAGATATTGGGGAATACCTGTATGGTTTCTGCAATTCTTGAGAGATAGAGAAATATCACACAAAAGAAACAAAACTGAACTTCACTAAAAACAAACAAACAAACAAAAGGAATTACACACTCTTTGTACCTTAAAAGAAGTATGCAAAAATCTATAGAATATTTCAGGAGGACCACACAATGATTAGGGTGTTCTTCTACAAATGACTATCTTCCAAGATGGGAAATGTCTCTGTTTATTACTACAGACTATTGTAGACAAGTGGAGACACTGGGTACAATATGTGGGGAGCTTTGTAACAGATTTACAAATCTGTTTGGAGATGGGAGTGGCATATAATTTACACAATTTTATGATTCTGAAGAAATGTTACAGAAGAAATCAGATGCTCATTTAGATTTTAACAACTAGCGGCTCCATTGCATTCTGATTTATTAAAATAATGTAACACTTGAAGCCCAGCAGGTCAGCACTGGAAGCCAAGATGGAGAAGACCTGAACAGCCACCATGTACTTCCTTTTTGTGCTCAGATAGATAGGCATAAAGGACACCCAGGAACTGCAGAAGACCAGCATGCTGAAGGTGATCAGCTTGGCTTCATTGAAGGCCGCAGGGAGGTCCTTGGCCAGGAAAGCACCATGAAACAGATGGTGGCCAGGAAGCCTGTGTAACCAAGCACAACATAAAACATGGCAAGAGACCCTTTGTTACACTGAAGCACAATCTCTCCTGATTGGGAGTGCATATCAGAATCAGGAAATGGAGGAGAGATCACCAGCCAGATATTGCAGATGAGCACCTGAACGCAAGAAGAACAAACGATAATGGAGTTGGAAAAGCTCTTCCCCAGCCATCTCCTCATCCTGTTTCCTGGCTTTGTAGCCAGAAAGGCCAGCACAACTGTGATCATTTTGGCCTATTATCTAATATTGATCCACCCCCCCAATGCGATATTCCCCCATTGGGGCCCAAGCCAACTGGAAGAGCCAGTCTTCAGCTCCTATAGAAGGTCAAGAGGGTGGGAGCCAATCTTACCTCAGGGACAAAATATGGCCAGGGCCACAGCAGAGAAGGCTTTTCTCCTGGACCTCAGTAGCCAGATTTCCCTGACCAATGGTCTCCGCAGGATGCCTCCTCTGCCAGCATGGGTGGATTGGGTTATTCCCATTGCGGTGAGGTGGTTCTTCAAGTAGCTTGAATCCATGCATGTAGGGCTTTTAAAGTGATAACCAACACCTTGAATTGTACCCGAAGAAAACTGACAGCCAACGCAGCTTGCAGAACAGTGATGTATTGTGGGCCATTCTAGAACACCCCAAAACTGCCGGCACTACTTCACTCTGCACCAGTTGTAGCTTCTGAATGTTTTTCAAGGGTAGCCCCATGTAGAATACATTGCAGTAGTCCAGACATAAGATGATCAGGCATGAATTACTGAGCACAGGGATTCCTGATCCAGGAAAAGCCACAACTGGGACACAATGGGAAGCTGTGGAAAGGCTCTCCTAGCTGTTATTGCCACCTGCTCTTTGATCTGGAGTCACGAGTCTAGGTGAACCCCCAAGTTGAGGACCAGGTCTGTCTGAAGTAGTCCCACCCAATCCAAAACTAAGGATGTCAAACTCCAGGAGTCAATGGACAAATAGCTGTCCATTCTCTTCTTAAAAGCCTCCAGTGATGGAGCACCCACAACTTTGGGAAACATGTAGTTCCATTGATTAATTGTTCTCACAAATTAATTGTCATTGGAGATAAGTGGAGACACTGGATATAGGGGGAATTTTGTAACAGTTTTACAAGTCTTTTTGGAGATGGGAGAGACATAGAATATGTACAATTTTATGATTCTGAGGAAATGTTGCAGAAGAAATCAGATGCTAATTTAACATTTAACAACTAGCTGCTCGTTTGAATTCTGATCTGGTCTTATTAAAATAATGTAGCACTTGGGCATGAAAATGCAGCCCAGCAGGCCAGCACTGGAAGCCAAGATGGAGAAGACCTGAACAGCCACCATATACTTCTTTTTTATGCTCAGATAGGTAGGCACAAAGGACGCCCAGGCACTGCAGAAGACCAGCATGCTGAAGGAGATCTGCTTGGCTTCGTTGAAGGCCCCAGGGAGGTTCCTGGCCAAGAAAGCACCATGAAACAGATGGTGGCCAGGAGGCCCATGTAACGAAGAGCAACATCAAACATGGCAAGAACACCCCAAAACTGCCGGCACTACTGCACTCTGCACCAGTTGTAGCTTCTGAATGTTTTTCAAGGGTAGCCCCATATAGAGTACTTTGCAGTAGTCCAGACGTAAGATGATCAGGTATGAATTACTGAGCACACGGATTCCTGATCTAGGAAAAGCTACAACCTGGACACAATGTGAACTTGTGCAAAGGTTCTCCTAGCTGTGATTGCCACCTGCTCTTTGATCAGGAGTCAAGAGTCAAAATCCAGAATATTGAATCTCCATGCACTCAAAGCTATTTGATCTTGCCAGAGTTTAGCTGAAGCCTGTTGTCCCCAAACCTGGCCCCCACAGCCTCTAGGCACCACAATAGGGCAGCAGCAGCATCACTTGGGTCTCAGGAATGGAGATATAGAGTTGAGCATCATCAGCATACTGATGATACCTCAAACAATGGTGGTGGATGATCTCTTCCAGCAGCTTCATGTAGATGTTAGAAAAGAAGTGGAGAGAGTACCAAGTCCTGCAGTGTGTCATAAAAGACTTGCCGTGGACTAAATCTCTCACTTCATATCGACATCAATCAAGATTGGCTTTGGAGAAAGGAGCCAAACCAGTGCAAAACTCTGCTGCCTGGCATGAGTCCCTGTAGCCAACCCAAAAGTTGGTAACAAAGGCTGCTGAGAAGTCAAGGAGATCATGGATGGTTGCACTACCCCATACTGCTCTTTCTAGAGATTAGCCACAAGTGTGACCAAAGTTGTCTCTGTTCCATAACAAGAGCCTGAATCCTGACACAAAGGGGTCCAGATAATGATCAAACTGTTCCCATATAACTGAACAATTTATTTCCCCAAGTACGTCACATTCACCTGCACCATACATAAGTTCCAATTGGGAACAAATCCAAGTGAGTGAGACAGTGGTGTGGGAATCAAGTGTTCAGCAGAGTGATGGTACAGGAGAAAAAACTACCTTTATATCTGGTCATTTTGGCATGCAATGCTCTATAGTGCCATCCTGAGGGGAGAAGTTGAAATAGATTATATCTAGGATGTTAGGGGTCCGTAGATATTTTCTCAGGCTTTTTTTGGTTTGTTGCAGTATATAGATCCTTAATGGAAGTCAGGCTGGTTGTGATTGTTTTTTCTGCAGTCCTAACTATCCACTGAAGTCTATACTGTCCTGTTTCATTGTTGTGCCAAACCAGGCAGTTACTGAGATACAAATGACAGACTCAATCATTCCCCTGTAGAACTGTATCAGCAGAACCTTGGGCAATCTGAGCTTTCTGAGTTGACTTTTTAATGATGGTTCTAATGTTAGGTGACCATTTCACGTCCTTGGAAATAATAGAACCTAGAAATGTGAAGATCTTTACTGTAGATTCTGTGTTGCCTAATATTGTAAGAGGTGGTAGAATAAGAGTGTTTCTTCTAAAATCTACTATCACCTGTACAGTGTTAATCATGTTCAGTTCCAGATTATTCCAACTGCACCACAGGACCAGCTGATTTAATTCTTGTCTATATGCAGACTCCATATTGTCTTGAACGAGACCTATGAATCTTGTTTCATCTGCAAACTGCAGTACTTTAACAGAGGGATCCTTCAAGATGCGGTCATTGGTATATAGATAAAAGAGTAATGGAGAGAGCACAGAGACCTGGGGGGCTCCTTTGCTAATTGAAATTATGGGTCAAGAGTGGCAACAGAGGTACGATCCTGTCCAAAGTCTCAGCCACCCTTTGATTCCAGGTTGTTACCAAGGCTTCAGCAAAACCGCAGGATATCCCTATCTTCCCTCTGGAACCCAATTGGTCCATCAATTATTTGTGGGCAGAGTACTCGAATGGGTCTGGCCTTCCTGCACATCCCCCTATGGCACAAGAGACTCTGAAGGACACGAGGGCATGATGTAGCCATGACAGATGACAATAGAGTGTCCATGGGTGCTGTCACCTGGCTTTAGAAACACCCCATAATGTGTTTGGACTCTGAGGAAAGAGGAAAGAGACTAAACTGACTGTCAAATCCAAAGATCTGGATCCTTTATATTTTGGCATAATGTGACACAAAGCCTGTAAATGCCGTGTCTATGGAAATCTTCAATCATCCACGTCATGGTTGTCCCAAAGGTGGTTTTCCAAAAGGCAACTGGATTTTCTTAGAAAAAAAACAATTGTCTTTTGGAAAAAAAGCATTTTACGTCCTTGGAAATAATAGAAGCTAGAAACCTGAAGGTCTTTACTGTAGATACTGTGTTGCCTAGTATTATAAGAGGTGGTAGAATAGGAGAGCTTCTTCTAAAATCTACTATCATCTCTCTTTTCTTTTAAGAGTGTTCAGCTCCAGATTTTTCTGGTTGCACCACAGGACCAGCTGATCTCCCACTTATCTATATGTCCAGTTGTCTTTTGAAAAAAGCACGTTTGGGAAATGCAATTCTACATCATAAAAATGTAACACCAAGCCCTGATCCACTGGCTGCTACAGAAAGGCAGGTCAATATATAGAAAGGTCTGAATCATAATTTTAGATTCTAGTTTTGAAAAATTAGTCAAACTATGCAGCTATCAAGAATAGGAAATACACAGGTAATCATATATAAAAAATAATTAATTGTGAGAGCTGAAATACTAGTCATAGATTTGAACACATTGACAGCCTAGAATAAAAATAAATATTTTTCATTATAAGACTTTTGAGAACATGGTCATTGTATGAAACGGTGACTTAAGTTTTCATAGTGAGTTGCTCTTTTGTATTCAGAGCTGGTCTTAATAATATAATGTAGCACTTAGAGATGAAGATGCAACTGAGCAAGCCAGCACTGGAGGCCAAGATGTAGAAGACCTGCATAGCCACCATGTACTTCCCTTTGGAGCTCAAGTAGGCTGGCACAAAGGAGACCCAGACACTGCAGAAGACCAGCATGCTGAAGGAGATCAGCTTGGCTTCATTGAAAGCTCCAGGTAGATTCCTGGCCAGGAAAGCCACTATAAAGCAGATGGCTGCCAGGAATCCCATGTAACCAAGAGTAACATAAAACATGGTAAGAGACCCTTCGTTGCACTGAAGCACAATCTTTCCTGGTTGAGAATGCATGTCAGAATCAGGAAATGGGGGAGAGACCACCAACCAGGCGCTGCAGATGACCACCTGGACACTGGAAGAAGAAAGGATGATGGAGTTGGTCAAACTCTTTCCAAGCCATTTTCTCACTCTGTTTCCTGGCTTTGTGGCCAGGAAAGCCAGCACAACTGTGATTGTTTTGGCCAAGACAGAAGAGACAGCCACTGAGAAGATGATACTGAAGGCAGTTTGTCGGAGAAGGCAGGTGGCTCTCTTTGGTCGTCCAATGAAGAGAAATGCGGAAAAGAAAGAAAGCAGGAGAGAGGTGAGGAGGATGTAAGAGAGGTCCCGGTTGTTGGCTTTCACAATGGGAGTTTCTCTATATTTAATAAATATTGCTAAAACAAGGGTAGTAACAGAGGTCAAAGAGAATGCAAAAGAAGTTAAGATGGTCCCCAGATTGTCACTGAAGGCCAGGTAGGTTATCTCCTTAGGGAGACATTTATCTCGCTCCTTATTTGGATGTTGATCTTCTGGACACTTGGTGCAATAATCTGCATCTGAAGAGAGAAAAATAGTACCTATCATATCCAGCCAATAGCCTAGCTTTTCTATGCCAACTTCAGAGATGGTTCATGGCTAAAAAAGTAGAAAAACCAAAGTTACAGTTTTCAGGACTGTGATCAGCAGTATTAAACCCTAGGGCATCTTTCTGCTTTTCATTGTGGGGGCTCAGATTAATGAACTGTCAGTTAATCATCTTTCTATTCAGGTTATTTATTAATATTTATGTTTTGTTAATAACAGAGCATCGCTGAAAGATGGATTTGTAACTGGCTGACCCACTGCATTCAACTTGTAGTCCTCAATGGAACTGTATCTACATGAAGGGAAATATGCAACGGGGTACCCCAAGTTTCTGTGTTGAGCCCAGTACTCTTCAATATCTTCATCAATATTTTAGATGAGGGAATAGAAGGGGAACTCATCAAATTTGTAGATGACACCAAGCTGGAAGGAGTAGGCAATACTCCAGAAGATACGCTTGAGGTACAGATGGATCTTGCCAGACTTGAACACTGGGCCCTATCTAACAAAATGAAATTCAGTGGTGAAAAAAGTAAGCTTATACATTTAGGCAAGAAAACCAAATATGCTCCATCAGTGGAGGTTTTCAAGAAGAGATTGGACAGCCATTTTGGTATAGTTCATTGGCCAGAATGAGCAGGCAGTTGGACTAGAGAAACTCCAACATCTTTCCCAACTCTGCTATTCTGTTATTCTGTTATTGAAGGACTGCTTCACTCTGAATTCACCCACCTTCCTGAGAGGAGAAGGACTCTTCTGCACAGGGAACACAGTTGTAGCAGCACATGGGCTTCCCTTCCTGGCTCTCCCTGAAGTATCCAGACTGACAACTTTCCACACACCTGGAGGGAGGCAGACTCTGAATGCAAAAGCCAGAACATAAATATTAGGGTTGCTATCAAAGGAAAGGAACAGTAGAGTCAGGCCAAACTATTTAATTTAAGCCTCTAACAAAGATTAGGTCCATTTAATGGAAGTAGCAGTTTATCCAGGGAATCTGCCTTCTGTGAGATCAGAGCTGAGTCTAGGAGATTTTCTTCTCTTTTGCCTTCATACTGTGGAATAATTTGCAGTTGGAGATTATTGTATGTTTGCCTCAACATTGTTGGCCTTTGAGAGAAATAATAAAATAGAGCTCTTCCTGGAATCCTTGTTAAGAGCCTGCATAGCATGATAGAAATGTTTATTGCATTAAGTGTGCTTTATTTTTGCAAAATATCAGCAGTCAAAGGATCATGTAAGTCCAAACTTACAAAAAAAGAAACAAGCAAACTATGTGTTCCAGTGAATATGTTGCTTCAGGTTAATATGTTACTTCAGGTTGTTTTGCATATTTGTCCATTGTTCATTATCAGTTGGAGTCTGCAGGTATCTTAGAACACATCTAGGAGAACCTGCCGTGACCAACTCACTGCAGGAGAACCAACTCACTGCAGGAGAACTCACCATGGCCAGCTTGCTGTGGGAGAATTGGTCGCAAGACAAGTGTTACATTAATATTGAAGAAATGGTGGAATAGAATAATTAAAGAAAGGATGCAAAAGGAGGAACAAAATCACACCTGTCAAACTCGCGACGTGATGTGATGTGACATCTCGGAACCTTTTCCCCATTGCTGGCAATGGGGTGGGCAGCACCTTTTCCCCATTGCCGGCAATGGGTTGGGCGCAGTTTCCTTGTGACGTGTCCAGCCCGTAGTCTGGCAGTTTGACACCCCTTAACAAAATGAAATGTGAATGACAAAAAAGAATATATTTTTAAATTATGTTAAATAATTAAATTGAATTGTTGTATTGATCTCTGGTGAGTTGGGCGTGGTAAGTTAATAATAATAATAATAATAATAATAATAATAATAATAATAATAATAATAATAATAATAATAATAATAATAATAATAATAATAATAATAATAATAATAATAATAATAATAATAATAATATTAATAAAGTGGGAAGGGACCTTGGAGGTCATCGAGTCCACCCCCTGCTCAGGCAGGAAACCCTATACCATTTCGGACAAATGGCTGTCCAGTCTCTTCTTAAAAACTTCCAGTGTTGGAGCATTCACCACTTCTGGAGGCAGGTTGTTCCACTGGTTAATTGTTCTAACTGTCAGGAAGTTTCTCCTCAGTTCCAGGTTGCTTCTCTCCTTGACTAGTTTCCATCCATTACTTCCATCCATTACAGTTGTCCCATTCCATCTGGAGACTGGTGGCTTTGCAGTCCACATTAGTAACACACCCCAATTATAGAAAGCATTATGAAAATAAAAGGGAATGGCATTGTTTGGATTGAGAATCCCAACTCTCTGAATCAGGAACAGATTGGCTTCAGAGACTTTAAAGAAACTGTATTAAAGAGATGACTTTGCGGAAGGGGTAAAATAGGAATGCAAGAGTTTCCCCCACCTTGTTAAACCTTTGGGGCCAGAGAGCAGTCTCCTGATCAATGACAAAGATGGGTTCCTGGGATCTCTCTCTTGCATAACTTCCAAATTTCACTCTGGCTACAGACTTGTTGGGGAACCATAACCAGTTCACAATGTCAAAATCAGCTGCCAGCTCGCCGTTCTTGCCCAGATACACCCCATCTATGGAATTGTTGTAAAACTGGAGGGTTTGCAGGAAAGGATGAAACTAGAAAGGTAAGCACAGGGACATCAACAAGAAAAATCCTCTATCATTTTATAGAAGAAAGAATTAGTCTCCATGGTATCATTCCCAAGTTTGGGTCCTTCAGTCCACTAGAAAAGAAAATACTTTCATGTCAAGGAAGAACATGGACATGTTTATCCTGGCTTTCTTCTGCAGTGTTTTCTCAGTTTTCTAGATATTTATGCCAGTTGATTAGTGGTTCCCTAATCAAAGAGCTATGAAATATTACTGTCTGGAGAAGTCCAATTTTCCTCTTGAGTACTTTTTTCTAGTATGTGTTATGAGATGTGGAAATTAAACCCTTTTGCTGGATACTTCCTCACCATTGTACATTTGCCTCCAAAATGAAAAGTACTTCTAAAAGTAAATCATGACCTATAGCCATACTTACAGTATTAATATAATAAAATATAAAAAATAAAATAAAATATAAAAAATAAAATATAAACAATAATAAAATAAAATAATAAATAAAATAAAATCCTGCAGAACTAATTTTAAAAATAATAATAGAATAGAGCTGGATGGGACCTTGGAGGTCTTCTAGTGCAGCCCCCTGCTCAAGCAGGAAACCCTATGCCCTATATAGAGCCATGGTGGTGTGATGGTTAGAATGCTTTATTGCAGGAAAATTCTGCTGACTGCCAGCAGTTTGATTCTGACCGGCTCATGGTTAACTCAGCCTTTCATCATTCTGAAGTTGGTAAAAATGAGGACAAAGATTGTTGGGGGAATATGCTGAGTCTGTTAAAGAGGGCTGTAAAGCACTGTGAAGTGGTATATAAGTCTAAGTGCTATTGCTATACCTTTTCAGAGAAGTGGCTATCCAGTCACTTCTTAAAAAACTCCAGTGATGAAGCACCCTCAATTTCTGAAGGTAAGAAGTTTCACTGATTAATTGTTTTCATTGTTTAGGAAGTTTCTCCTTAGTTTCCATCCATTGTTTCTTGTCTTGCCTTTTGGTTCTTTGGAAAATAATTTGACCTCCTCTTCTTTGTGGCAGCCACTCAGTTATTGGAATAGTGATCTCATCTCACCCCTTGTTCTTCTTTTTCTCCAGACTAGCCAACCCAAATCCCGCAACCAGTCTTCATATGTTTTAGTCTCTAGGACTTTAATCCTTTTAGTTGTTCTTCTCTGCACTTTTTCCAAAGAGTCAACATTTTTTTTGTACTGTGGTGACCAAAACAGGATGCAGTATTCCAGGGGTGGTCTTACTAAAGTTTTATAAAGTGGTACTAATAATTCATGTGATTTTGATTTTATGCCTCTGTTTATGCAACCAATGTATACAATGATTTATATAATCATTATGTTTGGGAGAGATTTGATTGATAGAGTAGCAAATACCTGCCAAGGCTGTATCCTTTTCAGTTCCGAGGTCTTTCCATCTTCTTTCAGCATCCTCCGTTTGGATAAGGAGATCAAGGCAGCATTTAGGGCTCGTGCCACAGCCCAGACAGAGTTGTATATCTGATGGCTGTCCAGAGAAAGGTTGGCTTCAATCTCCTTCAGCTTTAGACTTTCCATTTTTTCATTCTCCTTGCATCTCAACCAGCCTTTAATAGAGAATCTGTGTTTTTTAAATGAACACGGAAAAGTTTTGTCACCAAATTCGAAGAGTGAAGGAATAAATGAAAGTGCGTCATCTTGTATACATTTCTTAGTCTGGATGGAAATGGTGAAAATACTGTGAACACGTTGGAACCTTTGATACCGCATATTAAAAGTGAGATCCCCCATGGCTGTCACAATCCAGACTTTCTCCATTGAAGGAGTTTTTGAGATCTGCAGCATTTGGTCAATGAATGCCATTCCATAGAAATACTCAGTTTGCAACATGGTCTCTGCGTAGTAAAGAAACACTCTGACTTGCTTCCATTTGAGATATAAATCAAATGTTAGCATAACTTGATTGATACTGAATCCTTATACGCTTTGTGAGAAAAGAGCACAAATGCCATTTTGGGCAAGTAAAGGTCTTAACATTTTCATGAATGTTTCTCCATTGTCTGATTCTGGAGCAACGAGAGCAACCGAGGTCCATCTGAAATACTGGATCATTTTAACAATCCCTGCATATTGGATTCCTTCTTTAGGGAGCATCCGATAGAAAAAAGGAAACTGTTTTTTATTATTTAGGTCATTCGAAACAAAAGCATAAGAGATCTGCAGGGAATGGAAGGAATTGACAACAATCCATAAAATGATTGTGTGCACTAAAGTATATAATTTGAAAATGATGGCTATTATGCAGAAGTTTTTATAAGGACCTCATTTTTGTAATATATGAGTAAGTTGAACCACAGTGATAGTGAAAATCTCCACACTTACTTGTGGGATTTTGTAGATGCTGACCATGGTTGCAATATGTTGAGAGAAGTCAGAATCAGTCCCTTCAAGGAGAGCCAGGAGACTTTTCTGTCTTCCACATTTATAATTTGGAACATTTGCCTCCCCACCAGAAAGCAGATCCAGCAAGGCTTCAGCATGCATCTCAGCATTGAAATGATTGTCATGGATGTTGTAGCCCAGAGTGATGTTGGGTAGGATGAGGGGATTCCTGTTGATCTCACGGCTGGCGATCAAGAAGGACAAGAGGTACCAGATAGGTAGATTTTGATGCCTGAAAAATAGATCCAGTCACAACTTCTCATTTACTTCTACCTTCTCTGAAATCCAGACGAGAAATAGCAAATTTAATTCAGGAGGAATAATGTAGGTCGTCCTTGACTTACAACTATTAATTTAATGACTGTTTGAAGGTACAATGACACTGGAAAAAGTGACTCATGACCCTTTTCTACACTTATAACCATTGCAGCATCCCCATGGTCATGTGATCAAAATTCAGCTGCTTGGCAACTTGTTCATATTTATAATGATTGAATAGCCCGGAATCATATGATCACCTTTTGTAACCTTCTGACAAGCAAAGTCAATGATAAAACCAGATTCACTTAACAACCATGTTACTAACTTAAGAACTGCAACCATTAACTTAATAACTATGGCAAGAAAGATTATAAAATGGAGAAAAATTTTGTTTGCTTAGCAACAGAAATTTTGGGCTCAATTGTGCTCATAAATGAAGGACTGCCTGTATGATAGGCCTGAATGATATTAGGTGGGACGATCCTCATGATTGGTAGAAATACTACAGACTTTGAGACATCTGTAAAAAGGAAGTGATAACAAATTTAATTAACAGATGAAACATTGATACTGACCACTTGTAAAGAATCTGGGCAGTAAATGAGTACAAATATATTGCAACCTCTAAGGTAAGGGATAAATGGTGCAGAAACTGAACAAATAAAATATTGTATGATTACATGGATGCAGAATTTAGACACAGCAATGGAAAAGCAGCAATGGGATTTTAAAAGGAAAAGAAAAATGGAATTTACAGTGAATATTCTATTTTTTCCTAAAAATTGGTTGATATGTAACAATCAGGTTGGATCATTCTTCCATATTTGGAGAAAGCAATTATGTTTGGAAAAGTTAGCAGTCAAAGGAAACCAGGCTGCCAAAGAACACGATGGCTGGACACTCTCAAAGCAGACCCCAACCAGAGCATAGAACAATTGAAGGAAGCAGTGCAAGATAGGAAGAGATGGAGAGACCTGGCCCATAGAAGCGTCAAGAGTTCAACTTCTTCATACATCTTCATGTTTTAAATGGATCATTTTTTCTGTTATTGCTAATTTCTGAGATCTGGATCTGATTTGCTTTGATTGTGCTATCCTGAATAATTTGAAGCAGTTTAATAAAGTGGCTGGCTCACTGCTCATTCACAGTTCTTATTTCTGCAGGGCAAAATTCCACGATATCACAGATTCATTATTACTCTGGGCGGTTCTGTGTATTTTACCTCTGTTGTTAAAAAATGTCAAGCAACAAGCCAGGATGAGCTGCCAGAGAACTGAATGCAAACTGGCCTCAGTGACATTAACTTCTTCCCATGATTTCCAGAATCCACATTTTCCCCTCCCTTCTGCCTTTCTGCTGATCACCAACAAAATCAAATTTTAAGCATTAGGTGGGGATGCCCCTAGTCCTTGTCTGCTCTGTCCTTGAAGGATTTCTTGCCTAGACAGATGCAGGGACAAGGGAGGAAATTGACCAAGGGACTTTGGGATCTAAGAAGATGCCCAGGGTTCGGTCCAGTACTTATAAAGCCTTAGTGAGACCACACTTGGAATACTGCATCCAGTTTTGGTCACCACAACATAAAAAAGATATTGAGGTTTTGGAAAGAGTGCAGAGAAGAGCAACAAAGATGGTTAGGGAACTGGAGAATAACACATATGAACAATGGTTGAGGGAATAAAGTTTGCATAGTCTAATGAAAAGAAGGATGAGGGGCGACATAATAGCAGCATTCCAGTATTGAGGGGCTGCCACAAAGAGGGGGCCAACCTATTGTCCAAAACACCAGAAAGCAAGACAAGAAAACAATGGATGGAAACTAATCAAGGAGAGAAACAACCTAGAACTAAGGAGAAATTTCCTGACAGTTAGAATAATTAATCAGTGGAACAACTTGCCTCCAGAAGTTACGAATGCTCCAACAGTGGAAGTTTTGAATAAGAGACTGGAAAGCCACTTGTCTGAAATTGTATAGCGTCTCTTGCCTGAGCAGGGGGTTGGACTACAAGACCTCCAAGATCCCTTCCAACTCTGTTGTTTTGTTGTGCTGTTATTCTATGTATATGTCATTATATCATTCATCAAAAATGGCTTCTGGCATTGTCTCCTTTGGCAGACCCAGTTTTTCTCATCTAACACGCACAAATTTCCTAAGAACTTGACAGCCTGTGCTCAGTCTCCCTCCTCGCTGTAAGCACTTGCCAATTTCTCCCTGCTTCATTTCTCCAGTGCCTGAGCTTTGTTGTCTGGAAACCAAAAGAAACATTTTAATTTTCAAAGTGAGGAAACTGAGAAGGACAAACTTCAAAATATATAAAGTTGTCCTGGAGCTACATAAAGAAAAGATGAAATAAATAATATTTATTTATTTATTATTTCAGCTATCTGTGCCACCATCTTGCCCAATCAAGTTGGGATCCCAGATTATTCTTCTGACACCCCAACTTCCACACTTGTGGGAAATAAGAACTTAAGGGACCAAAATACCTAGGAAGGAGCATTTTGGACACTAGGCACTCTTCAGATATTTTCAACAGCATACATGATTCTCCCTTTTTTCTGAAAACCAGACAACATTGGTCCAAAGGAATTTCTCCAGCTGAAATAGCAGGCTGGGCATTTGATGCTAAGGAACTTCAGGGGATGATACATCTCCAAATCCTTTCTCACTACCAGAAGCAATTTAGGAGGGACAAAATAACGAGAAGAGAGTGAAATAAAGTCAAGATTAAAAAAAAACCTAGCAACCGATGAACTCTGGGAAAATTTCATTCCCAAATTGTGACTCACCAGCGGAAACGTTTGCTGGAGGGGATCTGATTGAAAAGGTAAAGTGGATTTAGACCTTTTCTTGCAGTGATGATTCCTCCAAAGAGATAATCACCTGACTTGAAATCGTTCATCCACTCTGATGGATCTCTTTGTGAAGTCAAGGGGCATTTTGCCTTCAGCATCCACCAAAGAATCAGGGGAATGAGAAGCAGAAAAAAGAGGAGACTGACTCCTTGCATAGCTGGCAGAGCCACTTGCTCCTCACAGCTAGGAAACCAGAAAGGGATTAAAAACAGCCTAAGCCTTGGTTGGCTTTTCTTAGCTTTAGGTAAGAGTAGGGAAGGAATCTTTCTTCTCCTATGCCCTGGTCTTCAGCAACATTTCTCAGTGTTCAGCAGGCATTTATGCTGCTCTGTTTCCAGGCTTAAGGTGAGATGTCACCCTGGGTTTGTCTCTGCTCTGCTATTTATTTTAAGACAATTGTGAGAAAAATCTCTGGAGATTTGTTCAGACGGCCAATTGAACAAATTATAGAGGGAGTAAAATCAGCTCTGTTGCATCCTGAATTCACTCACAGAGGAGGGCAGGGGAGATGGAGCCAGAGAAAAATTTCCCAAATGGACCAGATGTGGTTCCTTCATATCTGATGTTTTCTGAGAGGATAAATTTAGCAGTTTTAAACACAGTTCCTCTTGTTCTTCTTCTTCTTCTTCTTCTTCCTCCTCCTCCTCCTCCCTCCCCTCTTCTCGTCCTCCCCTCCTCCTCCTCTTCCTCCTCCTCCTCCTCCTCCACCTTCTCCTCATGTCAACCTTGAACTGGTCAGGATTGAACTCCTGGCAAAGAGCAGAGTCAGCCTACAATTCTGCATTCTAACCACTCTACCCATGTGGCTCAGTTAAGCAAATGCTGCAGTCGTTTAATGAATCCATTTTACTCAAAGGGCATATTTTGCCAGAAATCAAAACTATAAGCCAGAAAGTGGCAACAAAATACATAAAAAGATCATGGTCACATGACTGCAGAATGCTGCAAATGACTGTAAAGAAGAGCCGGTTGCGAAGCAATCAAAATGCAATCATGTGACCACGGGGTATGTGTGCGGCCATTGTAACTTTGAAATCAGGTCCTAAGTAGCTTTAGGGAGGGGGGGGGGTCAGATGGTTACTAGGCAACAAGTTGTAAGTTGATGATTACCTATATATTGGGAATGCTGTAGAGCCCCTCAATGAAACATTGTACCCTTATGAGCCCAGGTATCATGGCTTATTTACTATGACGCCTGTGCTATGCAATATTGTCCCTCAGAGATGCAGACAACTTGAACCTATTGGCATTTCAGAGGTCTGAGGAAATCTAGTTCATCCCCCCAACGAGCTCTGGGATGTAGTTTTTAAGAGGGGCCTTCACTTGGTGTTTTTTATTTTGTTCCCAGCTCAGAGTTTCATTGGATAGAATGGCAGTCAGACTATATTAATAAAACAAGAGAAGTGGAACAAGGTTGGAATCTAATCAAAGACTTTTCAAATGCATGAGTGTGTGTCTTTCCAAAACATAGTTGGAATAATGAGGGGAAAAAGCATGAGAACAAGGTGTTAAATTTTCACAATTAATATAACTGCAACTTTGTATTCAGAATTGTTTTTAATAAAATGATGTAGCATTAGGGGATAAAGATGAAGCCCAGCAACGCAACATGGGAGGCCAAGATACCTGTATGGTTTTTGCAATTCTTGAAAGACAGAAAAATATCACACAAGCGAAACAAAACTGAACTTCACTAAAACAACAAAAAGAAAAACAAAGAATTACAAACTCTTTATACCTTATAAGATGTATGCAAAAATATGTACAATATTTCTGGAAGACCACACAGTGATTAGGATGATCTGTAGAAAGATGGCAGTCTCTTCTTAAAAGCCTCCAGTGATGGAGCACCTACAACTTTTGGAGTTCCATTGATTAATTGTTCTCGCAAATTAATTGTCAGTGGAGATAAGTGGAGACACTGGATATAGGGGGAATTTTGTAACAGTTTTACAAATCTTTTTGGAGATGGGAGAGACATAGAATATGTACAATTTTATGATTCTGAAGAAATGTTGCAGTAGAAATCAGATGCTAATTTAGCTTTTAACAACTAGCTGCTCCTTTGAATTCTGATCTGATCTTATTAAAATAATGTAGCACTTGGGCATGAAGATGCAGCCCAGCAGGCCAGCACTGGAAGCCAAGATGGAGAAGACCTGAACAGCCACCATATACTTCTTTTTTGTGCTCAGATAGGTAGGCACAAAGGACACCCAGGCACTGCAGAAGACCAGCATGCTGAAAGAAATCTGCTTGGCTTCGTTGAAGGCCCCAGGGAGGTTCCTGGCCAGGAAAGCACCATGAAACAGATGGTGGCTAGGAGGCCCATGTAACCAAGAGCAACATAAAAGGGCAAGAGACCCTTTGTTGCACTGAAGCGCAATCTCTCCTGATTGGGAGTACATATCAGAATCAGGAAATGTTGGAGAGACCACCAGCCAGATGCTGCAGATGAGCACCTGAATAGTGGAAGAACAAAGGATTGTGGAATTGGAAAAGCTCTTCCCCAGCTATCTCCTCATCCTGTTTCCTGGCTTTGTACCCAGGAAGAACAGCACAACTGTGATCGGTTTGGCCTAGGATCTAATATTGATTCATCCACCATCCCCAACATGATATTCCCCCATTGGGGCCCAAGCCACTCTGTACCAGTTGTAGCTTCTGAATGTTTTTCAAGGGTAGCCCCATGTAGAATACATTGCCGTAGTCCAGATGTAAGATGATCAGGTACGAATTACTGAGCACACGGATTCCTGATCTAGGAAAAGCCACAATCTGGACACAATGTGAACTTGTGCAAAGGTTCTCCTAGCCGTGATTGTCACCTGCTCTTTGATCAGGAGTCAAGAGTCAAAATCCAGAATATTGAAGCTTCATGCACTGAAAGCTATTTGATCTTGCCAGAGTTTAGCTGAAGCCTGTTGTCCCCAAATCAGGCCCCGAAAGGCTCTAGACACCACAATAGGGCAGCAGAAGCATCACTTGGGTCTCAGGAATGGAGATATAGAGTTGAGTATCATCAGCATACTGTGATGGTTAGCATACTGATAATACTTCAAACAATGGTGGTGGATGATCTCATCCAGCAGCTTCATGTAGATGTTAGAAAAGAAGTGGAGAGAGTACCAAGTCCTGCAGTGTGTCATAAAAGACTTGCCGTGGACTAAAACTCTCACTTCATATCGACATCAATCAAGATTGGCTTTGGAGAAAGGAGCCAAACTAGTGCAAAGCTCTGCTGCCTGGCATGAGTCCCGGTAGCCAGCCCAAACATTGGTAACAAAGGCTGCTGAGGAGTCAAGGAGATCATGGATGGTTGCACTACCCCAATACTGCTCTTTCTAGAGATTAGCCACAAGTGTGACCAAAGTTGTCTCTGTTCCATAACAAGGACCTGAATCCTGACACAAAGGGGTCCAGATAATCTGTTTAGTCTAGGATTCTCTATAGCTGTCAAGCAACCTCTTGATGGGGAATTAGACAAAAATTGTCCAAAAAGGTGGATCAAGTGATGGTTTAAGAAGGAGAGGGTGAGCTATAGTCTCATTAAAAGACCCCAGGAACATTCCCTCCTGTAGTGAGGAATTGATCACTGCGTACACCCACCTGCTAGTCACCATCATGGAGTTTTCACCAACCAGGACGGAGAAAGATCTGATTAGCAGGTGGTTGCAAACACAGCATGGAGGACTTTGTCCACTTCCTCACATTCAAAATGATCAAACTATTCCCATATAACTGAACAATTTATTTCCCCAAGTACGTCACATTCACCTGTACCATACATAAGTTCCAACTAGGAACAAATCCAAGTGAGTGAGACAGTGGTGTGGGAATCAAGTGTTCAGCAGAGTGATGGTACAGGAGAAAAAACTAACTTTATATCTGGTCATTTTGGCATGCAATGCTCTATAGTGCCATCCTGAGGGGAGAAGTTGAAATAGATTATATCTAGGATGTTAGGGGTCCGTAGATATTTTCTCAGGCTTTTTTGGGTTTGTTGCAGTATATAGATCCTTAATGGAAGTCAGGCTGGTTGTGATTGTTTTTTCTGCAGTCCTAACTATCCACTGAAGTCTATACCTGTCCTGTTTCATTGTTGTGCCAAACCAGGCAGTTATTGAGATACAAATGACAGACTCAATCATTCCCCTGTAGAACTGTATCAGCAGAACCTTGGGCAATCTGAGCTTTCTGAGTTGACTTTTTAATGATGGTTCTAATGTTAGGTGACCATTTCACGTCCTTGGAAATAATAGAACCTAGAAATGTGAAGATCTTTACTGTAGATATTGTGTTGCCTAATATTGTAAGAGGTGGTAGAATAAGAGTGTTTCTTCTAAAATCTACTATCACCTGTACAGTGTTAACCATGTTCAGTTCCAGATTATTCCAACTGCACCACAGGACCAGCTGATTTAATTCTTGTCTATATGCAGACTCCATATTGTCTTGAACGAGACCTATGAATCTTGTTTCATCTGCAAACTGCAGTACTTTAACAGAGGGATCCTTCAAGATGAGGTCATTGGTATATAGATAAAAGACTAATGGAGAGAACATAGAGACCTGGGGGGCTCCTTTGCTAATTGAAATTATGGGTCAAGAGTGGCAAGAGAGGTACAATCCTGTCCAAAGCCTCAGCCACCCTTTGATTCCAGGTTGTTACCAAGGCTTCAGCAAAACCGCAGGATATCCCTATCTTCCCTCTGGAACCCAATTGGTCCATCAATTATTTGTGGGCAGAGTACTCGAATGGGTCTGGCCTTCCTGCACATCCCCCTATGGCACAAGAGACTCTGAAGGACACGAGGGCATGATGTAGCCATGACAGATGACAATAGAGTGTCCATGGGTGCTGTCACCTGGCTTTAGAAACACCCCATAATGTGTTTGGACTCTGAGGAAAGAGGAAAGAGACTAAACTGACTGTCAAATCCAAAGATCTGGATCCTTTATATTTTGGCATAATGTGACACAAAGCCTGTAAATGCCGTGTCTATGGAAATCTTCAATCATCCACGTCATGGTTGTCCCAAAGGTGGTTTTCCAAAAGGCAACTGGATTTTCTTAGAAAAAAAACAATTGTCTTTTGGAAAAAAAGCATTTTACGTCCTTGGAAATAATAGAAGCTAGAAACCTGAAGGTCTTTACTGTAGATACTGTGTTGCCTAGTATTATAAGAGGTGGTAGAATAGGAGAGCTTCTTCTAAAATCTACTATCATCTCTCTTTTCTTTTAAGAGTGTTCAGCTCCAGATTTTTCTGGTTGCACCACAGGACCAGCTGATCTCCCACTTATCTATATGTCCAGTTGTCTTTTGAAAAAAGCACGTTTGGGAAATGCAATTCTACATCATAAAAATGTAACACCAAGCCCTGATCCACTGGCTGCTACAGAAAGGCAGGTCAATATATAGAAAGGTCTGAATCATAATTTTAGATTCTAGTTTTGAAAAATTAGTCAAACTATGCAGCTATCAAGAATAGGAAATACACAGGTAATCATACATAAAAAATGATTAATTGTGAGAGCTGAAATACTAGTCATAGATTTGAACACATTGACAGCCTAGAATAAAAATAAATATTTTTCATTATAAGACTTTTGAGAACATGGTCATTGTATGAAACGGTGACTTAAGTTTTCATAGTGAGTTGCTCTTTTGTATTCAGAGCTGGTCTTAATAATATAATGTAGCACTTAGAGATGAAGATGCAACTGAGCAAGCCAGCACTGGAGGCCAAGATGGAGAAGACCTGCACAGCCACCATGTACTTCCCTTTGGAGCTCAAGTAGGCTGGCACAAAGGAGACCCAGACACTGCAGAAGACCAGCATGCTGAAGGAGATCAGCTTGGCTTCATTGAAGGCTCCAGGTAGATTCCTGGCCAGGAAAGCCACTATAAAGCAGATGGCTGCCAGGAATCCCATGTAACCAAGAGTAACATAAAACATGGTAAGAGACCCTTCGTTGCACTGAAGCACAATCTTTCCTGGTTGAGAATGCATGTCAGAATCAGGAAATGGGGGAGAGACCACCAACCAGGCGCTGCAGATGACCACCTGGACACTGGAAGAAGAAAGGATGATGGAGTTGGTCAAACTCTTTCCAAGCCATTTTCTCACTCTGTTTCCTGGCTTTGTGGCCAGGAAAGCCAGCACAACTGTGATTGTTTTGGCCAAGACAGAAGAGACAGCCACTGAGAAGATGATACTGAAGGCAGTTTGTCGGAGAAGGCAGGTGGCTCTCTTTGGTCGTCCAATGAAGAGAAATGCGGACAAGAAAGAAAGCAGGAGAGAGGTGAGGAGGATGTAAGAGAGGTCCTGGTTGTTGGCTTTGACAATGGCAGTTTCTCTGTATTTAATAAATATTGCTAAAACAAGGGTAGTAATAGAGGCCAAAGAGAATGCAAGAGAAGTTAAGATGGTCCCCAGATTGTCACTGAAGGCCAGGTAAGTTATCTCCTTAGGGAGACATTTATCTCGCTCCTTATTTGGATGTTGATCTTCTGGACATTTGGTGCAATAATCTGCATCTGAAGAGAGAAAAATAGTACCTATCATATCCAGCCACTAGCCTAGCTTTTCTATGCCACCATCAGAGATGGTTCATGGCTAGAAAGTAGAAAAACCAAAGTTACAGTTTTAGGGACTGTGATCAGCAGCATTAAATACTAGGGCATCTTTCTGCTTTTCATTGTGGGGGCTCAGATTGATGAATTGCCAGTTCATCATCATAATATTCAGGTTAATTTTATTAATATTTATGTTTTGTTAATAACAGAGCATCGCTGAAAGATGGATTTGTAACTGGCTGACCCACTGCACTCAACTTGTAATTCTCAATGGAATTTTATCTACATGAAGCGAAATATGCAATGGAGTACCCCAAGCTTCTGTCTTGGGCCCAGTACTCTTCAATATCTTCATCAATATTTTAGATGAGGGGATAGAAGGGGAACTCATCAAATTTGTAGGTGACATCAAGCTCAAAGGAGTTGCCAATACTCCAGAAGATACGCTTAAGGTACAGTAGGATCTTGCCAGACTTGAACACTGGGCCCTATCTTAGAAAATGAAATTCAGTGGTGAAAAATGTAAGGTTATACATTTAGGCAAGAAAACCAAATATGCTCCATCACTGGAATTTTTCAAGAAGAGATTAGACAGCCATTTTGGCATAGTTCATTGGCCAGAATGAGCAGGGAATTGGACTAGAGAAACTCCAAGATCTTTCCCAACTCTGCTATTCTGTTATTCTGTTATTGAAGGACTGCTTCATTCTGGATTCACCCACCTTCCTGAGAGGAGAAGGTCCCTTCTGCACAGGGAAGACAGTTGTAGCAGCACATGGGCTTCCCTTCCTGGCTCTCCCTGAAGTATCCAGACTGACAACTTTCCACACACCTGGAGGGAGGCAGACTCTGAATGCAAAAGCCAGAAACATAAATATTAGGGTTGCTATCAAAGGAAAGGAACAGTAGAGTCAGGCCAAACTATTTAATTTAAGCCTCTAACAAAGATTAGGTCCATTTAATGGAAGTAGCAGTTTATCCAGGGAATCTGCCTTCTGTGAGATCAGAGCTGAGTTTAGGAGATTTTCTTCTCTTTTGCCTTCAGACTGTGGAATAATTTGCAGTTGGAGATTATTGTATGTTTGCCTCAACATTGTTGGCCTTTGAGAGAAATAATAAAATAGAGCTCATCCTGAAATCCTTGTTAAGAGCCAGCATAACATCATAGAAATGTTTATTGCATTAAGTGTGCTTTATTTTTGCAAAATACCAGCAGTCAAAGGATCATGTAAGTCCAAACTTACAAAAAAAGAAACAAGCAAACTATGTGTTCCAGTGAATATGTTGCTTCAGGTTGTTTTGCATATTTGTCCATTGTTCATTATCAGTTGGAGTCTGCAGGTATCTTAGAACACGTCTAGGACAACTTGCCCTGACCAACACATTGTAGCCAACTCACTGCAGGAGAACTCACCATGGCCAACTTGCCGTGGGAGAATCGGTCGCCAGACAAGTGTTACACTAATATTGAAGAAGTGGTGGCATAGAATAATTAAAGAAAGGATGCAAAAGGAGGAACAAAATCACACATGTCAAACTCGCGATGTGACGTGACGTCTTGGAACTTTGACACCCCTTAACAAAATGAAATGTGAATGACAAAAAAGAATATATTTTTTAATTATGTTAAATAATTAAATTGAATTGTTGTATTGTTCTCTGGTGAGTTGGGCATGGTAAGTTGTCCCATTCCATCTGGAGACTGGTGGCTTTGCAGTCCACATTAATAACACACCCCAATTATAGAAAGCATTATGAAAATAAAAGGGAATGGCATTGTTTGGATTGAGAATCCCAACTCTCTGAATCAGGAACAGTTCCAGAATATATAAACCACCAGGGTTGGGACAGGATCCTTGCTACTCTTCTGAAATCCTGATTGGCTTCAGAGACTTTAAAGAAACTGTATTAAAGAGATGACTTTGCGGAAGGGGTAAAATAGGAATGCAAGAGTTTCCCCCACCTTGTTAAACCTTTGGGGCCAGAGAGCAGTCTCCTGATCAATGACAAAGATGGGTTCCTGGGATCTCTCTCTTGCATAACTCCCAAATTTCACTCTGGCTACAGACTTGTTGGGGAACCATAACCAGTTCACAATGTCAAAATCAGCTGCCAGCTCGCCGTTCTTGCCCAGATACACCCCATCTATGGAATTGTTGTAAAACTGGGGGGTTTGCAGGAAAGGATGAAACTAGAAAGGTAAGCACAGGGACATCAACAAGAAAAATCCTCTATCATTTTATAGAAGAAAGAATTAGTCTCCATGGTATCATTCCCAAGTTTGGGTCCTTCAGTCCACTAGAAAAGAAAATACTTTCATGTCAAGGAAGAACATGGACATGTTTATCCTGGCTTTCTTCTGCAGTGTTTTCTCAGTTTTCTAGATATTTATGCCAGTTGATTAGTGGTTCCCTAATCAAAGAGCTATGAAACATTACTGTCTGGAGAAGTCCAATTTTCCTCTTGAGTACTTTTTTCTAGTATGTGTTATGAGATTTGGAAATTAAACCCTTTTGCTGGATACTTCCTCACCATTATACATTTGCCTCCAAAATGAAAAGTACTTCTAAAAGTAAATCATGACCTATAGCTATACTTACAGTATTAATATAATAAAATATAAAAAATAAAATAAAAAATAAAAAAATAAAATATAAACAATAATAAAATAAAATAATAAGTAAAATAAAATAAAATATAAAATATAAAAAATAAAATATAAACAATAATAAAATAAAATAATAAATAAAATAAAATAATAAATAAAATAAAATAATAAATAAAATAAAATCCTGCAGAACTAATTTTAAAAGTAATAATTAGAATAGAATAGAGCTGGATGGGACCTTGGGGGTCTTCTAGTGCAGCCCCCTGCTCAAGCAGGAAACCCTATGTCCTATATAGAGCCATGGTGGTGTGATGGTTAGAATGCTTTATTGCAGGAAAATTCTGCTGACTGCCAGCAGTTTGATTCTGACCGGCTCATGGTTAACTCAGCCTTTCATCATTCTGAAGTTGGTAAAAATGAGGACAAAGATTGTTGGGAGAATATGTTGAGTCTGTAAACTGGTTAAAGAGGGTTGTAAAGCACTGTGAAGTGATATATAAGTCTAAGTGTTATTGCTATACCTTTTCAGAGAAGTGGCTATCCAGTGTCTTCTTAAAAAAAACTCCAGTGATGAAGCACCCTCAAGCAGTTTCACTGGTTAATTGTTTTCACTGTTTAGGAAGTTTCTCCTTAGTTCTAGGTTGCTTCTCTCCTTGATTAGTTTCCATCCATTGTTTCTTGTCTTGCCTTCTGGTTCTTTGGAAAATAATTTGACCCCCTCTTCTTTGTGGCAGCCCCTCAATTAATGGAATAGTGATCTCATCTCACCCCTTGTTCTTCTTTTTCTCCAGACTAGCCAACCCAAATCCCGCAACCAGTCTTCATATGTTTTAGTCTCTAGGACTTTAATCATTTTAGTTGTTCTTCTCTGCACTTTTTCCAAAGAGTCAACATTTTTTTTGTACTGTGGTGACCAAAACAGGATGCAGTATTCCAGGGGTGGTCTTACTAAAGTTTTATAAAGTGGTACTAATAATTCATGTGATTTTGATTTTATGCCTCTGTTTATGCAACCATTATATACAATGATTAATATAATCATTATGTTCAGTAGAGATTTGATTGATAGAGTAGCAAATACCTGCCAAGGCTGTATCCTTTTCAGTTCTGAGGCCTTTCCATCTTCTTTCAGCATCCTCCGTTTGGATATGGAGATCAAGGCAGCACTTAGGGCTTGTGCCACAGCCCAGACAGAGTTGTAAATGTGATGGCTGTCCAGAGAAAGGCTGGCTTCAATCTTCTTTAGCTTTAAACTTTCCATTTTTTCATTCTCCCTACATCTCAACCAGCCTTTAACAGCGAATGCATTTTTTTCAAAGGAACACAGAAAAGCTTTGTTGCCAAATTGCAGGATTGAAGGGAAAAAATGATCAGTATCATCTTTTATCCATTTCCTAGTCTGGATGGAAATGGTGAAAATACTGTGAATACGTTGGAAATTTTGATACCACATATTAAAAGTGAGATCCCCCATGGCTGTCACAATCCAGACTTTCTCTATTGAAGGAGCTTTTGAGACCTGCAGAATTTTGTCAATGAATGCCATTCCATAGAAATACTCAGTTTGCAACATGGTCTCTGCATAGTAAAGAAACACTCTAACTTGCTTCCATTTGAGATATAAATCTAATGTTAGCCTATAGTGATTGGTACTGAATCCTGATACACTTTGTGAGAAAAGAGCACAAATGCCATTTTGGGCAAGTAAAGGTCTTAACGTTTTCATGAATGTTTCTCCATTGTCTGATTCTGGAGCAACGAGAGCAACTGAGGTCCATCTGAAATACTGGATCATTTTAACAATCCCTTCATATTGGATTCCTTCCTTTGGGAGCATCCGATAGAAAAAAGGAAACTGTTTTTTATCATCCAGGTCATTTGAAACAAAAGTATAAGAGATCTGCAGGAAATGGAAGGAATTGACAACAATCCATAAAATGATTGTGTGCACTAAAGTATATAATTTGAAAATGATGGCTATTATGCAAAAGTTCCATCTTTTATAACCGTGGTGGCAATCCTATGGCACACGTGCCACAGCTGGCGCCATCGCCTCAGTCCTAGGCCTTCAGCTGGGTTTTATAAAACATTTTTGCTTTAGGCCTCCGCCACCATGTGCAAAAAAAAAGGTTCAATCCATTTCAACTTTTCGCGGGAAAAAAAAGATCTCGCAAAGTTGGAACTGATTGATTGAACTTTTTAGTTCCACCCTGTCTGCCATTACCACCGCAGCCACGCCTACCCAGTTGGTCACACCCACCCAATGGGCCATGCCCATGCGGCACCCAATGATACATAAGTGGGTTTTGGGTTGCAGTTTGGGCAGTCAGTCTCTAAAAGGTTCACCATCACTGTTTTATAATTTTTGTAATATATGAGTAACTTGAACCACAGTAATAGTGAAAATCTCCACACTTACTTGTGGAATTTTGTAGATGCTGACCATGGTTGCAATATGTTGGGAGAGGTCAGAATCAGTCCCTTCAAGGAGAGCCAGGAGATTTTTGTGTCTTCCACATTTGTAATTTGGAACATTTGCCTCCCCACTAGAAAGCAGATCCAGCAAGGCTTCAGCATTCATCTCAGCACTGAAGTGATTGTCGTGGACATTGTAGCCCAGAGTGATGTTGGGTAGGATGAGGGGATTCCTGTTGATCTCACGGCTAGCGATCAAGAAGGACAAGAGGTACCAGATATGTAGCTTTTGACTCCTGAAAAATAGATCCATCACAACTTCTCAGCAGTTGCAGCATAATATTGGAAATGGAAAAGACATTCTACAAACCAAGATTTCAGAACATATTGGAGGATAAGGAAGGAGAGCTGATGGAATGGAAGATAGAGGTATTAACAGAACTGTGGGGAACTGGAGAAGGAGGGAAGCTGTTTAATGAATATCAGTGGTGTAGTTTTTCCCAAAATACTTTAACTAAATTGTTTCTCTTGTTTCAAATAATATACACAAAAATAGAGGAAGAATTATTTGATGATCCAAAGACACTGACTTGGAAAGTTAGTTGGCAAAGGAAGAAAGCTAGAGTAAGACTGAAGAAAATAGAAGCTTTGACCTATTAAAGGGGATGTTATATTACTAATTAGATGTTTGAATATGGTTAAGAATAGATTGCTAGAAATAGAAGTATTATTATAACTAGATGGATAGGATTTGTAATCAGAATATCATATCTTGGTATGAAAAGGGAAATAAGAATACGCTAAGAAATTTGAATAAGGGAAGCTTTTGGTTATCCAAAGATAACTTGTTCTGAAATTATAAATGACTGGGATATGTTGAACATGGATGGGAAATTAAAATTGAAAAAAGCGAAATAGGATATGGACTGAATAAATGGATATTGAGTGCAAATGCAATTAAGATATGTTTTGGTTAGAAAAGATATTCTGAACTGATATTATTGACATTATTAGAAAAATATAACAAATGTTGATATGCATCTGTATATTTACTAACAACAATAACAATTGTATTTGCTTAGTGTGGAAAAATGTCTATTACCAGAAGAAGAGAGGATGTATTGGAGGGTGTAATATTGGATTTAGTTTGAAGAAGCTTACATGTACCACGGAATTAGTAATGGATTGGGTCATCATGTTGTCTATTAAGCACTTGATAGTAAAAATAGAAAATTAATAAAATATTTATTAAAAAAAAGACCCTCACTTGACACACACACACCCGAAGCCCTTATAAACAGAAGAACATTGACACCGACACCCCCTAAACTCCACTGAAGATGTTACCTATCCTGGTAATGAAACATTCGGAAACCAATCCACAAGCTCGGAGAACGAACCTTCACCCTCAGAAATTTAATTAACAGGTGAAAACACCGATACTGACCACTTGTAAAGAATCTGGGCAGTAAATGAGTACAAATATATTGCCTCAAATCTCTTAGCTAAGGAATAAATGGTGCAGAAACTTAACAAATAAAATATGGTATGATTACACGGATGCAGAATTTAGACACAGCAATGGGAAAGCAGCAATGGGATTTTAAAAGGAAAAGAAAAATTGAATTAAAATGAATAATATTTTTTCCTGAAAATTGGTGGATACATAACAATCAGGTTGGATCATTCTTTTACATTTGGAGAAAGCAATTATGTTTGGAAGAGTTAGCAGTCAAAGGAAACTATGCTGCCAAAGAACACGATGGCTGGACACTGTCAAAGCTGACCCCAACCTGAGCATAGAAGAACTCAAAGAAGTAATGCAACATTGGAAGAGATGGAGAGACCTGGCCCATAGAAGTGCCAAGAGTTGGATGCGACTGAATGGATAACCTCCACCTCCTCCTCCTCCTCCTCCTCCTCCTCCTCCTCCTTATTAGGTAGCCATTTTATTGGAAAATGAATAAAAATAGGACCTCATCTTAAACTTTGTCTTTTCTTTCCAGCTTCCTATTTTTCTATTAAAGGTCACCAACCTTACATTTTCACAAAGTGGCCAGAATGAGTTTTTTTGTATGTGAAGAACTGCAGCCATACGTTATGCTGCTTACTGAAAAACACACATAATTCATTTTGCAAAATTATTATGGCTTGACAGCTAAAATCATCCTGAATTTGAGAAGTCAACCTGATGCAGAATCTAAGGCAACGTGGAAACCATTTTCAGCCTATCTTCTACTCTATCTGAAAATGTAGTTTCTCTCTGCACAAATTTCTAAGTTAAAAGCCTTCAATGTGTTGTTAAATCAGGATAGAGGTTTAATTCATGAGATTGAAATTACTGTAATTTTTCAGGTTGTTCCATAACAGCTCAATGCTGTTACTGTTGTATTAATTTTAATAACATCTATCCTTTTTATGTATTTTTTAAAAATTTATAAATTGAGGTTAATGTATACTGGAAATTGTTATTAAGAAATGCTGAACTCAATGAAAGAAATCCTGTTGATTTCTTTATGAAAGAGAATTTTGATCTATTCCTGATGATTTAAATTTTTTTAGAAAGGTCTGTAATCACAGGCTATTGTAGCAGTTGATATTAGTTTTAAAGTTGACACAGTTGCCTAACACTCATGTATTGTGTGGTGGCAGACAAAAATAAAAGGAGTAAAAACAAACAAAAAAAAACACATAGTATAGACAGCCTGCCATAAAGCAATCGATGTTAAGAAAAAAACAATAAAAAACTAACTGCAGACTTGGCACCAAAGCCAGGTTTCCAAAACCCCAGGAGAGAGGGTGTTGTCTGTGTGTCTCAGGGGATGCTGTTCCAGAGGTGGAGGGCATGACAGATAAGGCATGCTTCCTCTATTTTGCAAGATGGCAGCTTTTAATAGAGGGGACCTGTAGAGCAGTTGTTCTGCCAGAATGTACCAGGTGGGCACGGACAAGTAGTCCCTTGGGTATGTAGGCCCTGTGTTACACAGGGCTCTATAGGTGATATCCAGCACCTTGAATTACACACAGAAGCCAACAGGTAACCAATGCAACTCATCAGCAGTGGTCATACATGGGCAGGCCAAAAAGCACCTATTACACCATGCTCTGCTAGATTTTGAGGCAGCTGTAGCTTTAGGTGGTCTTCCAGGGCAGCCACATGTAGACCTCATTGCAAGAATCCAGTTGCAGAGTGATTAGAGCCTGAGTTAATCTGGCCCCTCTGATGGAAGGAAGAGAGGATAACATAAAATAATAGAGTTGAAAGGGACCTTGAAGTTCTTCTAGTCCAACCCCCTGCTCGAGCAGGAGATCCTATACCATTTCAGATAAATGTCTGTCCAATTTATTTCTAAAAATCTGCAGTGATAGAGAATCCACAGCTTCTTAAAGCAAGCAGTTCCTTTGGTTAATTGTTCTAACTGTCAGGATATTTCTCCTTAGTTCTAGGTTGCTTCTCTCCTTGATTAGATTCCATCGATTGCTTCGTGTCCTGCCTTCAGGAGATTTGGAGAATAGGTTGACCCCCTCTTCTTTGTGGCAACCCCTGAGATATTAGAACAATGGCTATCATGCCACCCCCTAGTCCTTCTTTTCATTAAACTAGACATAGTTGTGCCAATTACCCAAGGGCACAACTTATACACCAGACAAAACCATGCAAAGGCCCTCCCAACACAGCTGTCATCAGCACTTTGAGCAGTAGCTGTAAGTCCAAAAGGACCCCAACCCATGCAATATTATCCAACATTTTATATTTTTACATAATACAATTTACAATAAATATCATTATATTTTAACGTTATGCAAATAACAAAACCCTGCAACACTACTTTCTCCTTTAAAGTAACACTTTCCAGAAGTTCAAAACTTTCATACCTAACCAAGTTTTAAACGGATCAGCATCATTTTTTTTGTTATTGCTAATCTGGATCTGGATCTGTTTTGCTTTGATTTTGCTATCCAGAATAATTTGAAGCGATTTAATAAAGTGGCCATCTCACTGCTCATTCCCAGCTCTAATATCTGCAGGGGAAAATTCCACAATCTCACAGATTAATTTTTGCTCTGGACAGTTCTGTGTATCTTACCTTTGTTGTTAAAAAAATGTCAAGCACCAAGCCAGGATGAGCTGCAAGAGACTGAAAGCAAACTGGTCTCAGTGACATTAATTTGTTCCCATGATTTCCAGGATCCATATTTTCCCCTCCCTTCTGCCTTTCTGCTGATCACCAACAAAATCCTTGAAGGATTTCTTGCCCAGACAGCTGCAGGGAGAAGGGAGGAAATTGACCAAGGGACTTTGGGATCTAAGAAGATGCCCAGGGTTTGGTCCAGTACTTATAAAGCCTTAGTGAGACCACACTTGGAATACTGCATCCAGTTTTGGTCACCACAATATAAAAAAGATATTGAGGTTCTGGAAAGAGTGCAGAGAAGAGCAACAAAGATGGTTAAGATGGAATTGGAGAATAACACATATGAACAATGGTTGAGGGAACTGAGTTTGTCTAGTCTAGTGAAAAGAAGGATGGGGTGTGTGTGACATGATAGCAGTATTCTAGTATTGAGGGGCTGCCACAAAGAAGAGGGGGGCATCCTATTGTCCAAAACACCAGAAGGCAAGACAAGAAATAAAGAATGGAAACTAACCAAGGAGAGAAGCAACCTGGAATTAAGGAAAAAGTTCCTAACAGTGAGACAATTAACGAATGGAACAGCTTGCCTTCAGATGTTGTGTGTACTTCATCACTGGAGGTTTTGAAGAAAAGACTGGACAGCCACTTGTCTGGAATGGCATGGGGTCTCCTGCTTGAGCAGGGGGCTGGACTAGAAGACCTCCAAGAAAACCTTCAAACTCTATTCTGATTAGATTAGGTTTTCTAGTCCATCCCCCTGTTCAGGCAGGAGACGCTATACATTTTTTTCCATCCATTATTTCTTCTGATGGTTTGGAAAATAAATTGACCCCCTCCTCTTTGTGGCAGCCTCTCAAATACTGGAACACTGCTTTCATATCCCCCCCAGTCCTTCTTTTCTCTAGACTAGCCAAACCCAGTTCCTGCAACCGTTCTTCATATGTTTTAGTCTCCAGGCCTTTATTCATCTTACTTGCTCTTCTTTGTACTTTTTCCAAAGTCTCTACATCCTTTTTGTAGTGTGGTGACCAAAACTGGATGCAGTATTCCAGATGTGGCCTTACTAAGGTTTTATAAAGCGATACTAATACTTCATGTGATTTTGAATCTGTGCCTCTGTTTATAAAACAATTACATACATTGATTTATATAATCATTATGTTCAGCATTGATTGTATTAGCTTTTTTGATGGCTGCTGCACACTGCTGGCTCATGTTTAAGTGATCATTCACTAGGGCTCCAAGGTCCCTCTCACAGTTACTGTTTTTGAACCAGGTTTTGCCTAATCTGCACTTGTACCTTTGGTTTTTCCTGCCCAGGTGTAAAACTCCAAGCTCCCTTCCAACTCTGTTATTTTATTGTGCTGTTATTCCTTCCAACTCTGTTATTCTATGTCTATGTCATTATATTATTCACCAAAACGGCTTCTGGCATCGTCTCCTTTAGCAGACCCAGTTTTTCTCATCAGGAGGAAACTATCTAACTTCCCCAAGTTTCCTAAGAAATTGAAGTCTCCTGTCAGCCTCCCTCCTCAGTGTAAGCACTTGCCAGTTTCTCTCTGCTTCATTTCTCCAGAAAGCCCCAGTGGCTGAGCTTTGTTGTCAGGAAAGCAAAGAAACATCTTTATTTTCAAAGCGAGGATGCTGAGAAGGACAAACTTCAAAATATATAAAGTTGTCCTGGAGGTATATAAAGAGAAGATGAAATCAATAATATTTATTTATTTATTTATTATTTCAGCTTTCTATTCTGGCCATCTTGCACAATCCCGGCTTGAGTTGGAACCCCAAATTATTCTTCTGACATCCCCAACTTCCACACTTGTGGGATGTGAGACCTTAAGGGATCAAAATGCCTAGGAAGAAATATTTTGGACACAGACACACAACAGCACACAAGATTCTTCGTCCCCCTCCCCTGAAAATCAGACAACATTGGTACAAAGGAATTTCTCCAGTTGAAAGAGCAGGCTGGGTATTTGATAGTAGGATACTTCAGGGATAGCAATAGCAATAGCACTTAGACTTATATAGCACTTCATAGCGTTTTACAGCCCTCTCTAAGTGGTTTAATAGAGTCAGCATATTGCCCCCAATAAGCTAGGTCCTCATTTTATCGACCTTGGAAGGATGGAAGGCTGAATCAACCTTGAGCCAGTAAGAAGTGAAGTGCATTCTAACCACTGCACCACCATGGCTCTTGGGATGATACATCTCCATATCCTTTCCCACTACCAGTAGCAATTTAGGAGGGAGAAGATAATAGAGAAGAGAGATAAATGAATTCAAAGTTAAAAAACAAACAAAAAAAAACAGCTAACAGCTAATGAACTGTTGGAAAATGTCATTCCCAAATTGTGACTCACCAGCGGAAACGTTGGCTGGAGGGGATCTGGTTGAAAATGTAAAGTGGATTTAGACCTTTCCTTGCAGTGATGATTCCTCCAAAGAGATAATCACCTGGCTTGAAATGATTCTTCCACTCTGATGGATTTCGTTGTGAGGTCAAGGGGCATTTTGCCTTCAGCATCCCCCAAGGAATCAGGGGAAGGAGAAGCAGAAAAAAGAGGAGACTCACTCCTTGCCTAGCTGGCATAGCCACTTGCTCCTCACAGTTAGGAAAACAGAAAAGGATTAAAAGCAGCCTAAGCCTTGGTTGGCTATCCTTAGCTTTAGGTATGAAGGTGATCCTAGGGAAGGAATCTTTCTTCTCTTGTGTCCTGGTCTTCAGCAACATTTCTGTGTTCAGCAGGCTCAAGGCAAGATATCACCCTGGGTTTCTCTCTGCCTTGCTATTTGTTTCTAAGACACTCTCTGGAGATTTATTCAAAAGGCCAACTGAACAAATTATAGAGGTAGGAAAATCTGTTTGTCACCTCCTGAATTCATTCACTGGGGAGGGCAGGCGGGAGATGAAGCCAGAGAAAAATTTCCCAAATGGACTAGATGTTCTTCCTTCATTTCTAAAATTTTCGGAGGGGATAAACTTAGCAGTTTTAAATACAGTTACTCTTGTTCTTGTTCTTGTTCTTGCACCTTCTCCTTCTCCTCCTCCCCCCTCCTCCTCCCCCTCCTTGAGTCAACCTTGAATTGGTCAGGAACGGAGTACTGGCAGTGAGCAGAGTCAGCCTGCAACACTGCATTCTAACCACTGCACCTCCATGGCTCATTTAAGTGAATGCTGCAGTCATTAAGTGAATCCATTTTACTCGATGGGCATATTTTGCTGGAAACCAAAAGTATAAGCCAGAAAGTGGCAACAAAATAGATAAAAAATCATGGTCACATGACTGCAGAATGCTGCAAATGGCCATAAAGGAGAGCCGGTTGCCAAGCAACCAAAATGCAATCATATGAACACAGGGTGTGTGTGCGGCCATTGTAACTTTGAAATCAAGTCCTAAGTAGCTTTGGGGGAGGGGGGTCTATTGTAACCTTAGATGGTTACTAGGCAACCTGTTGTAAGTTGAGAACTACCTGTACAGTGGGAATGCTAAGAGCCCTTATGTCCCCTTATGAGCCCAGGTATCATGGATTATTTACTATGGTACATATGCTATGTAATATTCTCCATCAGAGATGCAGACAACTTGAACCTACTGGCGTTTCAGAAGGCTGAGGATATATGGGTTCATTTCTCCAGCATTGCTCAGGGGTCAGGATGTTAGTTCCTGCACATAGAGTATGTGAAGCTCTGGGGAAGGTTGGGTTTAATGAAGAAGGTTGGGATTTAATCAAAGAATTTTCAAATGCATGGGTGTGTGACTTTCCAAAACATAGTTGAAAAGATGAATCACAAGAACAAAGTGTTAAATCTTCACAATTAATACAAACTGCATCTTTGTATTCAGCTTTGTTTCTAATAAAATGGTGTAGCATTAGGGGATGAATATGAAGCCCAGCAACCCAACATTGGAGGCCAAGATAATAATAATAATAATAATAATAATAATAATAATAATAATAATAATAATAATAATAATAATAATAATAATAATAATAATAATAATAATAATAATAATAATAATAATAATAATAATAACAACAACAACAACAACAACAACAACAACAACAACAACAACAACAACAACAATAACAACAACAACAACAACAACAACAACAACAACCTGCTCAGGCAGGAAACCCTATACCATTTCAGACAAATGGCTGTCCAGTGTCTTAAAAACTTCCAGTATTGGAACATTCACAGCTTCTGGAGGCAGGTTATTCCATTGATTAATTGTTCGAACTGTCAGAAAATTTCTTCTTAGTTCTGGGTTGCTTCTCTCTTTGGTTAGTTTTCATCCGTTGCTTCTTGTCCTGCCTTTGGGTGATTTGGAGAATAGCTTAACTCCCTCTTTTTTGTGGCAGCCCCTAAGATATTGGAACACTGCTATCATGTCACCCTTCGTGCTGCTCTTCAATAGACTAGAGATACCCACTTCCAGCAACTGTTCTTTATATGTTTTAGCCTCCAGTCCCCTGATCACCTTTGTTGCTCTTCTCTGTACTCTTTCTAGAGTCTCAACATCTTTTTTACATCATGGTGACCAAAACTGGATGCAGTATTCGAAGTGTGGCCTTACCAAGGCATTGTAAAGTGGTATTAACACTTCACATGATCTTGATTCTATGCAGCCTAGCATTGTGTTGCCTTTTTTGGCAGCTGCAGCACACTGCTGGCTCATATTAAAGTGATTGTCCACTAGGACTCCAAGATCCCTCTCACAGTTGCTACTATTGAGAAAGGTACCACCTATACCAGTGATGGCGAACCTTTTAGAGACCGAGTGCCCAAACTGCAATCCAAAACTCACTTATTTATCACAAAATGCCAGGCCACATCAGCATTGTGGTGCCCTCAGGGGGGCCTGGGGGCATGGACCACTGGGTGGGCGTGGTCAGGGTGGGCGTGGCCAGCTCAATGTTGCTCATACACACAATACTATACCTGTGCATTTGGGTTTTTTTGCCTAAATGTAGAACCTTACTTTTTTCACCATTGAATTTCATTTTGTTAGATAGTGCCCAAAGTTCTAGTCTGTCAAGATCCTTCTATATCTTAAGCCTATCATCTGGAATGTTGGCTATTCCTGCCAGCTTGGTGTCATCCGCAAATTTGTTGAGTTCCCCATCTATCCCCTTGTCCAAATCATTGATAAATATGTTGAAGAGCACTGGGCCCAGAACAGAGCTCTGAGGCACCCCACTACACACTTCTCTCCATATAGATGCAGTTCCATTGAGGACCACATGCTGAATATGGCCCATCAGCCAGCTACAAATCCATCTGGTGGTGATGCTGTCTAATCCACATTTTTCTATCTTATCAAGTAGTAGGTTGTGATCTACTTTATCAAATGCCTTACTGAGGTCCTAGTAAATTATATCCACAGCATTCCTCTGGCCCACTAATTTTGTCACCTGGTCATAGAATGCAATAAGATTTGTCTGGCATGATCTGTTTTTGAAAACCCATGTTGGCTTTTGGTAATGATTTTGTTTGCCTCTAGGTGTTCACTGATTCGTTGCTTGATTATCTTTTCCAAGATCTTCCCAGGTATAGAGATATTGGGGAATACCTGTATGGTTTCTGCAATTCTTGAGAGATAGAGAAATATCACACAAAAGAAACAAAACTGAACTTCACTAAAAACAAACAAACAAACAAAAGGAATTACACACTCTTTGTACCTTAAAAGAAGTATGCAAAAATCTATAGAATATTTCAGGAGGACCACACAGTGATTAGGGTGTTCTTCTACAAATGACTATCTTCCAAGATGGGAAATGTCTCTGTTTAATACTACAGACTGTTGTAGACAAGTGGAGACACTGGGTACAGTATGTGGGGATCTTTGTAACAGATTTACAAATCTGTTTGGAGATGGGAGTGGCATATAATTTACACAATTTTATGATTCTGAAGAAATGTTGCAGAAGAAATCAGATGCTCATTTAGATTTTAACAACTAGCGGCTCCATTGCATTCTGATTTATTAAGATAATATAACACTTGAAGCCCAGCAGGTCAGCACTGGAAGCCAAGATGGAGAAGACCTGAACAGCCACCATGTACTTCCTTTTTGTGCTCAGATAGATAGGCATAAAGGACACCCAGGAACTGCAGAAGACCAGCATGCTGAAGGTGATCAGCTTGGCTTCATTGAAGGCCCCAGGGAGGTCCTTGGCCAGGAAAGCACCATGAAACAGATGGTGGCCAGGAAGCCTGTGTAATCAAGCACAACATAAAACATGGCAAGAGATCCTTTGTTGCACTGAAGCATAATCTCTCCTGATTGGGAGTGCATATCAGAATCAGGAAATGGAGGAGAGATCACCAGCCAGATATTGCAGATGAGCACCTGAACGCAAGAAGAACAAACGATGATGGAGTTGGAAAAGCTCTTCCCCAGCCATCTCCTCATCCTGTTTCCTGGCTTTGTAGCCAGAAAGGCCAGCACAACTGTGATCATTTTGGCCTATTATCTAATATTGATCCATCCACCACCCCCAATGCGATATTCCCCCATTGGGGCCCAAGCCAACTGGAAGAGCCAGTCTTCAGCTCCTATAGAAGGTCAAGAGGGTGGGAGCCAATCTTACCTCAGGGACAAAATATGGCCAGGGCCACAGCAGAGAAGGCTTTTCTCCTGGACCTCAGTAGCCAGATTTCCCTGACCAATGGTCTCCGCAGGATGCCTCCTCTGCCAGCATGGGTGGATTGGGTTATTCCCATTGCGGTGAGGTGGTTCTTCAAGTAGTTTGAATCCATGCATGTAGGGCTTTTAAAGTGATAACCAACACCTTGAATTGTACGTGAAGAAAACTGGCAGCCAACGCAGCTTGCAGAACAATGATGTATTGTAGGCCATTCTAGAACACCCCAAAACTGCTGGCACTACTGCACTGTGCACCAGTTGTAGCTTCTGAATGTTTTTCATGGTAGCCCCATGTAGAATACATTGCAGTAGTCTAGACATAAAATGATCAGGCATGAATTACTGAGCACAGGGATTCCTGATCCAGGAAAAGCCACAACTGGGACACAATGGGAAGCTGTGGAAAGGCTCTCCTAGCTGTGATTGCCACTTGCTGTTTGATCTGGAGTCACGAGTCTAGGTGAACCCCCAAGTTGAGGACCAGGTCTGTCTGAAGTAGTCCCACCCAATCCAAAACTAAGGATGTCAAAATCCAGGAGTCAATGGACAAATAGCTGTCCATGCTCTTCTTAAAAGCCTCCAGTGATGGAGCACCCACAACTTTGGGAGGCATGTAGTTCCATTGATTAATTGTTCTCACAAATTAATTGTCATTGGAGATAAGTGGAGACACTGGATATAGGGGGAATTTTGTAACAGTTTTACGAGTCTTTTTGGAGATGGGAGAGACATAGAATATGTACAATTTTATGATTCTGAAGAAATGTTGCAGAAGAAATCAGATGCTAATTTAACACTGAACAACTAGCTGCTCGTTTGAATTCTGATCTGGTCTTATTAAAATAATGTAGCACTTGGGCATGAAGATGCAGCCCAGCAGGCCAGCACTGGAAGCCAAGATGGAAAAGACCTGAACAGCCACCATATACTTCTTTTTTGTGCTCAGATAGGTAGGCACAAAGGACACCCAGGCACTGCAGAAGACCAGCATGCTGAAGGAGATCTGCTTGGCTTCGTTGAAGGCCCCAGGCAGGTTCCTGACCAAGAAAGCATCATGAAACAGATGGTGGCCAGGAGGCCCATGTAACCAAGAGCAACATCAAACATGGCAAGAACATCCCAAAACTGCCGGCACTACTGCACTCTGCACCAGTTGTAGTTTCTGAATGTTTTTCAAGGGTAGCCCCATGTAGAGTACATTGCAGTAGTGCAGACGTAAGATGATCAGGTATGAATTACTGAGCCCAGGGATTCCTGATCTAGGAAAAGCCACAACCTGGACACAATGTGAACCTGTGCAAAGGTTCTCCTAGCTGTGATTGCCACCTGCTCTTTGATAAGAAGTCAAGAGTCAAAATCTAGAATCTTGAAGCTCCATGCACTCAAAGCTATTTGATCTTGCCAGAGTTTAGCTGAAGCCTGTTGTCCCCAAACCAGGCCCCAAAAGCCTCTAGACACCACAATAGGGCAGCAGCAGCATCACTTGGGTCTCAGGAATGGAGATATAGAGTTGAGCATCATCAGCATACTGATGATACCTCAAACAATGGTGGTGGATGATCTCCTCCAGCAGCTTCATGTAGATGTTAGAAAAGAAGTGGAGAGAGTACCAAGTCCTGCAGTGTGTCATAAAAGACTTGCCATGGACTAAAACTCTCACTTCATATTGACATCAATCAAGATTGGCCTTGGAGAAAGGAGCCAAACCAGTGCAAAACTCTGCTTCCCGGCATGAGTCCCTGTGGCCAGCCCAAAAGTTGGTAACAAAGCCTGCTGAGAAGTCAAGGAGATTATGGATTGTTGCACTACCCCCATACTGATCTTTCTAGAGATCAGCCATAAGTGTGACCAAAGTTGTCTCTGTTCCATAACAAGGGCCTGAATCCTGACACAAAGGGGCCCAGATAATCTGTTTAATCTAGGACTCTCTATAGCTGCCAAGCAACCTCTTTTTCTGTCACCTTCCTTAAAAAGGAAAGATGGGGAACTAGACAAAAATTGTCCAAAAAGGTGGATCAAGTGATGGTTTAAGGAGAGGGTGAGCTATGGTCTCATTAAAAGACCCCAGGAACATTCCCTCCTGTAGTGAGGAATTGATCACTGCGTACACCTACCTGCTAGTCACCATCATGGAGTTTTCACCAACCAGGAGGGACAAAGATCTGATTAGCAGGTGGTTGCAAAGACAGCATGGACAGCACTTTGTTCACTTCCTCAAGTTTAAAATGATCAAACTGTTCCCATATAACTGAACAATTTATTTCCCCAAGTACATCACATTCACCTGCACCGTACATAAGTTCCAACTGGGAACAAATCCAAGTGAGTGAGACAGTGGTGTGGGAATCAAGTGTTCAGCAGAGTGATGGTATGGGAGAAAAAACTACCTTTATATCTGGTCGTTTGGGCATGCAATGCTCTATAGTGCCATCCTGAGGGGAGAAATTGAAATAGATTATATCTAGAATGTTAGGGGTCCGTAGATATTTTCTCAGGCCTCTTTTTGGTTTGTTGCAGTATATAGATCCTTAATGGAAGTCAGGCCAGTTGTGATTGTTTTTTCTGCAGTCCTAACTATCCACTGAACTCTGTACCTGTCTTGTTTGGTTGTTGTGGCAAACCAGGCAGTTACTGAGATACAAATGACAGACTCAATCATTCCCCTGTAGAACTGTATCAGCAGATCCTTGGGCAATCCAAGCTTCCTGAGTTGACTTTTAATGATGGTTCTAATGTTAGGTGACCATTTCACGTCCTTGGAAATAATAGAACCTAGAAATGTGAAGATCTTTACTGTAGATACTGTGTTGCCTAATATTGTAAGAGGTGGTAGAATAGGAGTGTTTCTTCTAAAATCTACTATCACCCGTACAGGTTTTTTTTTTTTTTTTTTTAAACAAAATAATTTTTATTGAATACAAAAAAAAAAAGATTAAAAAACATTGAACATAGTGTATCATCTTTGACATACATCTTTGTCTAAACATTCCTTATTATACACATACTTTATACATTTCAGATATTCTTCCTCTATTTACATCCCTTCTAATGACCTTCCTTCTTTTTTTTCCTTCCATTTGTAAAATTTATTCCAGCTTAAATAGTATTCTGTTTCCTCCTGATTTTTTAATTCTTTCGTCATCTTATCCAATTCTGCGCAATACAAAATTTTCCTTATTAACGCATCTCCACTAGGCACTTCATTTGTTTTCCAATTTTGGGCAAACAAAATTCTTGCCGCCGTTATTACATGAATAATTAAGTATATATCATCTTTGTTTATATTTTTTTCTAATATGCCAAGTAGTAGCATCTCTGGTTTATATTGAGTTTTTTGACCCGTCATTTCTGTTATCCAATTCCAAACCCTCTGCCAATAAACCTGTATCTCTTTGCAAGCCCACCAAACATGAAAAAAAGTACCCTTTTCCCTTTTACACTTCCAACAAAGTGGTGAGTATCCACTATACATTTTTGCGAGCCTAGCCGGTGGCAGGTGCCATCTAAAGAGCATCTTATAGAGATTTTCCTTGTAAGTTGTTGCCAATGTAATTTTGCAATTACGTTCCCAGATTTGCTGCCATTGGTCCAGGTTTATAGCGTGCCCCAAATCTATTGCCCAGGTAACCATTGTTTCTTTAACTTGTTCTTCAAATAATTTATATTCTAACATATATTTATATATTTTTTTGATTTGTTTTTTCTCCGGGCCTAATAATATTTTATCAAGCCCCGTATCTTGTCTATTAATTCCCCATTCTTTCTTGTCTTTCACGTATCTTGCTTGTATCTGAAGGTAAGACCACCATTCCAAAGCAATCCCCTGTTGTCTCAACTCTTGCCTTTGCTTTAGATATCCTTCCTCTGACAGGATATCTTTGTATATGATAACCCTATCTTGCCTATAAAGGTTGGGGTATATAACTGCTTCTAATGGTGAGAACCAGCCTGGGAGTTTTGTATAGTATTGACATTTAACTATATTCCAGCTTTTTATTAGTTCTTGCCGGACTTTATGCCTCAGGAAGTATTGATGGTTCCTACTTTTATCTGTCCATAGGTGGGCATGCCAGCCCTGCTGGAGATCGTGCCCCTCTAATAGTAAACATCTTTTATTTTCCAATGTTATCCAATCCCTGATCCACGTCAGGGCCGCCGCTTGATAGTATAACTCCCAATCCGGGAAGCCTAATCCCCCTCTCTCTTTAGCATCCTGTAGAGACTTTTGCTTTATCCTCGCCTTCCTTCCTTGCCACACAAAATCTAAAGTTAACTTATTCAACTCTTTAAAGAATTTTTTATCTAATTGGATTGGAATATTTTGGAATAGAAAGATAATTTTGGGTAAAATATTCATTTTCACCGCTGAGATTCTTCCTAGAAACGAAAGATGTAGATTTCTCCAGCGGTCTAGGTCAACTTTTATACGTTTAACTAATTTTCCGTAGTTATCCTCTCTAATTGATGAGCAACGTGCTGACATAACAATGCCCAAATATTTTATTTTAGTAACTACTTGTATTCCTAATTTTTCCCCAAGATTTTCTTTTTGCGTGTTAGTCATATTTTTTGCTATGATCTTTGTTTTATTTCTATTTATTTTCAAGCCTGCCACCTCTCCATATTCCTCCAATAGTTCAAAAAGCTTCTGACCTGATTGCACGGGATCTTCCAAAATAAATACTAAATCATCGGCATATGCTTGGAGTTTATATTTTTCCTTTTTAATCTCAAGCCCTTTAATTTGCTCTTCTTGCCTTACAGTCCTAGCTAAAATCTCCAATGTATATATAAACAATAATGGCGAGAGAGGACACCCTTGTCTTGTACCTTTCTGAATATTGAATTTATTGGTGGCCTCACCGTTTATTATAATCTGGGCATTCTGTTCGGAATATATTGCAGCTATAACATTTAAAAAATTTTCTCCAACATCCATTAATTTCAGTTGTTGGATCAGAAATAGCCAATTAACATTATCAAATGCCTTCTGTGCGTCCAAAAATAAGAGTGCCATTTGGCAATCGCTATGCGATTCGTAGTATTCCAATATGTCTAAAATTGTCCTTATATTCCGCTTAGTCTGCCTATTTGGGAGGAAGCCATTTTGGTCACTATGTATGAAGTCAATTAAATAATTTTTAAATCTCTCTGCCATTATTGATGCGAAGATTTTATAATCGACGTTTAGTAGGGAGATAGGCCTATAATTTTGTATCTGTGTTCTCTCTACATCTTCTTTTGGTATTAATACTATATTTGCCTCTAACCAGGATTTAGGTATTTTTGCCTCAGTTAAAACATCATTGAAAACTTCTAATAAGTACATTAAGTACATTTTGGTGTTCTTTATATAATTCCGCTGGTATTCCATCTGGGCCGGCCGCTTTATTAATTTTTTGTTTACTTATAGCCGTAGTTATTTCAATCATGCTTATTTCCTCATTTAACATTATTTTTTTTTCCTCTGGTATCTTCGGTGTATCTGTCTTTTCCAAATAGTCTATTATCTTTTCTACACTTTGTCCCTCACTCCTCTTATATAAATTTTCATAATATCTTTGAGCAATTCCCCTTTTAATTATCTCATCATGTTGAATCTCTCCTTCCTCATCTTGCAAATTAACAATCTGTTGCTTCTCTTTCTGCCTTCTCAGTTTATATGCCAACCATCTTCCAGGTTTATTCGCGTGTTCAAAATTATTTTGCTTGGCAGCCTTAAGTTGTTGTGCTAACTTTTCCGAGTCTTCTAGACAAAGTTTGTGTTTAATTAATTCCATTTTTCTTTTCAAACTTTTATTATTTAGGTCACCCTGATATTGTCTTTCAGCCTGCTTATATTTTTCTTCCAGTCTTATCCTGTGTTGTTTTTTTTCCTTATTTCTCTTGGCCATATATGAGATTGCAACTCCCCTCATGTATGCTTTAGCTGTATCCCAAGTATTCTGCAAAGATGTATCCCCATTCTTATTCGTTTGAAAGAAAAAGTGCATTTCTTTCTCCATCTTTTCCTTAAACTCTTTTTCTCTAATAATCACTCTTTGAAGAGTCCATCTTGGCCGGCTCCGTTGCCCTTTTCAGCAACAACTAGTTATCACCTGTACAGTTTTAATCATGTTCAGTTCCAAATTATTCCAATTGCCTAATATTGTAAGAGGTGGTAGAATAGGAGTGTTTCTTCTAAAATCTACTATCACCTATACAGTTTTAACCATGTTCAGTTCCAGATTACTCCAACTGCACCTCAGGACCAGCTGATCTAATTCTTGTCTATATGCAGACTCCTCATTATCTTGAACGAGACCTATGAATCTTGTGTCATCTGCAAACTGCAGTACTTTAACAGAGGGATCCTTCAAGATGCGGTCATTGGTATATAGATAAAGAGTAATGGAGAGAGCACACAGACCTGGAGGGCTCCTCTGCTAATTGAAATTATGGGTCAAGAGTGGCAACAGAGGTACAATCCTGTCCAAAGCCTCAGCCACCCTTTGATTCCAGGTTGTTACCAAGGCTTCAGCAAAACCACAGGATATCCCTATCTTCCCTCTGGAACCCATTTGGTCCATCAATTATTTGTGGGCAGATTACTCGAATGGGTCTGGTCTTCCTGCACCCTTCCCCTGTGGCACAAGAGAGTCTGAAGGACACGAGGGCATGATCTGACCGTGACAGATGACAATAGAGTGTATTTAATGTGTCCATGGGTGCTGTCACCTGGCTTTAGAAACATCCCATAATGTGTTTGGATTCTGAGGAATTACACTGAAGCACAATCTTTCCTGGTTGAGAATGCATGTCAGAATCAGGAAATGGGGGAGAGACCACCAGCCAGGTGCTGCAGATGACCACCTGGACACTGGAAGAAGAAAGGATGATGGAGTTGGTCAAACTTTTTCCAAGCCATTTTCTCACTCTGTTTCCTGGCTTTGTGGCCAGAAAAGCCAGCACAACTGTGATTGTTTTGGCCAAGACAGAAGAGACAGCCACTGAGAAGATGATACTAAAGGCAGTTTGTCGGAGAAGGCAGGTGGCTCTCTTTGGTCGTCCAATGAAGAGAAATGCGGACAAGAAAGAAAGCAGGAGAGAGGTGAGGAGAATGTAAGAGAGGTCCCGGTTGTTGGCTTTGACAATGGGAGTTTCTCTGTATTTAATAAATATTGCTAAAACAAGTGTAGTAATAGAGGTCAAAGAGAATGCAAGAGAAGTTAAGATGGTCCCCAGATTGTCCCTGAAGGTCAGGTAAGTTATCTCCTTAGGAAGACATTTATCTCGCTCCTTATTTGGATGTTGATCTTCTGGACATTTGGTGCAATAATTTGCATCTGAAGAGAGAAAAATAGTACCTATCATATCCAGCCACTAGCCTAGCTTTTCTATGCCACCATCAGAGATGGTTCATGGCTAAAAAAGTAGAAAAAACAAAGTTACAGTTTTAGGAACTGTGATCAGCAGTATTAAATCCCAGGGCATCTTTCTACTTTTCAATGTGGGGGCTCAGATTAATGAATTGCCAGTTCATCATCATAATATTCAGGTTAATTTTATTAATATTTATGTTTTGTTTAATAACAGAGCATTGCTGCAAGATGGATTTGTAACTGGCTGACCCATTGCACTCAACTTGTAGTCCTCAATGGAACTTTATCTTGGGGTACCCCAAGTTTCTATCTTGGGCCCAGTACTCTTCAATATCTTCATCAATATTTTAGATGAGGGAATAGAAGGAGAACTCATCAAATTTGTAGATGACACCAAGCTGGAAGGAGTAGCCAACACTCCAGAAGATACGCTTAAGGTACAGAAGGATCTTGCCAGACTTGAACACTGGGCCCTTTCTAACAAAATGAAATTCAGTGGTGAAAAAAGTAAGGTTATACATTTAGGCAAGAAAACCAAATATATTCCATCACTGGAGGTTTTCAAGAAGAGATTGTACAGCCATTTTGGCACAGTTCATTGGCACAGCAGGGAGTTGGAGTAGAGAAACTCCAAGGTCTTTTCCAACTCTGCTATTCTGTTATTCTGTTATTGAAGGACTGCTTCATTCTGGATTCACCCACCTTCCTGAGAGGAGAAGGTCCCTTCTGCACAGGGAACACAGTTGTAGCAGCACATGGGCTTCCCTTCCTGGCTCTCCCTGAAATATCCAGACTGACAACTTTCCACACACCTGGAGGGAGGCAGACTCTGAATGCAAAAGCCAGAACATAAATATTAGGGTTGCTATCAAAGGAAAGAAACAGTAGAGTCAGGCCAAACTCTATTTAAATTTAAGCCTCTAACAAAGATTAGGTCCATTTAAGGGAAGTAGCAGTTTATCCAGGGAATCTGTCTTCTGTGAGATCAGAGCTGAGTCTAGGAGATTTTCATTTTTTTTGCCTTCAGACTGTGGAATAATTTGCGGTTGAAGATTATTGTATGTTTGCCTCAACTTTTTTGGCCTTTGAGAGAAATAACAAAATAGTGCTCTTCCTGGAATCCTTGTTAAGAGCCAGCATAACATCATAGAAATGTTTATTGCATTAAGTGTGCTTTATTTTTGCAAAATACCAGGAGTCAAAGGATCATGTAAATCCAAACTTACAAAAGAAGATACAAGCAAACTATGTGTTCCAGTGAATATGTTGCTTTAGGTTGTTTTGCCTATTTGTCTATTGTTCATTATCAGTTGGATTCTCTAGGTATCTTGGAACACATCTAGGACCATTTGCTGTGGCCAACAAACTGTGGACAACTCACTGCAGAACAAATCACCACAGCCAACTTGCCATGGGACAATTTGCCGCAAGACAAGAGTTACACTAATATCAAAGAAATGGCAGAATAGGGCTTCCGGTTCTGGATTGCGGCGCTGGCCCGGTTTCTCTTCGTCGGGCGACCCTGAAAAGGGTTGTAAGTCGCCCTGGAGGGGCGACAACCGTGAGGAGGACCCTTGACAGATCGCGGAACGGTGGCAGCCCTTCCGTTTGATCCGAGGCAGCTCCTTTGGTCCTTCGGAGAAAAGATCGGCCATTAACATGGCCGATCACTAAGCATGCCAGCCGAAAGCCAAAATTACTACCAAGCACAGCAAAAGCACCATGGAGGATTTGGGTGAGACCTTACCTTACCTTTCCTATATCCCAACTATTTACCTGTGAAAGCCTTTTTGAAATCTCTTCCCCGCTTTTAACATAGCGGCGTCTGTCTACTCTGGGAAATTTAAAGCTTTGAAAAGAAAAGAACAACTAATCTAAACAACTAAATAACTGGACTTATAGTTTTTGGACATTTGGGATCCCAAAAGGTTCCTAGTGTTACAGGGACCTATTACCCTATCTACTTTTTAAATTGGAAAAAAAATTGTTTTCAACTGGATAAAAGCCTAACTGGTGTCTGGAAAAAGATTTTATATGCTATCGGGGACATCTTGTGGCAAAGATGGAGGAATCCTACCCACAACGTGACTATAAACTCATACTTCAAAAAATCCTTGAAGCCACTGAGCTAATGAATTCTAGAGTGAAAGATAAAGACGTCACCTCAAAATTACAAATTGAAGTCCAGACTTCAACTGATGAACTTTCAATCCAAAAAACAACAGAAGAGGAACAAATTAACATCAAAAAGGATCCTACACAACAACAACCACAATTTACTGAGAATTTTGACACTCAAACCTTGATTTCAACTAAAGAACCTGCAATTCAAAAAACAACAGAAACTGAAGAAAGCAACACTAAGATGGAGGATGCTAAACATCAACAAACACAACATATTGAGAACTTAGATCAAACAACAACTACAACACCGGATATGACCTTTTATTTTCACCAGATGAAACTGGAAGAAGACCAGACTGAACCGATGACAAATATCTTAAATCAAACATGGAGACTTGAACTATTAGAGCAACAACCTAATGATTAGAAAGGGGCCAGTTCCTTTGAAAAGTTAATAATTGGATGTTCTCCCTTGATTCAAACAATACATGTGGGAATGAAGGGAGACACATTTGAGGATTTAAAGGCACTGGCATGGAGGCCTGCTTGGCACAAAAAGAAAGCCAGAGTTAGATTTAAAAATGAGATTTCCTTTTCTTCCTCTTGTTTTCTTTGTTGACTGATAATGGAAGAGCTTAAGATTCTACTTAATGGGTTAAGGAGATTCTTAAAGATATTGATTGATTTAATATTTAGGACTTAGGTTTATAAGGGAAATGAAAATTAGCTATTAGATTATAGCTTTGAATTGTAATATGGAAGTTGGTTTGTGACTACAAAAGATATCTTATTAGTAAATGATGAGGTATTAGGATGAGAAATAGAATATACTTGCGAAATAAAATAAGAATGTAACTAACTGAATAATAGGTGTATCCTAGTTGCGATAACTACTCTGTAATGAAATTAGGAAATTCTGGGTTACCCGAAGTCTAAATATTATGGATATTAAAGCCTAAATTGGAATATGTTAATTGAAATTAGGTAAAACTCAAAACAGGACTTCTTCTTCTTCTTCTTGTGCCATATCCGTTATTGGACGTTGGCGATCATGTTGGCGATCCTGTTTTTATCAGCAACCGCACGAAAAAATGCTGCTGAGTTTCCCTTAGATTTTGAAGCCATAATGTTCTTCTTCTGCCTGGACCTCGTTTGCCTTCAATCTTTCCCTGGAGGATTAAATGGAGTATGCCGTATTTTTCTGGGTGTCGCATCACATGTCCGAAATATTCTAACTTTCGTTTTTTAATTGTTTTGATGATTTCCCTTGGCTTTCCCAGGCGCCTTAAAACCTCCTCATTTCTGATCTTGTCCACCCAGCTTATACGTAACAGCCGCATGTAAATCCACATTTCAAATGCTTCTAGTCTCTTCAGGTGGCCTTCTGTCAGAGACCAACTCTCTACTCCATAGAGCAGGATAGAAAAAATATAGCATCTGACAAGCCTGATTTTCAGTCTTAGGCTTATGTCGTGACTGCAGAAGACCTTTTTCATTTTGAAGAATGCTGTTCGAGGACTTGGATATGTATATCTTGGATATGTATATCTAAAATTATATTGACAAGTGTATTGATTGATGGAGCTATAATTAGCAATGTTTTAACTTGAATTTGATATAATAATTAAGGGAAATAGAGAGGGAACCTTTAATGATGTAACCTGAGATATATATGAAATATTTTGTTATTGAACCATTGATTACCCAACCACCACGCTGCTTCCTAAACATTTGGATGTAAAAATGAAAAACTAATAAAACTTTTTACAAAAAAAAGAAAGAAATGGCAGACTAGAATCATTAAAGAAAGGATGCAAAAGGAGGAACAAAATAAAATGTGAATGAAAAAATTAAAATAATTTTTAATTATGTTAAATAATTAAATTGAATGGTTGTATTGTTCTGTAGTGAGTTGGCCATGGTGAGTTGTCCCATTCCATCTGGAGACTGGTGGCTTTGCAGTCCATATTAGTAACACACCCCAATTATAGAAAGCATTATGAAAATAAAAGGGAATGGCATTGTTTGGATTGAGAATCCCAACTCTCTGAAACAGTTCCAGAAAATATAAACCACCAGGGTTGGGACAGGATCCTTGCTACTCTTCTGAAATCCTGATTGGCTTCAGAGACTTTAAAGAAACTGTATTAAAGAGATGACTTTGCGGAAGGGGTAAAATAGGAATGCAAGAGTTTCCCCGACCTTGTTAAAACTTTGGGGCCAGAGAGCAGCCTCCTGGTCAATGACAAAGATGGGTTCCTGGGATCCCTCTCTTGCATAACTCCCAAATTTCACTCTGGCTACAGACTTGTTGGGAAACCATAACCAGTTCACAATGTCAAAATCAGCTGCCAGCTCACCATTCTTGCCCAGATACACCCCGTCCATGGAATTGTTGTAAAACTGGGGGGTTTGCAGGAAAGGATGAAACTAGAAAGGTAAGCACAGGGACATCAACAAGAAAAATCCTGAGCATTTTATAGAAGAAAGAATCGGTCTCCATGGTATCATTCCCAACTTTGGGTCCTTCAGTCCGCTAGAAAAGAAAATGCTTTCATGTCAAGGAAGACCATGGACATGTTTGTCCTGGCTTTCTTCTGCAGTGTTTTCTCAGCTTTCTAGATATTTATGCCAATTGATTAGTGGTTCTCTATTCAAATAACTATGAAATATTGCTGTCTGGAGAAGTCCAAATTTCCTCTTGAGTACTTTTTTCTACTATGTGTTTTGAGATGTGGAAATTAAAGGATATTTTCTCAGCATTGTACATTTCCCTCCCAAATGAAAACTACTTCTAAAAGTAAATCATGACCTATACCTATACTTAGTATTAATAGAATAAAAAATAAAATATAAAAAATAAAAATAAATTAAAATATAAACAATAATAAAATAAAATAAAGTGAAATAAAATAAAATAAAGTAAAAAATAAAATAAAACCCTGCAGAATTAATTTCAAAAGTAATAATTAGAATAGAATAGAGGTGGAAGGGACCTTGGAGGTCTTCTAGTCCAGCCCCCTGCTCAAGCAGGAAACCCTATGCCATATATAGAGTTGTGGTGGTGCGATGGTTAGAATGCTTTATCGCAGGCAAATTCTGCCGACTGCCAGCAGTTCAATTCTGATCACTTTAACCTTAACTCAGCCTTTCATCATAATGAGGTCGGTAAAAATGAGGACAAAGATTGTTGGGGACAATATGCTGACTCTGTAAACTGGTTACAGAGAGCTGTAAAGCACTGTGAAGTGGGATACGAGTCTAAGTGCTATTGCTATAGTATGTCAGAGAAGTGGCTATCTAGTCTCTTCTTAAAACTCCAGTGATGAAGCACCCTCACTTTCTGAAGGAAAGCTGTTCCATTGGTTAATTGTTTTCACTGTTTAGAAAGTTACTCTTTAGTTCTAGGATACTTCTTTCCTTGATTAGAATAGAATAGAATAGAATAGAATAGAATAGAATAGAATAGAATAGAATAGAATAGAATAGAATAGAATAGAATAGAATAGAATAGAATAGAATAGAATAGAATAGAATAGAATAGAATAGAGTTTGGAGATCTTCTAGTCCAGCACCCAACTCAAGCAGGAGAACCTATTCCATTTCAGACAAGTGACTGTTCAGTCTCTTCTTAAAAACCTCCAGTAATGGAGCGCCCACAATTTCTGAAGGCAAGCTGTTCCACTGGTTAATTGTCCTCGCTGTTAGGAACTTTCTCCTTAATTCCAGGTTGCTTCTCTCTTTGATCAATTTCCAACCATTGTTTCTTGTCCTGCCCCCTGGTGCTTTGGAGAATAATTTGACCCCCTCTTCTTTGTGGCAGCCTGTCAAATACAGGAATACTGCTATCATGTCTCCCCTATTTCTTCTTTTCTTTAGAGTAGCCAAACCCAAGTCCTGCAGCCGTTCTTCATATGTTTTAGTCTCCAGGCCTTTGATCATCTTAGTTGCTCTTCTCTGAACTTTTTCGAAGGTCTCAACATCTTTTTTGTAGTTTGGTGACCAAAATTGTTTGCAGTATTCCAGGTGTGTTCTCACTAGGGTTTGATAAATCGGTACTAATACTTCACATGATCTTAATTCTATGCCTCTGTTTATACAACCCAGGATTGTATTAGTGTTTTGGCTGCTGCTGCACATTGCTGGCTCATAGTCAAATGATTGTTCACTAGGACTCCAAGGTCCCTCTCACAGTTACTGTTTCTGAGCCAGGTCTTACCTAATCTGTACTTATATCTTTGATTTTCCCTGCCTATATATAAAACTTTGCTTTTCTCCACATTAATACTCATTTTGTTGGATAGGGCCCATTGTTCAAGTTTGTCAAGATCTTTTTGAATCCTGAGCTTGTCTTCTGGGGTGTTGGCTATTTCTGCCAGTTTAGTGTCATCTGCAAATTTGATGAGTTTCCCTTCAATTCCCTCATCTAAGTCATTGATGAAGATATTGAAGAGTACTGGGCCTAAGATGGAGACTTGTGCTATTCCACTGCTTACTTCTCTCCAAGTGGATGCTTTTTTTCCTTTCTTGAAGATGGGAACTGTTGTGTCATGAGCCTTGCTGAGTCAATCAGCAAGGCACAGGCAACCTGCAGGATAACTGCAGAGGCCCGGGCAGACCACGTGTTTGCCCGGGACCGGTTGTATAGACCCGGGCAGCCCATAAGTTGCCCGGGACCCAGACAGGCTGTCTCCAGCCTCGTGCGCATCCGCGAGGCGGGAGAATAGCCTGCATTCATTGGTTGAGCCTCCCCTTGCAGGGGAAGTATAAAAGGGCATGTTGCCATTTCCTCGCTTGCTTCTGTTCTGCTTCTGTTCAGTGCAAGTACCAAATAAAGAACATCTTTGTTGTATAACTGCCTCGTCTCCATGCCTGTGTCGAGAACAGAACATTGGCGACGAAGGTGGGATTCGTCGTGGGGAATCCCGAAGAACTGAAGTAGGCCTACTCACCCAGGCCAGGAAGAAGCGCGGCGTCCAGGAGGAGCAGCCGCCTGCCAGCATACATATGCTGGAGGTGGGCTTGGCTTCATCGGACCCCTTCTTGATTCCTGACGGCGAGAGGCGTGGACGAGGCCATCTAGTTGAAGATGTCCAAGCTGGGCCATCTGGGCGAATTTGACATTGCACATCCTGAACGCTGGAGCTCGTATGCAGCTCGCGTCGAAAATTACTTTCGAGTAAACAAAATCCAGGAAGACGGCCTGAAATAGCAGAGAATCTTGTCGCACCAGCAGCCTTAGAATCAATCGCATATACTGATTTAAAAAAGATGCTGTGAGAGCATTTCGAGCCCAAGCTCTTGATCATTGCGTGGAGGCATCAATTCGAACAGAGGGACCAACGGCCAGGCAAATCAGCTGCAGATTTCGTCGCGGCCCTGAGACAGGCCGCACGCCCTTGTGCATTTCAAGACTTGGAGGAAAGGCTCCGAGATAGACTGGTGTGCGGGCTGCGGAGCCGCGAAGTACAGCAGAAACTGTTTGCGAGAACGGATGTCACATTCCAAGATGCTCTCAGAGAGATCGCGGCAGAAGAAGCAGCCGGCGGCACCGTGAAGGCCTTGCGGTCGTCGAAAAGTCATCCAGTGACCGTCCCGATCCACCAGGAGGCCGCCCATGAGGCTTCAGGGGAGGAGTTCAAGGAGGACGAGGTGGACAAGATCCAGCCAGCGACAGAGAGATGGCGACCGGAGCAGAGGGGGCCACCGCCTGCGTCCCCTAGATGTTTCGGCTGTGGAGGACGCCACAGGAGGGTCGACTGCCGGTTTCGATCTGCCGTCTGTCGAGCATGCAGAAGGCAAGGCCACATTGCATCGGCCTGCATGGGCCGCCCAAAGAACAGGTCCCCAGAATTGCCTCTGAAAGGTACCAAGGTCCCCAGCCAAAACAGGGTGGGTTTTTGCGCATCTAGGAGGGGGGTGTTCAAGACAGGAACGCATAGGCCCCTCAAGAAGAAGCTCCGTCTTGATGTGAAGTTGCAGGGAGTTCCCCTGGCTATGGAGCTGGATACAGGCTCCGCGTTGTCTATTATTTCAATGGACACATTCAATAAGATTTGCTTCCGGAGTGGCTCGCGAGTAAAGCTCAGGCCTTCCAACCTTGTCCTTGCTGATTTTCAAAACATGAGAGTAAGAGTAAAAGGGGAAGCAACGGTCAGAGTACAGCAAAAGGGTTTTACGGGTGCATTGGATGTGGTCGTTGTCGAGGGGGACAGAACGAGTCTTATCGGACTCGACTGGTTCGAGGCACTTGGAATCCAGGTGACCGGTCTGAACCAGCTCTAAACGGCTAGTCTTGCGGGCGTCTGCAAGGAGTTTGCAGATGTGTTCAGCTCGGAACTTGGATCGTACAAGGGGCCTCCCAATACATTAAAATTGGATCCAGGCATTACACCCATAAGGGTCAAGCCTAGGAGGGTGCCTTTTGCATTAAAAAGTAAGATTGATGCCGAGTTGGACAAACTGCTCCAATAGGGCATCCTGGAACCTGTGGACTCTAGTCCATGGGAAACCCCCATAGTAACTCCCTTAAAATCCAGTGGGGAAGTCCGTATCTGTGCGGACTACAAGTGCATGCTGAATAAGGCCTTACAACAGCATGCTTATCCTGTGCCCGTGGTGAGCCACATTCTGGCCTCACTGAAGGGAGGGAAGTACTTCGCTAAGCTTGATTTGGCTCAAGCATATCAACAATTGCCGGTTGATGAGGCGACTGCTGAAGCCCAGACCATAGTCACGCACAGAGGTGCATTCAAAGTAAAGAGGCTGCAGTTTGGGGTAAATGTAGCCCCTGGCATATTCCAGGGGGTGATGGAGCGAACGCTCCAAGGGATTCCCAGGGTCTGCCCCTATTTTGATGACATCCTCATTGCAGGAGAATCATCAGGAAACTTAGCTGAAAGGCTGAGGGCTGTCTTGTTTAGGTTCCGCCAAGCTGGGCTGAAGCTTCAGCAGGACAAGTGTCAGATCGGTGTGCCATCCACCGAGTTCTTGGGGTTCCGCATCGATGCAGATGGCATCCACCCCGCGGAATCCAAATTCAAGGCCATCCAATTGGCCCCTAGTCCCCAGTCAAAAACTGAGCTTCAGGCTTTTTTGGGCCTCTTGAACTTTTACCATTCCTTTCTTCCAAACAAAGCTGCTGTGGCCGAGCCGCTTCACAGGCTCTTAGACAAACAGGCTCCGTGGACATGGACAAGCGTCCATGAGGAAGCCTTCTCAAAGGTCAAAGCCTTATTATCTTCAAATGCTGTACTTGCTCATTTCAATGAGCAATTGCCAGTGTGCATTGCATGAGATGCTTCCCCTTATGGAGTAGGAGCAGTACTAAGCCATCTCAAGGAAGATGGAACACAGGTCCCTGTGGCCTATTATTCCAGGACCCTCTCATCTGCAGAGCGAAATTATGCCCAGATTGACAGGGAGGCCTTGGCAATAATTTCAGGCATAAAGAAATTCAATGATTTCTTGTATGGACGCAAATTCACAGTCTATACAGACCACAAGCCTTTGCCAGGGTTGTTCACAACCAATAAACAAACTCCCCAGATAATATCTCCTAGGATGCTGAGGTGGTCCATATTCTTAGCAGCATATGATTACACACTGGTTCACAAACCAGGTACTGAGATGGGCCACGCAGATGGCCTAAGCAGGTTACCTCTTAAGCAAATAGAGGCAGACCCTGCTCCAGCTGTACATATTCTGTCCATTCAGGACTTACCAGAATCTCCCCTCAATGCTAGGGATGTGGCTGCAGAAACTGCCACTGATCACACGCTTGCATGCGTGCTGACATGTGTGTTGTCAGGATGTCCTGACACGTGTCCTGGTGCTGAATTCCAGAGTTTCTGGCGTAGGAAGCACGAATTGTCCACATTTAAAGGGTGTATCCTGTGGGGCAACAGAGTACTCATTCCGGCCTCATTGAGGACTAGAGTCTTGCTTTCCCTTCATGAGGGACATCCAGGAATAGTGAGGATGAAGGCGCTTGCGCGCAGCCATCTATGGTGGCCTGGTCTCGATAAGGACATGGAGGCCCAGGTTCAGGGATGCCAAGAGTGCCAGCAATCACGGCCAGAAATGCCCCAGGCCCCTGTACATAGGTGGGAGGAGACACTTACTCCGTGGTCACGCGTTCATATTGATTATGCTGGGCCCTTTCAGGGGCAATTCTTCCTCCTCCTCGTGGATAGCCATTCCAAATGGCTAGAGGTCGTTCCTGTGTCCTCTACTACTACTGCCAGGACCATCCAGGTGCTCAGAGGAATTTTTGCTTCCCATGGACTTCCTGATGTTTTAGTGTCAGACAATGGTCCACAATTTACCTCTTCTGTTTCAGGCATTTCCAGAAGCCAACATGATCTGGCACGCCACATCTGCTCCTTTCCATCCTGCCACCAACGGTCAGGCTGAACGCATGGTGCGCACCACTAAAGATGCTTTAAAGAGAATCACTCAAGGACCCTGGCATCACAGGTTAGCTGATTTTCTTCTCACACACCGCACCACACCATGCACAGCCACTGGAAAGAGCCCAGCTGAACTCCGCTGGGATCGCAGACTCATCACAAAGCTGGACAGGCTTCACCCAGACCAGGTGACTTCACAGGTGTCGCAGCCGCGGGCACCTAGGAGAATTCAAGTGGGTGACCCGGTCTGGACAAGGAACTATGGACAGGGGCATCTCTGGGTACCTGCTGTCATTTCTAAGGTTTCGGGGCCGTTGTCCTATGAAGTGGTTTTGGATGTTGAGCATGTCCTCCGGTGCCACATTGATCAGCTGTGTTGGCGGCTGCCGGGCCGGTATCACTCCCCTGACTCCGCTCTCTGGGGGGAGGGGGACCCCAATTACGATTGTGGATCACAGTCTCTCCAAGCAGAGGGGTCTCCAAATGTCCCAGATGAGGGTCTGGCCATGCAGGCAGATCCTGACTCTGGTATAGAAACAGGGAGTTCTGCCATGGAGGTGGCTCCTGACTCTGGCAGAGGTCCCTGGTTGAGGGCAAATGGCCGTAAATCGGCTACTCAGGGCACCCCTACCGCTGGCCTTGGCCCGACGGACATTGCTCCCAAGGGGAGTTCCAAGGGTTTTCGGGGAACTCCACCTCACCAAGGAACTCGGGGAACTTGACCCCCCCAAGGAAATCTGGTTTGGGTTTAGTGGACCCAGCCAGTCAGCAGTTAGGGGGAATCCCTGATTCTTCTGGGCAACAAAGTCCTGGTTTGTTGTACGCAGACCGCGAGTCAGCACCCCAGGCACCAAAAATAAACCCCCCACAAGCCCTAACCTTGATCCGCGAAGATCGGGGCAGATTAAGGCCCCGCCTAAATACTTGCAAGAGTATGTGCGGTCCCTAGAGGGAACTTGTTATCAAAAACTAAAAGACCGTGGATTAATTTGAATCCACGGGGAACCAGGTTACCCGAGGAGACCGGGAACAGCCAGGGTGGCATTTGCTGAATGTTACATGGTACTGATATAGCTGCATCAGTGTTGTCCCAGCTTAGGGGGGAGGGGTGTTGTGTCCTGAGCCTTGCTGAGTCAATCAGCAAGGCACAGGCAACCTGCAGGATAACTGCAGAGGCCCGGGCAGACCACATGTTTGCCCGGGACTGGTTGTATAGACCCGGGCAGCCCATAAGTTGCCCGGGACCCAGACAGGCTGTCTCCAGCCTCGTGCGCATGTGCGAGGTGGGAGAATAGTCTGCATTCATTGGTTGAGCCTCCCCTTGCAGGGGAAGTATAAAAGGGCATGTTGCCATTTCCTCGCTTGCTTCTGTTCTGCTTCTGTTCAGTGCAAGTACCAAATAAAGAACATCTTTGTTGTATAACTGCCTCGTCTCCATGCCTGTGTCGAGAACAGAACAGGAACCACATCAGCCCTTTTCCAATCCTCAGGTACTTCCCGGATGCTCCACGAATTTTGAAAGATACGGTGCAATCGTTGTGAGATAACATCTGGCAGCTCCTTCAGAATTCTGGGATGTAATCTGTCGGGTCCTGGTGATTTATATTCGTCAAGGTTGGATAGGTATTCTCTTACCATTTTCTTGCTTATTTTGATTTTTGTTTCTAGTTTGTCTTTTGCAGTATATTTTTGGTATGTTGTGCTATAATTTCTTTTTGTGTGAAGACTGAGTCAAAGAATGAGTTAAGCAGCTCTGCTTTCTCCCTATTGCTTGTCACCTCCTTGCCATCTTCTCTCTTTTGTGGACCTACAGTTTCCTTGACTTTTTTCTTGTTATTAATATGTTGAAAGAAACTTTTTTTTTATTATTCTTGATTTCTGTTGCAAGTCTTTCTTGTTTCTGAGCCTTTGCTTTCTTGACTTCCTCTTTGCATGTTCTGGCTGTTTGCTGATAATCAGCCTTAATTATGTGGTCCTCTTTCCATTTTTTTGTACTTGTCCTTTTTGTCTTTCAGTTTGTCTGAGAGATCTTTGTGCAGCCATGCTGGTTTCTTCTTGACTTTCTTGTTTTTGTTTTTCAGTGGTTTCCATCCATTGTCTTGCCTTCTGGTGCTTTGGAAAATAAATTGAAACCCTCTTCTTTGTGGCAGCCCCTCAATTATTGGAACAGTGCTATCATGTCACCCCTAGTTCTTCTTTTTCTCCAGACCAGTAAACCCAAATCCTGCAACCATTCTTCATATGTTTTAGTCTCCAGACCTTTAATCATTTTATTTGTTCTTCTCTGCACTTTTTTCAAAGTGTCAACACTTTTTTGTACTGTGGTGACCTAAATAGGATGCATTATTCCAGGAGTGGTCTTATTAAAGTTTATAAAGTGGTACTAATATTTCACATGATTTTGATTCTATGCCTCTGTTTATGCAACCATGATATACACTGATTTATATAATCATTATGTTCAGCAGAGATTTGATTGATAGAGTAGCAAATACCTGCCAAGGCTGTATCCTTTTCAGTTCTGAGGTCTTTCCATCTTCTTTCAGCATCCTCCGTTTGGATATGGAGATCAAGGCAGCACTTAGGGCTCGTGCCACAGCCCAGACAGAGTTGTAAATGTGATGGCTGTCCAGAGAAAGGCTGGCTTCAATCTCCTTCGGCTTCAGACTTTCCATTTTTTCATTCTCCCTGCATCTCAACCAGCCTTTAACAGAGAATGCAGGTTTTTCAAAGGAACATGGAAAAGCTTTGTTGCCAAATTGCAGGATTGAAGGAAAAAAATGATCAGCATCATCTTTTATCCATTTCCTAGTCTGGATGGAAATGGTGAAAATACTGTGAACACGTTGGAAATTTTGATACCACATATTAAAAGTGAGATCCCCCATGGCTATCACAATCCAGACTTTCTCTATTGAAGGAGTTTTTGAGACCTGCAGAATTTGGTCAATGAATGCCATTCCATAGAAATACTCAGTTTGCAACATGGTCTCTGCATAATAAAGAAACACATTGACTTGCTTCCATTTGAGATATAAATCTAATGTTAGCATAAATTTATTGGTACTGAATCCTGATAAGCTTTGTGAGAAAAGAGCACAAATCCCATTTTGGGTGAGTAAAGGTCTTAATGTTTTCATGAATGTTTCTCCATTGTCTGATTCTGGAGCAATGAGAGCAACCGAGGTCCATCTGAAATACTGGATCATTTTAACAATCCCTGCGTATTGGATTCCTTCCTTTGGGAGCATCCAATAGAAAAAAGGAAACTGTTTTTTATTATTCAGGTCATTCGAAACAAAAGCATAAGAGATCTGCAGGAAATGGAAGGAATTGACAACAATCCATAAAGTATATAATTTTTAAATGAAGTTCCATCTTTTATAAGGACCTCATTTTTGTAATATATGAATAACTTGAATGACAGTGATGGGTGAAAACTTCCACACTTACTTGTGGGATTTTGTAGATGCTGACCATGGTTGCAATATGTTGGGAGAAGTCAGAATCGGTCCCTTCAAGGACAGCCAGGAGATTTTTCTGTCTTCCACATTTGTAATTTGGAACATTTGCCTCTCCAGCAGAAAGAAGATCCAGCAAGGCTTCAGCATTCATCTCAGCATTGAAATGATTGTCATTGACATTGTAGCCCAGAGTGATGTTGGGTAGAATGAGGGGATTCCTGTTGACCTCACGGCTGGCGATCAAGAAGGACAAGAGGTACCAGATATGTATATTTCAATTCCTGAAAAATAGATCCAGTCACAACTTCTCATTTACTTCTACCTTCTCTGACATCCAGAGGGAGAAGTAGCAAATTTAATTCAGGAGGAATAATGTAGGCAATCCTTGACTTACAAGTATTAATTTAATGATTGTTTGAAGTTACAACGACACTGAAATAAATGACTCACGACCCTTTTCTACACTTACAACCATTGCAGGATCCCCATGGTCATGTGATCAAAATTCAGATGCTTGGCAATTGGTTCATATTTATGACGATTTAGTGTCCCAGAGTCACATGATCACCTTTTGTAAGCAAAGTCAATGAAGAAAAAGATTTACTTAACAATCATGTTACTAACTTAAGAACTGCAATCATTAATTTAATAACTGTGGCAAGAAAGATTTTAAAATGGGAAAAAAACTTCACTTAACAATTGCTTTGCTTAGCAATAGAAATTTTGGGCTCAATTGTAGTCGTAGGTGAAGGACTACGGGTATGGTAGGCCTGAATGATACTCGGTGGAGTGATACTCATGATTAGTAGAACGGCTACAGACTGTGACACATCTGTAAAAAGGAAGTGATAAGAAATTTAATTAACAGATGAAACATTGATACTGACCACTTGTAAAGAATCTGGGCAGTAAATGAATACAAATATATTGCCTTCAACCTCTACGGTAAGGGATAAGTGATGCAGAAACTTAACAAATAAAATATTGTATGATTACATGGATGTTGAATTTAGACACAGCAATAGAAAAGCAGCAATGGGATTTTAAAAGGAAAAGAAAAATGGAATTTACAGTGAATATTATATTTTTTCCTGAAAATTGGTTTATATGTAGCAATCAGCTTGGATCATTCTTCCATATTTGGAGAAAGCAATTATGTTTGGAAGAGTTAGCAGTAAAAGGAAACCAGGCTGCCAAAGAACACAATGGCTGCACACTCTCAAAGCTGACACCAACCATAGCATAGAACAACTGAAGGAAGCAGTGCAAGATAGGAAGAGATGGAGAGACCTGGCCCATAGAAGCACCAAGAGTTCAACATCTTCATAGATCTTCATGTTTTAAATAGATCATTTTTTCTGTTATTGCTAATCTCTGAGTTTTGGATCTGTTTTTTCTTTGATTGTGCTATCCTGAATAATTTGAAGAAATTAATAAAGTGACTAGCTCACTGCTCATTCGCAGCTCTAATTTCTGCAGGGCAAAATCCCACGATCTCACAGATTCATTTTTGCTCTCGGTGGTTCTGCGTTGAGACTCTAGAAAGAGTACACAGAAGAGCAACAAAGATGATTAGGGGACTGGAGGCTAAAGCATATAAGGAACGGTTGCTGGAATTGGGTATGTCTAGTTTAATGAAGAGAAGGACGAGGGGGGACATGATAGCAGTGTTCCAATATCTCAGGGGCTGCCACAAAGAAGAGGGAGTGAAGCTATTTTCCAAGGCACCTGAAGGCAGACAAGAAGCAACGGATGGAAACTAATCAAGAGAGAGCAACCTAGAACTAAGGAGAAACTTCCTGACAGTTAGAACAATTAACCAGTGGAACAACCTGCCTCCAGAAGCGGTGAATGCTCCAACACTGGAAGTTTTTAAGAAGAGACGGACAGCCATTTGTCTGAAATGGTATAGGGTTTCCTGCCTGAGCAGGGGGTTGGACTAGATGACCTCCAGGTCCCTTCCAACTTTGTTGTTGTGTTGTTGTTGTTGTTGTTGTTGTTGTTATTATTATTATTATTATTATTATTATTATTATTATTATTATTATTATTATTATTATTATTATTATTATTATTATTATTATTATTATTATTATTATTATTATTATTATTATTATTATTATTATTATTATTATTATTATTATTATTATTATTATTATTATTATCTTAACTCTGTTGTTTAAAAATGTCAAGCAACAAGCCAGAATGAGCTGCAAGAGACTGAAAGCACACTGGCCTCAGTGACATTAACTTCTTCCCATGAATTCCAGAATCCACATTTTCCCCTCCCTTCTCTGTTTCTGCTGATCACCAACAAAATCAAATTTTAAGCATTAGGTGGGGATGCCCCTGGCCCTTGTCTGCTCTGCCTATCTGCAGGGAAAAGGGAGAAAAGTGACCAAGGGACTTTGGGAATTAAGAAGATGCCCAGGGTTTGGTCCAGTATTTACAAAGCATTAGTAAGACCACACTTGGAATACTGCATCCAGTTTTGGTCACCATAACATAAAAAAGATATTGAGGTTCTGGAAATAGTTCAGAGAAGAGCAGCAAAGATGGCTAGAGAATTGGAGAATACACATATGAACAATGGTTGAGGGAATACAGTTTGTGTAGCCTAGTGAAAAGAAGTATGAGGAGCGACAAGATAGCAGTATTCCAGTATTGAGAGGCTGTCACAAAGAAGAGGGGGCCAACCTATTGTCCAAAACACCAGAAGGCAAGACAAGGATTAATGGATGGAAACTAATCAAGGAGAGAAGCAATCTGAAATTAAGGAAAAACGTCCTAACAGTGAGAACAATTAACCAGTGGAACAGTTTGCCTTGAGATGTTGTGGGTGCTTCATCACTGCAGGTTTTGAATAAGAGACTGGAAAACCACTTGTCTGAAATTGTATAGCGTCTCTTGCCTGAGCAGGGAGTTGGACTACAAGACCTCCAAGATCCCTTCCAACTCTGTTGTTTTGTTGTGCTGTTATTCTATGTCTATGTCATTATATCATTCACCCAAAATGGCTTCTGGCAGCATCTCCTTTGACAGACCCAGTTTTTCTCATCAGGAGGGAAACTATCTAACCTCCCCGAATTTCCTAAGAACTGGAGAGCCTCTACTCAACCTCCCTCCTCACTGTAAGCACTCGCCAATTTCTCCCTGCTTCATTTCTCCAGTGGCTGAGCTTTGTTGTCTGGAAACCAAAGGAAACATTTTGATTTTCAAAGTTAGGAAACTGAGAAGGACACACTTCAAAATATATAAATTTGTCCTGGAGCTACATAAAGAAAAGATGAAATAAATAATATTTATTTATTTATTTATTATTTCAGCTATCTGTGCCACCATCTTGCCCAATCAAGTTGGGATCCCAGATTATTCTTCTGACACCCCAACTTCCACACTTGTGGGAAATAAGAACTTAAGGGACCAAAATACCTAGGAAGGAGCATTTTGGACACTAGGCACTCTTCAGATATTTTCAACAGCATACATGTTTTTTGCTTTTTTCTGAAAATCAGACAACATTGGTCCAAAGGAATTTCTCTAGCTGAAATAGCAGGCTGGGCATTTGATGGTAAGGAAATGCAGGGATGATACATCTCCAAATCCTTTCTCACCACCAGAAACAATTTAGGAGGGGCAAAATAATGAGAAGAGAGTGAAATCAATTCAAGGTTAAAAAAAAACCTAGCAACCGATGAACTCTGAGAAAATTTTATTCCCAAATTATAACTCACCAGCGGAAACCTTTGCTGGAGGGGATCTGGTTGAAATTGTAAAGTGGATTTAGACCTTTCCTTGCAGTGATGATTCCTCCAAAGAGATAATCACCTGGCTTGAAATGGTTCTTCCAGTCTGATGGATCTCGTTGTGAGGTCAAGGGGCATTTTGCCTTCAGCATCCCCCAAGGAATCGGGGGAAGGAGAAACAGAAAAAAGAGGAGATTCCATCCTTGCATAGCTGGCAGAGCCACTTGCTCCTCACAGCTAGGAAACCAGAAAGGGATTAAAAGGAGTCTAAGCCTTGGTTGCTTTCCTTAGCTTTAAGTAAGAGAAGGGAAGGAATCTTTATTCTCTTGTGCCCTGGTCTTCAGCAACATTTATCAGTGTTCAGCAGGCATTTATGCTGCTCTGTTTCCAGACTTAAGGCAAGATATCATCCTGGGTTTGTCTCTGCTCTGCTCTTTATTTTAAGACAATTGTGAGAAAAATCTCTGGAGATTTGTTCAGAAGGCCAACTGAACAAATTAGAGAGAGAGGAAAATCAGCTCTGTTGCATCCTGAGTTCACTGATGGAGGAGGGCAGGGGAGATGGAGCCAGAGAAAAAATTCCCAAGTGGACCAGATGTGGTTCCTTTATATCTGATGTTTTCTGAGAGGATAAATTTTAAACACAGTTTCTCTTGTTCTTCTTCTTCCTCCTTTTCCTTCTCCTCATCCCTCCCTCCCTTCTTCTCCTCCTCCCCTCCTCCTCGTCCTTATGTCAACTTTGAACTGGTCAGGATCGAACTCCTGGCAGTGAGCAGAGTGAGCCTACAATACTGCATTCTAACCACGGCACTCATCAGGCTCAGTTAAGCAAGTGCTGCAATAAAAGAAATCATGGTAACATGACTTCAGAATGCTGCAAATGGTCATAAAGGAGAGCCGGTTGCCAAGTAACCAAAATGCAATAATGTGACCACAGGGTGTGTGTGTGGCCATTGTAACTTTGAAATCGGGTCCTAAGTAGTTTGGGGGGAGGGGTTCTGTTTTAACTTCAGATGGTTACTAGGCAACTGGTTGTAAGTTTAGGATTACCTGTACAGTGAGAATGCTCCAGAGTCCCTCAATGAAACAGTGTCTCCTTATGAGCCGAGGAAACATAGCTCATTTACCATGGCACCTGTGCTATGGAATATTCTCCCTCAGAGATGCAGACATCTTCAACCTAATAGTGTTTTAGAAGGCTGAGGAAATCTAGTTCATTCCCCCAACATTGGTCAGGGGTCAGAATGTTATTTACTGAACCTCAGGTATGTGAAGCTCTGGTGCGTATTTTTTTTTTCTTCTAAATATATTTTATTAGATTTTTATAAGGGTAAAAGGGTTACATCAGAGTGCTTAGGAACCACCGTGGAGGTGGGTATATTGAACATCCAAAAAAAAAGAAAAACAATCACAAATATATAGCCCAAATCAATTCATTTAAAATTCCCTCTCTAATTCCCTCATTTAGTCTTGCATATTCAGATTAATACATTTCTATATAAGCTTCAAACAATCCTATCAAATATCACTCACATTTCAATTCTAAAGATCCAGGTCCTGTTTTTAAGCTTTACTAACTTACAATTACCATATTCCAATTGGCCTTAGATAGACATATTATTAACACTTCGGGTGTCCTTTTTTTTTTTACATAGTAATTATATCTGGTATATTATTCCCGCAGTAATATTCTTGTATTTTCTTCATTAATACCATTTCTTCTCTTGTCACCCATCCCTCTTATTCTCCTTCTATTTCAAAATAATTATCTTAAAGTAAAAATATCAAACCAACAAATAGATTTCTATCTAATTTAAGTATATATTCTATCAATTCATCTATATCTATGAAAATCTTTTTAAACCAGTAAATAAAGTTTACCTCTCCAGTAATTATCATGTCTGAAACAAAGTATTGTTACAAAGGGTATCCTCTTAGAAATTTCACGTGCTCCATTAGTTATTAACTCAGTCAAAAAATCAAAGCCTTTTTAAACCCATTAAATAAAACTTTAAAATACATTTTTAAATCTAACTCTAGGTTTCTTTCTGTGCCATAACGGTTTCCATAATAAAATTCCTGCATCATCAAACCACAATATTAAAAGGTCCATATTCTTTAACGCTTCAAATTGGTCAAAGTTCTCTTTCCTTTCTTCTAGTAGCCTTTGGATGGTAAAAGCCGTTTTATTCCATGTTATATTTGCCAGTTGTTTATCCACCTTTTCACAATTTTCAATAACTTGTATCTGAGTGTCAGTCTCTGTTGATGTTAATGCTTCAGACATCTCCGTTAAAGTTATTCTTTGATCATCAGGCTTCTCCATAGATTGCGTTTGGAGTTGTATAAAGTTAATTTGTTCTTTGGTTTCCACAGTTTCTCTCAGTGTAGTTTCATAGTTGAGTTGTTGACGTGGTTCCTCTTTAGGTTGTACATATTGTTCACTAGTCTCTTTGGCGCCAATCTGCTTCTTCTGTGCTGTCTTTCGGTCTATAATTTGATCTGTCAAAGTTTGAAAGTAAGAGTTCATATCCTCTGTGGCTTCCAGAATTTTTTCCAATATGAGCTCATAGTCCAGCTGTGTGTTAGGTTCCATATCAGTAGTAGAAGATTTTTTAATCTTTTAGAGAAGGCTCTATTTCGTAGAAATCAAACAAATGTTCACCTCCAATTTTCAATAGACCAGCTGTTTCAGTTATCTTATGCTTATCATCTTTTGAAGGTCATAGCCATTCCCAGCCATAAAAAAATATACAGTTGCAGTACCACTTTTCGACACAAGATGTCCTCAGCAGACCATAACATCTTTTTTTTTCTTTCCAAATTAATAGATTTTTTATTTTTCGTGTTGAAAAAGATGAAGAAAGGCCTCTCCAAAGTAATAGATGCATAGTTGTAACAATAATAATCAAGAATAAAATGTTTTCAGGTCCCCTCAGTATTCCAAAATTTAAATAGTCCATAAAAATTAACTGGTTTTTTTTTTTTCCCCAAAGCTGTTTTTCCCGAATGCCCAGACGCTGCTCCCTCACAGCAGGGAAGTAATTCAAACACAAAAGCTTTTAACAGGAGAGTAATTAGGGAAAGAAGGGGTAGGAAAGGTCTCACCCGGATTCTCCACGGGGGTTCTTTACGCTTAGTTGTTCTTCTGGCTTTCAGCTGGTGCGGGGAAGTGATCGTCCATTTTGCTGGCCGATCTTTTCCTCCGACGGCCCTAAGGAGATAGCTCGAACTAAGGAGAGCTGCCACTCTTCCCCAGTCAAGCAGGAGCCTCCTCAAGCGGTGGTCGCCTCTACGGGGCGACTTTCGACCCGGTTAAGGGTCTACCGGCGCAGGGAAAGCAGCCGGTGGGAGAGACGGCTCTCTCTGTGCGACTGCGCGTGCTGCAATCCGAAACCGGAAGCCTGGTGCGTATTTTTTAAGACGGGGCATCACTTGGTGTTTTTTATTTTGTTCACAGCTCAGAGTTTCATTGGATAGAAGGGCAGTCAGATATCATTAATAAACCAAGGGAAGTGGAACAAGGTTGGCATCTAGAATAGAATAGAGCTGGAAGGGACCTTGGAGGTCTTGTAGTCCGGCCCCCTGCTCAAGCAGGAGAACCTTCACCATCTCAGACAGGTGAATGTCCAGTCTCCTCTTAAAAATATCCAGTGATGGAGTGCCCATGATTTCTGGGGGTAAGCTGTTTCACTGATTGATTGTCTGTCAGGAAGTTTCTCCTTAGTTCCAGGTTGCTTCTCTCTTTGATCAGTTTCCAACCATTGTTTCTCATCCTTCCCTCTGGTGCTTTGGTGAACAACCTGGCCCCCTCTGCCCTGTGGCAGCCCCTCAGATACTGGAACACTGCTATCATGTCTCCCCTATTTCTTCTTTTCTTTAGATTAGCCAAACCCAAGTCCTGTAGCCGTTCTTCATATGTGTTAGTCTCCAGGCCTTTGTTCATCTTAGTTGTTCTTCTCTGAATTTTTTCCAAACTCTCAACATCTTTTTTGTGATATGGTGACCAAAATTGGCTGCAGTATTCCAGGTGTGGTCTTACTAGGGTTTTATAAAGCGATAATAATACTTCGCATGATCTTGATTCTATGCCTCTGTTTATACAACCCAGGGTTGTATTAGCTTTTTTGGTTGCTGCTGCACACTGCTGGCTCATAGTCAAGTGATCGTCCACTAAGACTCCAAGGTCCCTCTCATAGTTACTGTTTTTAAGCCAGGTCTCACCCAATCTGTCTTTGTACCTTTGGTTTTTCCTGCCTAAATGTAAGACTTTGCTTTTCTCCACATTGAAACTCATTTTGTTGGATAGGGCCCATTGTTCAAGTTTGTCAAGATCTTTTTGGATCCTGAGTTTGTCTTCTGGGGTGTTGGCTACTCCTGTCAGTTTGGTGTCATCTACAAATTTGATGAGTTCCCCTTCAATGCATGGGTGTGTCTTTCTAAAACATAGTTGAAATAATTAGAAGGAAAAAAGCATAAGAATGAGGTGTTAAAATTTCACAATTAATACAACAGCATCTTGGTATTCAGCTTTGTTTTTAATAAAATGGTGTAGCACTAGGGGATGAAGATGAAGCCCAGCAACCCAATATGGGAAACCAAGATGGGGAATACCTGTATTGTTTCTTGAGAGATAGAGAAATATCACACAAGAGAAACAAAACTGAACTTCCCTAAAAAACAAAAAAAGGAATTTGTAATATGCAAAAATATATACAATATTTCAGAAAGACCACACAGTGATTATCATGGTCTGCTACAAATGAATGTCTTCAAAGATGGGAGATGTCACAGTTTAATACTACAGACTATTGTAGACAAGTGGAGACACTGGACATGGGGGAGCTTTGTAACAGATTTACAAATCTGTTTGGAGATAGGAGAGGCATAGAATGTATACAATTTTATGATTCTGAAGATTTCTAGAAGAAATCAGATGCTAATTTAGATTTTAACAACTAGCTGCTCCTTTGCATTCAGATCTGGTCTTATTAAAATAATGTAGCATTTGGGCATGAAGATGCAGCCCAGCAGGCCAGCACTGGAAGTCAAGATGGAGAAGACCTGCACAGCCACCAAATTCTTCCCGTTTGTGCTCAGATAGGTAGGCACAAAGGACACACAGAAATTGCAGAAGACCAGCATTGCTGAAGGAGATCAGATTGACTTCGTTGAAGGCCCCAGGGAGGTTCTTGGCCAGGAAAGCCACCATGAAACTGATGGTGGCCAGGAGGCCCATGTAACCAAGATCAACATAAAACATGGCCAAAGACCCTTCGTTGCACTGAAGCATAATTTCTTCTGATTGGGAGTGCATATCAGAATCAGGGAATGGAGGAGAGATCACCAGCCAGATGCTGCAAATGAGCACCTGAACACTGGAAGAACAAAGGATGATGGAGTTGGTAAAGTTATTCCCCAGCCATCTCCTCATCCTGTTTCCTGGCTTTGTAGCCAGGAAGGCCAGCACAACTATGATAGTTTTGGCCAAACAGCAATTGAGAATATGATGCTGAAGGCTGTTTGTCGGAGAAGGCAGGTGGCTCTCCTTGGCCAATGAACCAGAAGGAAGTCACAAAGGAAAGCAGAAGGGAGACGAGGAGAATACAGGAGAGCTTCCAATTGTTGGCTTTGACAAGGGGAGTTTCTTGGTTTTTCACAAAGATTGCTAACACAAAGGGAGTAGCTAAGGACAAGGAAAGTGCAAGAGAATCCAGGATGATCCCCAAATAGTCACTGTAAGCCAGGAAAGTTATTCTCTTAGGGAGACATTTATTTTGCTTCTTATTTGGATGCTGATCATCTGGACATCTGGTGCAATATTCTGCATCTGAAGTGAAGAAAAAGAATACTGATCATCTTCAGCCAGCAATATAGTCTATGATACCACCAAACATGCTGAAGGGGGTAAGGAATAGAAAAACCAAAGGAAAGTACAGGGACTATGAACAATATTCTTAAACCCTATGGACTCTTTTCTGCACGTTAGCACTGGTGGAGGACTCATGCTTATCCATACCTTGGATTTCTATTGGCTTATTTTTAACAGCATAGCAGTATTCCAGTATTTGAGGGGCTGTCACAAAGGAGAGGGGTCAACTTATTTTCCAAAGCACCAGAGGGCAGGGCAAGAAACAGTGGATAGAAACTAATCAAGGAGACAAGCAATCTGGAATTAAGGAGAAAGTTCCTAACAGCGAGGACAATAAATCAGCGGAACAGCTTGCTTTCAAATGTTGTGGGTGCTTCATCACTTGAGGTTTTTAAGAAGCGACTGGACAGTCACTTGTCTGAAATGGTATAGGGTCTCCTGTATGAGCAGGGGGATGGACTAGAAGACCTCCCTTCCAGCTCTATTCTATTCTGTTCTGTTCTGTTCTGTTCTGTTCCGTTCCGTTCTGTTCTGTTCCGTTCCGTTCCATTCTATTCTATTCTATTCATCATGTTTCAGAAATCAACTAAGCAAGGTAAAATCTTCACAGACGGAGAATTGTTAGTTTTTTCATTGAAGAGTTGCTTTATTCTGGACTCATCCACCTTCTTGAGAGGAATGGGTGCCTTCTGCACAGGGAACACAATCGTAGCAGCAAATGGGCCTCCCTTCCTGACCCACCTTGAAAAATCCAGGCCAACAACTGTCCACACATCTGGAGGGAGGCAGATTCTACATGCAAAAAGAGGGGTTGTAAAGGAATATAGTTTATGAAGGATTATGGAGGCAAAGCTGGAAAGATTCTAAGAGTTGTTTAGCAACAGGTCAGATTTGATTTAAATTAAAGCCTGTAACAGATCTTCCTCTAAAATGAGATCAAAAGGGGCTGAGACTAGAAGGAGAGGTTTCGTGTCATTGCTCCCTTGCAGCTTACCTGGGTCCTGACTTTAGTCAAAACAAAGTTCCTTCAGCAGCTCGATTCTGAGCAGCTCAAGGTTGACTCAGCCATCCATCCTTCTGAGGTCAGTAAAATGAGGACCCAGATTGCTGGGAGCAATATGCTGACTCTTTAAACCAATTAGAGAGGGCTGTAAAGCATTGTAAAGTGGTATATCAGCCTAAGTCAGGGGTTCCCAACTTGGGGTGTGAGATGATACTCCAGGGGGTGTGAAAACTTGCCCTTGTGCTGGTGCTAGGTGACCTGCGAGCTATGAGTCTTGTGCCTTGCCCTTGCTCCAGTGCTAGGTGAGCTGCGAGTCTTGCCCCTTGCCTCTTGCCCCTGCTCCGGTGCTAGGCAAGCCGCAAGTCTTGCACCTCACCCTTGCCCTTGCGCCGGTGCTAGGCAAGCTGTGAGTCTTGCGTCTTGCCCCTTGCCTTTGCGCTGGTGCTAGGTGAGCCGCGAGTCTCATGCCTCTCCCCCTGCATTCACTCCTTCAACACCTGCCCATATAACCCAATTGCTGTAGCACGTGCACGTTGGCCATGGTGTGCGTGGTGTCCCTTCAACGCAGGTACCCATGCAAGGGTTATCAATAATTGATTGCAATTAAATTGCTTGACCCAATCAATTATTAATTGATTATGTCAAAGAAGAGGAAATGGAATGATGACTACGTGTGCTTCAGTTTCACTTGTACAGGAAAGGAGGATTTGAAGAAATGGATAGATTGACTTTAAAGATAAAAGAGAAAGAAGACTCAGTGTATTTTAGAACATGGGATAATTTTTATCAATGGCTAGAAAAACGAGTTAGAGAGAAAGGAATGTGATATGTAACTTTGAATATATATTAGCAAGAAGAAGACCATTGAGCGATTAATTAACATATTGTTTATGATAATTAACTACTACTCATTGTTTTTTTGAATACATGAACCCAGACATTATGATGTTTGCTAAATATTGAGAATGTTATTTTAAAAAAACCCTAACCTCAACCCCAACCCTAACCCTAACCCAAATCCCAACCCCAATCCTGAACCCACCTTATTCCTAATCCTATAAAACCTAATAAAATATATATATTAAAAAAAGGAAAGTAGGATTTGCAAAAACCCCAATGCATGCTTTATAATGCTGTGTTTTCTAACAGAAATCTGAAGCCATCTAAGCTGAAAGAGCACTTCAACAAGCACAATGGAGCAGATGTTTCTGGACATGATATTGGGTCACTGAAAATTAAAAGAGCACATTTCGATTCTTCCAAAGTTAGGTTTCGTTTCTGTTGACAAACCACTACTGTTAACTTCATACTAAGTGGCATATAAAGTAGCCAAGTCCAAGAAGCCACATACAGTTGCGGAAGAGCTTATCAAACCATGTGTTAATACACATGGCAACAATTGGCAACAATTATTATCGCAATGGCAACAATTATTATCGAAATGGCAACAATTATTATCGGCCAAGAAGCGGGGAAGAAGCTTGGATCAATGCTGCTGTCAAACAATGTCATTCACAGACAAATTGGTGATTTGAATGAAGATATTTTCGATCAAGTAATCTCAGATATAAGATCCAGTCCTCTGAAGATCTCTCTTCAATTGGACGAGTCAACTGATGTGTCCAACTGCAGTCAACTCATTGCTTTGATAAGGTATGTTAATGATGGAGCTGTAAAGAAGATTTCCTGTTTTGTGAAGAACTGAAAACAACCATGAAAGGGAAAGATGTATTTCAGATTGTGAAGGACTTCTTTGTGAAACATGATTTAGACATCCAAATAATTGGTTCTGTGTGCACTGCGATGCTAGGGAATAAATCAGGATTTTCTGCATTGATGAAAGGGGAGATTCTGCACTTGCAAGTTACCAACTGTTTCCTTCATCGTCACACGTTGGCATCAAAAATATTGCCTCCAGATTTGAAAAAAGTACTCAATACCTGCGGAAATATCATCAACTGGATTAGGGGTTGTGCTCTAAACACTACAAGACTGGAACCCAGTCAGTGCGTATTCAGTTGCCTGTGAGTTGTTGAGCAGTACATCAGAAAGCAGCTCACTCTTTCTCTGAAGATGTCAGTCACTCCTGTTGGTGAAACATCATGGCAAAATGAAACTAGTCCATAGCCATTCAGCTGAAAAGTTCAACACCATTTCAAATTACCAAATGGTTACAAAATAAGTACAAAATGGCAATCCAGAAACACCTCAACATTTAAAACATCAAGGACTTCAGAAATGCCACTAGGGTGAGAACCATTCAGATTACAGGGTAACCTCATTCCAGAGGACAGGTCATTACTTCAGAGGTGTGTGTCTTGGATTCTGAAAGATGACAATATATAATAGAGGGAACTAAAATGTTCCCACTCTGAAGCACGCTGGAGTCCAGTGCAACTCACAAGCAGAGACGTCACATGTGCATGTTGAGGCAAGCCCATCATTGCTCATATCACTGCATTCTGGGCCAGCTCAAGCTTCCAAATGGACTTCAAAGTCAGTCCCATACAGTATTATAGTAGTTGATCTGTGAAGTGACAATGTTGTGATTAACTGGGGGCCAGTTTGATTCAAGGAAGGGCAAAAATGGAGGTTTGCAATGGTCCTCTTGGCCACAATTGTCACCTGGTCTTCGAGGTAGAGTCATGAGTTCAAGAAGTTCCCTGAGTTGCACACTATTTTGAATGGGGAACTGCAACCCCATCCAGACATAAGGCTAGAAAATCCTCAAACCTAGGTGGCCCCAACAACCATAGGCACTTAGTTTGGGTAGGACAGAGACCTCTGAGTTATCAGAGTTGGTTTCATCTAAGCCTAAACAGCCTCCAGGCCCTGCAACAGAGCTTTGACAGCCTCACTTGGATGGCCTGGGGTCAAACATTGTAATTACATGTCATCAGTATATTGACAATACCATACCCCAAACTGGCAGATGACCTCATCCAATGGTTTTGGGTAGATGTTGAACAGGCTAGGAGAGAGGATTGAATCCTGTAGTACCCTGCATATGAGGGGCCTTGAGAGAAAACTCTTCATTCCCCAATATCCACTGGAACTGGTTGTAAAGGAAGGAAGAGAACTTGTGATATATGGTGCCCTGGCATCAGGAGTCCTTGGTGCTCTCTGAGCTTGTTTGTTGCAGACATTTCAATATCCAAACTAGGTAACATCATCAGTGCTAATCATCACCATCAGCACTAGCACTGATGATGTTACCTAGTTTGGGTAATGAAATGTCTGCAAGAAAACAGCCAAGGTCAGAGAGCACCAAATATCATTTCAACTTTGAGCTACAAATATTCTCCTTTATTGGTATGCTGGAATCATTTCTGAACTGCACTCTCAAACTGTTGAAGTAGGTGATTTTTTTTTAAAAGGTTCCTGTAATGCAGCTTTGTGTTTTAGAGGCATTTTACTCTGTTCCAGAGCTGAACATTTCAAAATAATGGTGATTTACTTTGCCTTCATAATGAATCTCCAGAGATTTTTCCCAAGATTGCCTCTGAAACAAACATCAGAACAATGGAACATTGGATGACATCTTGCCTCCAGGTCTGAAAGCACACCATTATATATGCCTCCTGGACCACCCAGAATTGAAACTGAAGACAAGGGCACATGAAAAGGGTTTAGTCTCTAAGATCGCCTTCAGATATAAAGCTTTTCTTGGGTTTCCTTTCAATCAGGAAAGTCATCAAAGCCTCCGAATTGAGATCCTTCTGACTCTTTTTAAAAATGGCTTCTGATGAGTCAGTGGCTATTCCAGAAATGCACGCAATGGCTTTCCTTTTTCTGCTACTGCTTGCCCTAGTATCCTGGGAGATCCCACAAAGAAAATGCCCCTTGACTTTAAAAGAATATGGAAAACTCTGGAGAAATCATTTCAGGCCAGGCCATTATGTCATTGGTGGAGTAATTTCAGCAAGGAAAGCTATACGGCCAATTTACAATTTCAGTGTGATTCCCTCCAGCAATTTTTTTCTCTGGTGAGTCATTATAGATAGATCACCTTGCTGCCAATCCATTTACTACTGATTTTATTTATTCCTTTTTCCCTTTACCTAAATTGCTATTGGAGATGACAAAGGCTTGGGGATACATCAAGATTAAGGCGTTACCAAGAGTACTGCTTCTTCCTTCAGACCCTGCAGTTGGTCAGATTTCTTTAAAATTTGCATAAAGAACATTGCACTATACCTTTTGAGTGCAAAGCAAAACCCTAAGTCTAGTGTTCATATAAGGGGTATCCACAACTCTGTGGTATCCTCTCACTGTTTTCCTATTCATGCAAATCTAAAATTTGGTGCAGTTTGAAGTAGGACAACATCTTCAGATTCCTCCTTCTCAGAATTTTCCTAACATTAAAAAAGAATAATGTTCCTTTCTTTTGCTACTGTATGCAGCCAAATGTAGAAGAGAGCTTGCAGCACAAATGAAGAAATACCGGAGAGGGTGACAGTTAGGAGGGAGGCAGAAACAGAGCTCCTCATTTTCTCAGGAAAATTGGGGAATTACGATAGTCTCTGTTGTGATATGCAAAACTGCATCTGGCAGGAGAGAGAAAGTGTCACGAGGCTGTGGTGGCTTTTTCCAATTGCAGACGATTGAATTATGGTTGAATTTACAGTGCAGAATAGCAGAGTGAGTGAGAGAGAGAGAAAAAAGAGGGCAAAAATTAGAAACCGATAATCATAGCAAGGAGACAGTTCTGTTGAGGCCAATTTGCTACTTCAGATTTTTGCAGCTGATCCTGAGTGGTTGCTTGAAATGAGGGAAATATTTTCCACTGGATGAAAATTAGACATGGCAATCCATATCTAAGATAAATATGACAGATTCTGAATGCAAAGTTCTTCAAAAATTAGTTACAGCTGGGAATCGCTACATTTAGTGGTATATTTCTTCCATTGCTAAGTTTTAAATTTGGAGTTTGCATACTTCAAAATGAAGTACAAGAGATCAGCGTAAGTCTCTTGATTAAATAGAGGTATAGAATCAAAATAATGTGAAGTATTAGTATCACTTTATAAAACTTTAGTAAGACCATACCTGGAATACTGCATCCAGTTTTGGTCACCACATTATAAAAAATAGTTGAAACTTTGGAAAAAGTGCAGAGAAGAGCAACTAAAATGATTAAAGGTCTGGAGACTAATACACATGAAGAACAGCTACGAGACTTGGGTTTGGCTAATCTAAAGAAAAGAAGAAATAGGGGAGACACGATAGCATTATTCCAGTATCTGAGGGGCTGCCACAGGGCAGAGGGGGCCAGGTTGTTCATCAAAGCACCAGAGGGAAGGATGAGAAACAATGGTTGGAAACTGATCAAGGAGAGAAGCAACCTAGAACTAAGGAGAAATTTCCTGACAGTTAGAATAATTAACCCGTAGAACAACCTGCCTCCAGAAGTTGTGAATGCTCCAACACTGGAAGTTTTTAAGAAGAGACTGGACAACCATTTGTCTGAAATGGTATAGGGTTTCCTGCCTGAACAGGGGGTTGGGTTAGAAGACCTCCAAGGAATTAAGGAGAAACTTCCTAATAGTGAGAACAGTTAACCATTGTCATGTCCTATTTATCTTCCTGAGTTAAGATCTTTACGTATCTCCATTTAAGTCAAAGAAGAAATACTGTATATGAATGACATTGATATTGAATTTGGACAGTGATATGATACATAATTTATGCAGGAAACAAAGACAGGAAAACTGGCACCTCTTTTCCTTTTTGATTGCCATCCGTGAGATCAACCAGAACCCCCTCATCTTACCCAACATCACTCTGGGTTACAACGTCCATGACAGTAATTTCAATGCAGAAATGAATGCTGAAGCCTTACTAGATCTACTTTCTGCTGGGGAGGCAAATGTTCCAAACTACAAATGTGGAAGAGAAAAAAACCTGCTAGCCCTGCTTGAAGGCACCAATTTTGACCTTTCCTACCATATTGCAACCATGCTGAGCATGTACAAAATCCCACAGGTAAGATTTGTGGATTTGAGACAAGGTCATAATTGATTTTGACCTAGGAAGTTCCCAAGCATTTAGCAGATGGGCAATAAATATTCAAGCTTGACTTCAGACAAAAAAAAAAAGGTTTATAAAGAAAAAAGGTTTATAAAGGAGTGTCATAAAAGATGTTTTAGAGTTTTCCTATTTTGTGGCAGAAATTTATTTTTTTCATTTATTATGCCAATGAATTTTGAAAGGTAAAACCAGTGCCCCAAGGAGACATATTAGAAGCATAAATCTGTCTTCTGAGGTGCCTTCAACCCAGTGAAAAATACTACCATTTGACTCCAGTCATTTATGAATATTTTACTGCAATGCTCTGGACTTTCTTCTTAGCAAGCATGTTTAGAGATGGAGGTATAAGGATACTTATTTATCCAACTTTGAAAGCAATATGTGGAGAGATACTACATGGGCTGCCAAGGAAAAATGTGGAAGACAAGAAATGATCACCCAGATCCAACTATGGATCTTGTAGTTCTTCCTAAGCATCAGTCTTGCTTAGGACTTGGATGAATATGTCCAGGGCTATAGGTTGGTCTGGGATCTCAAAAAACATCCCAGAATAAGACAGTGGCAACCACATGTGTATATTTGCCAGAAGAGCTAAATAGATACTTCCCTGAAGTCAACTGTTGCTTTATCTAGTATATCAAACTGAACAGGGCACTGGTCTGCTTATGCACTGCTAGCTAAAAGAGTAAATACTTGGGATCCATTTGCCAGAGGAATGGATAGGATCCATAATATCCTTAAGTTGGTTTCATGAGCACCAGTGATCCATATGATGGCAAGATCTTTAGCTGTTCTTGGTTGTCCATAAAAAGTAAGCAGGTTCTCATTTTGAAATGTGTTTCTTGGTGTTGTGAAAGACAATTGGGAAAGTGAAATGAAATTCTGGAAAACTTCATCTCTTTTGGAAGTGTAGGAGAATATTAGGGAATTCTATACTCTGCATTTGAATAGACACATATAGTAAACAGTTTAATTTAATTCGTAGTTAGAAATAGCCAGTGAGGATGAGAAGGGATTATGTGTTCTCATGAACTGGACCTTCCTTGAAGAAATAGAACTAGTCTTGTTCCCTCTCACAATTATCTCCCAATTTACAATTTACTTACAATTTAAAGTGAAAAAAAAAATGATTTTGCTGGGCATTATCACTTTTTTTCATTTTTCTCCAGATCTCATACGCTTTTGTTTCTGATGATATGAATGATAAAACCCAATTTCCCTTTTTCTACCCGATGCTTCCAAAAGAAGGAATCCAATATGCAGGGATTATTAAACTGCTGCAGTATTTCAGATGGACTTCAGTGGTTCTTGTCGCTCCAGAAACTGACAATGGAGAAAAGTTCTTGAAAACTCTAACATCTTTACTGGCCAAAAATAGTATTTGTGCTGTTTTCTTGCAGAGGATCACAATGGTGCAAACTAAGCCATTTAGCATTAGCCCTGCTTTGTACCACAAATGGAGACAAGTCAATGTATTTATTTACTATGCAGAATCTACTTTGCAGAGTATGTATTTCTATGGGATGGATATAATTGAGAATGTATTTACATTCTTGATAAAACCTAAAATAAGAAAAATCTGGGTGGTAACAGCTATGTGGGATCTCTCTTTGAATTTGAGACATAAAACTTTCCGATATGTTGATGGTATTTTCTCTTGCTCCATCCGGTCAAAGAACTGGACAAAATATGATACAGCAGAAGTCTTCTATTCTTCAATTGCCCAGTTTGCCATGAAAGCTTTCATGTGTTCATTTGAAAAGCATTTCTTCCCTGCTAAAAGATGGGTTAGATGCAAAGAGAGAGAAGAACTGGACACTCAGTTGCAGAAGGAGATTGAAAACACCCTTTCTCACAGCTATCAAGTTTACAATACCATCTGGGCTGTGGCAAGGGCCTTAGATGCTGCCTCTTTCTCCAGATCCAGAGAGAGGCTGATAGGTGGAAATGCCTTGAAACTGGAAAGGCTGCGACCTTGGCAGGTATTTTGTGTTCCATCAAAGAGATCTCAGCTAAACTCAAGAATTGTGAATACTACCAGTAATACTATTAATTACTATCAGTTATTGAGGATGGTAAAGTAAATACATGTGGGTGGACATCAAAGTTTTTGCAAGAGGCATTTATTACAATGACCAGCTTTGCATACTACAGTATATAGATTGAGACTGATATGGAAGAGGTTGATTTTGGGAATAAAATAGGTTCCATGAAGAGACCCTGTTGCTTCTGTATTAAAGAGTTTCTGTTCTCTAAATGGGGTCCTTAAGGAAAACCTTTTGCCTCTCTACTGACACCACATATTTAATCAAAATCTTAATGGCTGCCTCAGTAGAAAATGTTAAGTCTTTTCCAGCAATTGAGAGAAAAGTATTCCTAATGGTTGCTTCTTGCTATCACTAACATCTTTGATCTTGGAATTGTTGCTTCTTGGGTTAACTCTTAAAAGTAGTAATAAAAATGTTGAGCTAGAATTGTGGAGACACAAAATGATTGTTGTTATGGGGAAGAATGGGAGTAGGGGATGCTATGTATACATCCTTAAGGTAATGAATAAGAGACAGGCTGTTAAATAAATGCATTGCTTTATGATAAATAATATTTATAATATCAAATTCTTTCCAAAAGTGAAGATTTTAGTTCACAAGAATTCGAATATAAAATCAGCAATAAATCAGGACTGAGTAGGTGACTTTATTTGGTAGAACTTGTCTGGGCTTGAAAACTATGTAGAATTGGGCTTGGTATTTGGGTGAGAGATTCACAGAAAATCCCAGGGTTGCAGACTGGACTGGGGAGATGCAAAGCATATCTGATCAAAACAATAGCAAATTATTTGTTGTTCTTGCCAAGAAAATTTCATTGATATGTCCATAAAATGACCAGAAATTGAAAGTTGCTTCAACAAAAGATAAAAAAAAATGCCTTGAGGGTCTTTATTTATCTAATGAATCAGAAAAACCCAAGCTTGAGAAGGATGTAATTGAGATCATGTGATTCTTCTATAAAAGGCTGCAGGTTTTTCTTATTGATGATGTTGTCCTCACCATGCCAGCTTCATCATTTTCTGCAAAACACCCAGTTTCACAACATTTCCATGGATGGGGTGTATTTGGACAAGAATGGCAAGCTGTCTGCTGACTTTGATATTGTGAACTATGTGAAATTTCCAAATAGGTCTCTACTTAGAGTGAAATTTGGAAGTTTTGCAAGACAGAAATCCCAGGAACCCAGATTTGTCATTGACCAAGATACCATTTTAAGGCCCCAGTGGTTTAACAAGGTAGGAAAACCAATGACATTCATTTCTATTTCTTTTTTTATTTTTATAACTCCAAATTGCCTGCTTTACACAGTAGATTGGGGAGCTAGCAGTCTTACGATTCCTACAGAATAAAACCTATAACGAATAATAGAAAAGACAGGAAACTAAGCCAGAGTTTGATGGAATAATTGTTTTTCTTGGGTATTTTAAATTATCATCATTCATTTCTCAGTTTAATAAACTGAATAAAGCATACATTGTACAGTTATCTGATAAGGGTTAGTCATAGAAATAGTCCCAACTTTGCTGTTTTAAAGTTAAATTTGGTCTGGATCTGAAATTCCTATTAGGGCCTTGCTAATTCTTGCCTTACTATTTCTTTATTCAACAAGTCATCCTTAAATTGTATTCCTTTATATTACCCTTTTTTTTCTATTTAGAGTCTGCCTCCTTCCAGGTGTGTGGAAAGTTGTCAGTCTGGATTTTTCAAGGTGGGTCATGAAGGGAAGCCCATTTGCTGTTATGACTGTGTTTCCTGTGCAGAAGGCACCTTCTCCAGTCAGAAAGGTGGGTGAAAAAAATCAGCAGCTCTTTGATAAAAGGCAATTGTTTAGCAAAAAGCCTCTCTCCGAGGGAGATGGGTACTAAAGAAATATGATAATAAATAAATAAATAACTTAATAAAAAGGGTAAATGTTTTGCCTCTAGGTTGTACCTTGCTTGTTCTGTTCATGAAACCAATGATAAGGAACTGGGAAAAGAATAATCCCTCATTAGCCTCAGTTCATACCTAACCTTTATTATTCTCTCTCTTCTACTTAAGCAGTTACCCTATAAGGTTTTCTTGTTACTGGTATGGAAAAAAAATAAAACAGAAAATATTAAAGATGTGCTTCTCTTCAGATGCAGATTATTGCACCAAATGTCCAGAAGATCAGCATCCAAGTAAGGAGCAAGATCAATGTCTCCCTAAGGAAATAACTTTTCTCTCCTATCAAGAATATTTGGGAATCATTGTGGCTTCACTTGCAGTCTTTTTGTCCTTAATTACTGCCTTAGTGTTAGCAATCTTCACTAAATACACAGATACTCCCATCATCAAAGCCAATAATCGGAACCTCTCCCTCATCCTTCTCATCTCACTCCTGCTTTCTTTCCTAACAACCTTCCTTTTCATTGGATATCCAAGGAGAGTTAATTGCCTTTTCCGACAAACAGCCTTTAGCATCATATTCTCAGTTGCTGTCTCTTCTGTCTTAGCCAAAACAATCATGGTAGTGCTGGCTTTTCTGGCCACAAAGCCAGGAAACAGAGTGAGAAAATGGCTGGGAAGGAGATTGACTAATTTCATCATCCTTTGTTCTTCCAGTATTCAGGTGGTCATCTGCAGCATCTGGCTGGTGGTCTCTCCTCCATTTCCTGATTATGATATGCACTCCCAATCAGGAGAAATTGTGCTTCAATGCAATGAAGGGTCTCTTACCATGTTTTATGTTGCTCTTGGTTACATGGGCCTCCTGGCCAGCATCTGCTTCATAGTGGCTTTCCTGGCCAGGAACCTCCCTGGGGCCTTTAACGAAGCCAAACTGATTACATTCAGTATGCTGGTCTTCTGTAGTGTCTGGGTGTCTTTTGTACCCACCTACCTGAGCACCAAAGGGAAATACATGGTAGCTGTGCAGGTCTTCTCGATCTTGGCTTCCAGTGCTGGCCTGCTGGGCTGCATCTTCATACCCAAGTGCTACATTATTTTAATAAGACCAGATCTGAATATAAAGGAGCAGCTAATAGTGAAAACATAAACAAGTCTTTTTCTGCATTTTCCCTCTCCAGATCATAAATTCACATACATGCTCTCCTATCACTAATAACATTTGTATCAGACTTTAGGTTGTGTGGACTTCAATTTCTACAGATTGTAATGATGATGCCAGATGGGAATTCTCGGAATTGAAGTCTGTACATCTGCCAAGACTGGCAAATGCTGTTCTAGACAAATCTTTTAATATTATAGGCACAATCTCCACTTTAGTGAGAAATATTTTCTATCTGTTTAGGATAGTGGCTTTACTTTTTTATGGCTATTGTCATATTATTATTACTGTTGTCTCTTCTGAAGCATATTCACCAAATGCTAGAAATGCAGAGTGAAATCAAACTTTATATCCATTGTAATATAATATGTGATTCCAAGCTAAGTTGTTTTTGTAAACTAAATGTTATGTGATTGAATAATTTCAATTTTGTCAGCTATTTTGACAATTCCATTGTGGGTAGCTCCTAAAAACACTACAGTTCTGAGGAAAATTTTCACTGGTTTATTCCAGAATCTGTTTCAGCTTTCAAATTGCACTATTTTACAAGATTTTCCCATTCCTTTTGAGCTTTTTATTTTATGTTTCTCTGTCACAATATAAAATGTATCCCTTACATAATAAAAAACATAATACAAGTTTAACAATGCAAAGAGAATAAAAGCCATATCAAATCAACTCAAATCACTTCAGGTCAAATGAATTGACCAGCAAGAAGGAGTCAGTTTGATCTCCACAGGGAGGCTGTTTAAAAATAGAGGTGCTGCAACAGAAAAGAAACCTCTCAGAAGTGTTGGATTTGCACTTTTTTCTGGTAGATCTAAGTGGTCAGGATGATTCTATAGCTATCCAAGGGCCATGCCATGAAGGGCTTTATAGGTCAAAACCTGTATATTAAGTGGGACCCTGAAACCAATTGGCAACCAAATAAATGTCCCCAAATGTGATGCTCCCAAATGGGGAGTTTATTTGAATCAACCCAGTATGTATGTTTATTTGAATCAACTGCATTTTCTGAATATACTTTAAGGCAATGGCCACTTGAACATGTGCAGACTTCAATTCCAGGCTTGAACCGTGACTGAAAAGGGTCTGGATAATTTGTTTTATCTACATTGATGTGAAGTTGGTCCACCACCACATTATCAACAACCTTTTTTCAAAAAGACGGGCTGGAAATCTGTCAGTAGTTGTCTAACATCACTGAGTCCAGTAATAACATCTTCAGGAAGGGATGCTCCATAGCCTTTTTCATGCTGTCAGCAGTTGCCTGTTCTAGAACAAGCACTGACAATTTTGCAGACTCAAATGGTCATTGCTATTCCTGTTGCCTATATAACTGAGAGGGACAGTGAACAATAGCAAATGGCAGAAGACAATCGAGACAGCATGCTAACTTCAGAGGCCAAAAATCAAAGGAGTGCCACATAATAAAGCAAGACAATGCTCTAGTCACCTCTAACATATCTATCTAGGGAGGAGTCAAGCCTACAGTGATTCCAAGTGACTTTATCAGCAAAATTCTGGCCAAACTGGTCATAGTGACCAGGTAGAAGAATGTATAGATATTTTCCCATAAAAGGGAAATGAAACATCTTATACACCTAGGCTTAAGTTAGAAAGAATTCTCTATGGAGAATGGAGGATTTTTTAAAAATAAATATTAACATTTTAATTTTTTCATATGTATTAATTGTATGAGAAAGAGTGGTAATAATAAGGGCAAAAGTTAAGGGAAGTTACAAGTAATTCTTGTTTAGCAACCACAACTGGCACCAGCAACGTTTTTATTAAGTGAAGTGAAACCATGATTATGCTTCTGATCTTACTTCAGCTTTCCATAGTACATACTGCCTAATAAACATTGCAATGAACCTTGATTATTTGCTTTGGATCCGAAATTTGGATTCCACAGAAACTGGTATTAAAAGTGGGATTCATAATTTTTTAGCTGTGACCCAAGATGAAATTAGGCCACCCAATAGGGTGAGTGTTATGGTGAGCTTGATCCCTTGTCCCTTTCCATTGTTACATAAGAGCACCATTTATGACTGTGCATAAGATAACAGTCTGTATCTATTTTAGTGAGGAAGTTTTATAGAACGTGTGTGGCCCCTTTACAATCCAATTCTCAGTTGCCCTGCTGTGAGCATCTGATCCACTCTTGACAATGACAAATGATGTCCAGAAAGCAAGACAGAATTTGTTTTTGGAGGGGTGAGTGTGATCCTTCTGTGTCAAATAGAAACTGATCCCAAGATTCTGCTCAAATTCCCTTTCCTCTTATTTCATTGAACAAAGTTGCCTTAACTGCTATTAGGTAAAGAGAGAAATATAAAACTGCACTCAGAGCCGATTGTGAGTGGCGATGCTTCCCTTCTCCCAAAGATGCTTTTTCATGAGGCAACTGGACTTTCTTGTTTTTCTTTGAAGATGTTTCACTTCTCGTCCAAGAAGCTTCTTCAGTTGCCAGCAAGAAGTCCAGTTGCCTCGTGAAGTAGCCTCTTTGGGTTAACTATGACCTGGATGACTGAGAATCTCATAGACATGCTTCCCTTCTGTGAAAGAAAGGGAATGTGTGAAAGTGTAAGAGATCATAAGCATCTGATCCTTTCTGGTCAAAACCAGCCCATAACAAGAATCCAACAAGCAGGGAAGGAAGAAAAAAAAACTGGAAAAAGAAAAAGAAGGAAACTGGCAAGGAGAATCTCCACATCCTGGACAATGTACCTTATCTGACTGTGAAATCAGAATCTCTGGGAGAAGCATTGGTTTGGATCAGGAGTGGTCATACTGTGCACAAGGAAGTGGACAAACTCAACACTTTTTATGGGAGAAGTGGTTGTAGTGGGGCTCCTTTTGACCCAAGACTATTGGGAGCAGTCTGGGGCAAACTGAGAGGTTCAAATAACTAATATAAAAATAACAAACAGAAAACTGATAAAACTTATCTGCAACTGCTTTTTTTAAAAATATGTTTTATTACTTTTCATAGGGATAGAAAGGGAGAGGTAGGTAAAGGTATAACATAAGGTAAAAAAACAAGGATTAAACCAGGGGTAGGGGTAGATACAATAATGGGGTTACCCCCAACAATAAATCAACGCTTTAGCAAGCAGACTGTCATCCGGGTATACATATTAAATATGCATAATTAACATAATACTAAAAAGCTATATTAATAAATTTATCACTATTAATGATAAAAACTTAACCCAATACATATCATTCATTCTGTAAGTAACAATAATCAGTATACTATTAGTGATGTATTACTAACTAAATATAGTTACATATAAATACCAATATAATGCTTATTAATTACAATTAATTATAGTTAAAAGTAAACATCTAACCGAAAAGTTAAAAAATAATATTAAAGAAAAAATACATCATTTATCTTATTTAATTTCATCACCTTTTTTCATTCTATCTTATTGCTAACCATTGATAAAATTTTTCCCATGTTTTAAGGTAAATTGTATCTTCTTTCTCTTTAATTTCTAAAGTTAATCTATCCATTTCTGCACATTCCAATATTTTCGTAATAATAATCTGGTCAGGTGGTATCTTTTCATTTTTCCAAAATTGGGCAAATGCTATTCTCGCAGCTGTTAATATATGTAAAATTAAATATTCATTCTCTTTTCCGTAGTTAGATCCTAATATTCCTAATAAAAACAATTCCGGTTTGAATTCTATCTGTATCTTAGTCATCTTTTCTAACCATCTATGAATTTTAAGCCAATACGTCTTTGCATTAGGGCATATCCACCAGATATGATAATAAGTTCCTGGTTTTTGTTTACATTTCCAACAAATATTTGATACATTTTTAAACATTTTCTCTAGTCTAACTGGTGTCATATGCCATCTATAAAACATTTTATATAAATTCTCCTTATATGCAGCCGCTTTAGTAAGTTTGATATTTCGATCCCACAGTTTTTGCCAATCTTCTAAGTCTATAGAATATCCAAAGTTCTTAGCCCATACTATCATTGTTTCTTTTACTTGCTCTTCTTCCATCTTCCATCTTAGCAGAAATTTATAGAGTTTTTAAATCAAATGTTCATCTGTTTTTAGCAATATTTTATCTAGTGGTGTCTGTTCTTTATAAAATCCTGTAGACTTTATATCTTTTTCATATCTTGTCTGAATTTGCAAATAAGACCACCATGTTAAGTCAATACCCTGTTGCTGAAGAGTTTGTCTGTCTTTAAGTTTCTCGTCTTTGTCCAAAATATCTTTATAGCTAACAAGTTTATCATAATTAATTAAGTTTGGATAGGAAAATGCTTCCATTGTCGAGATCCACTCAGGCATTTTTATGTAAATTTTATGTTTAATTTTTTCCCACTCTGAAAACAATACATTCCTTATAGCATGATTTTGAAAATATTTATGTACTTTATTTTTCTCATACCACAAAAATGCATGCCAACCTAATTGCAAATCATGCCCCTCTAAATAAAGAAGTCTTTTGTTTCTCAATGTTATCCATTCTTTAAGCCAAAGCAAAATAGATGCCTGATAGTAAAGTCTCCAATCTGGGAGTCCAAAGCCCCCTCTGTCTTTAGAATCTTGTAATAATTTAATTTTAATTCTAGCTTTTTTGCCTTGCCATATAAATCTGATTATTGTAGCATTCAATTCATCGAAGAATTTTTGATTTAACTTAACAGGAACTGTTTGAAAAAGAAAAATTAGCTTAGGTAAAATGTTCATCTTAACAGTCGCTATCCTTCCTAGTAATGATAATTGAAGATTTTTCCACTTCTCCAAATCCACTTTTATTTGTTTTAGCAGTCTCTCGTAGTTGTCTTCTTTTATTGTTGTGTATTTTGAAGTTAAATGGATACCTAAATATTTAACTTTTTTAGCTATTTGAAGGTTTGTCTTTTTAGCAAATTGAATTTTTTGTTTATCTGTTAAATTCTTCGTTAATACTTTAGTCTTTTCCCTGTTTATCTTCAACCCCGCCACTTCTCCAAATTTCTCTATTTTCCGCAAGAGTTTAACAGCTGTTTCTAATGGTTCCTCCAAAATAAAAACTAAATCATCTGCAAGAGCCTGTAGTTTATATTTTTGATCTTTTATCTCCAATCCTTTAATCTCAATATCTTGCCTAATATTTCTAGCCAACACTTCCAATGTAAAAATGAATAACAAAGGGGACAGTGGACATCCCTGTCTTGTGCCTTTTTTGATTTCAAAGCTATCTGTGTAATCTCCATTTATAAGTATCCTTGCTGATTGTTTATTATAAATTGCTTGAATTGCATTTATAAAATTTCCGCCAAAGTCCATCTCCTTCAACTGTTGAAACAAAAATTGCCAATTAAGATTATCAAAAGCTTTTTGCGCGTCAAGAAATATAAGCGCCAACTGTTTCCCCGGATGGTTTTCATAATATTCCAACAGCTTTAAAATAATCCTTAAATTGTTCTTTATCTGCCTTTTTGGTAGAAAGCCATTTTGGTCTGAATGGACGAATTCAGTCAAAAATTTCTTCATTCTTTCTGCCATTATTGTAGTAAATATTTTATAATCCACGTTTAATAGCGATATTGGTCTATAATTTTTAATTTGTGTACAATCAGTGTCTTTTTTAGGTATAAGAGAAATGTTGGCTTCTTTCCATGAATTTGGTATTTTTGTCTCTGAAAAAGCTTCATTACAAAGATCTTTCAAAATCAGGCTGACAATGTCTTGTAAAGCTGTATAGAATTCTGCAGGGAGACCATCCGGTCCCGGAGTTTTATCCTTCTTTTGCCTTTTTATCGCCTCTGTAATCTCCATCATTGTTATGTTCTCATTTAGTATGTATTGCATATTCTCTGGTACCTTTGGAAGATCCGCTTCTTTTAAGTATTCCTGTATTGTCTCATTCGAAACCACCTCAGTCTTATAAAGTGTCTCATAATAAGCTGTAGTAATTTTTTTAATTGCATCATTGTGGCAGTACAATTGGCCTTTTGAATCTTGTAGTTTACTTATCAGTCTTTTTTCTCTTTCTTTTTTATAAAATTGAAGAAATCATCTTACTTTTGGAAGGAGAGGAAGACTTAATAACTGGGAAAAGCCACTCTGTTTTTTTTTCTGTTATTTTTATTAACTTTAAAGAACTTTTAAACTGTGTTTCCACTTTGGACCTTTTTTTTTATTTTTTACCACCTAGCGGCTACATTGTAACTTTCCTCTCTTTGTTCTCTGATAGTTTTGTTTATTCAGCTGCAAGACTTGGCTGCACGCCCAGGCACTTGGCTGCATGCCCAGACATCCTTATCTCTCTCAAAAGCTACTGAGAGGGAAGCTCTTTTCTCCTTCTGTGAGTGTTTGGTCTTTTTAGCTAGCTGTATATTCCTTACAGCAAAGAAAATATAAGAGAAGGGAATTTATCTTTTGGGTTTTGTTTTTTCTTGTATTTGTATTTGGGTGGCTGTGGAATAAATTTTTAAATTTATAATTAGATCATTTTTCTTTATAATATTTTTGTTTTTACATGACAATTTTTTCTTTTCTTTTTCTTTTTGGTTTCTCTTTTGGATATAAATACATCTTTTTTCTTTTTGGCCTTTTTGTCTGCTTTTTTTTCTCTCTCTCTTTTTATTCTCCCTCCTTTTTGGATGGTTGTGGAAGTTTTTTGTTGTTCCTTCTTTTTCCTTAACTTGCTTTTTGCTGGAATTATTAGTATTTTTTTTCCCTTTCTTTTTCCCTTTTTTTTCCTTTCAAAGTACGTGTGCCTTGTCTCCTGATAATAGGAGGGCATTGGATTACAATTGGCCATTGGGCCCTCTGGTGGATTATAACTGGCCATTGGGCTCCTCAGTGGATTATAAATAAATACAACAATTAGAAGATGAGCGTCTCAAACTTGGCTAAAGGGGTGAAGAAGGGCTCTTCGGCCCCCTCCTCAACCTCGGTGAGCCCAGCTCCTCAAAAATCAATTACTACATTTCTACAACAGGAAACTCAACAAAAAGACACGCAAGCGATACTCCAAGCAATTGCAGACTCCAAAATGGAAATGAAAAAAGATTTGGATAAAAATTATGAAGACTTGAAAAGTGATCTTCTTAAAATGGATCAAAAAAATGGAAACTTTCCAACAGGCGATGATAGACACTCAACAAAGAATGCAAAAAATAGAGGATAAGTCAGAGATGGTTGATCAGAAATTAGAAGCATTACAAGATGAGAACCAGAGATTGGCGCAAGTAAACGCGGAATTGGAAGACAGCATGGCTGTCATGGAGATGGAAAGGGCGTCATACTTCTTGAGATTCCAAAATATAGAAGAGAAAGATGAGAACCTGTTAGAGTTGATGTGTAAGTTATTGGCGGAACGACTTGGAATGGAAATGGATCAAATGAAACAAGAAATGGACCAGGTTTTTAGAGTCAATTCAAGCTATGCAAGAAGAAATAGAGTTCCCAGAGAGGTTCACGTAAGATTTCTTAAAAGAGCAACACGAGATGAGATTTTGAGAGCAATAAGAGACCAGCCACTGAAATATAAAGATAAAGAACTTGTAATTCTTAAACTGATCCCGAAGAGAATAAGAGAAGCACGAAGAGAATATCAATTTTTGACAAGGAAACTGCTGAATAAAGGAGTGAATTTTAGATGGTTGGTCCCAGAAGGATTACTAATTTTTTGGGACTCAAGAAGATACAGATTGGATACTCCACTTAAAGCAGAGGAATTTTTTAATAATCATAGAACCTTTCTGGAAGAAGGCGATATCAGATCTAAGAAACCAGAGGAAGAAGCAGGAGCATCGAAACAAACAGAAGAGGAAGAACCTAAAAAGACCCAATCAGAAGAAGATGTAAGACCCAAGGATCAGAGACAGATAACTTTTCCTAGAAGACTGAGATCCAAATACAATTAAAACTATGGAAGAAATTGAAATTTTTTCAACAAATATAAACGGTCTTAACTCCCCATCAAAAAGGAGTAAAATATTTTATAGACTACAAAAATTAAAAATGGACATAATTTGTCTCCAAGAGACACATATAAAAAGACAACACTTTAGACTTCTAGAACAACCAAAAATAGGCAAACTTTATTTTTCATCGGCATTGCAAAAGAAAAGAGGGGTAGCCCTTTATATAAAAGAGAAGATGAATCCAAAACAAATTTATGTTGATGATGAAGGAAGACTATTAATGGTGGAAATTACATGGAACCAAAAACAAATTTTGATGATTGCGGTATATGCCCCCAATGAGAAACAAGACCAATTTTTCCAGCAACTTTATGATAAATTAATGGAATTAAACTATCAAAATCTTTGTATTCTTGGAGACTTTAATGTGATAACTGATGCAAAACAGGATTATAAGAGCTACAAACAACGGAAAAAAGGGGGAAATACATTATCTAATTCTTTTCTAAAGATGAAAGATGAATTAGGTATACAAGATATATGGAGAGAAATGAATCCAGATAAAGCACAATATACATTTTATTCAAATAGGCATAAATCCTGGTCACGAATTGATATGATATGGACTTCCTATGATTTAAAGACTATGATACAGGAGATTGAAATAGAACCTAATACTTGGGCAGACCATAATCTAATTAGAATGATGTGGAAAGGAACTAGAAAGAAATTAAGATGGTGGCTGAACAAAGCTATACTGAAAGAAAAAGAATTTCTGCAATTAACAATGAAAGAAATGGATTTTTTTTTAAATAAATAAGAAAGAAGAAACTTCCATTCAAAATGTATGGGATACAGCGAAAGCTTATTTTAGGGGCGTGGCTATAACCTATGTTGCCAAAAAGAATAAAGAAAAGAAACAAACACAGCTTAGATTGAACGAACAACTTAGTAACTTGGAACTGGAGCTATGAAATGATCCACAAAAGAAAGAATTGAAGACACAAATGGAATTAATAAAACACAAATTAAATTTATTGGAGATGGATATAAGGGCACAACAGATTAAACGATGTAAACAGAATTTCTTTGAAAATGCCAATAAACCCAGAAGATGGCTGGCATATAAATATCTGCAACTTCTTTATGGAGTTTAGGTCTTATGAAAGAAAATACCTTGAGACCTAAGAAATCCAGCTGCCCTATTTGGAACTGTGTTAGAACACAGAGAGAAAAGGGGCACAACATATCCAAGAGAGATGGAAAAGGAAGCTGTGAGGAAATCTGGAAAAGATTTCATATATGCATGCATACATACCTTCCATACATGCATACATACATACCTTCCAAATGAAGACTGACTTAAAAAAAAAGAGGTTCCGGCAACTTTGGAGTAACTTTTTCATCCATTATGTATTTCACCAAATCCTTTTTCCTGTTGTATTTTTTCCTTTAATTGTAACCATTTTTTCTCTCTATTTCACTCTCATCACAATGTTTGGAAGTCAGCATCCACCCACTCTCCTAGAGAAGAAAATATTTTGGGGGGACATTAAAAAGGAAAGAATATTATATTTTCCCAAAAGGATCTTAAAGGCAGAAAAGCAGGCCCAGTTTTTCTTAATAGCCCCAAGCAGAAACTAGGCAGAGGCCGGGTCTGTAGAAATGCAGATTTGATAATCCCATTCAGAAAGACTCAGGCCCCATTCATGAGCAAATACTAGCAGGCAGAAGCCCATTCAAGAAAGGATCTTTTGAAATCCCTTGCAGCAAAACTGATAGCTAACAATAGCAGAGTGATAGGATTAGGATCAGCAACCCCTTACCCATCCAACACAGGAAGTAAGCCATCAGCCACAGCCCCAGGGAAGCAGGATATGACCTTTGAGACATAATAGGATTAACCCACCACCATTAGAATACCAGAAAGGCACACTGAACCTCAGGTTAAAGTTCATGCCACAGGAACAACTCCAAACACAAAAGCCCAAGAAGTTATAAAAACCCACCACTCCTAGCTACATGTGGTCAGCTTTCCCAGACCCATATTTCTGTCTGGTTCTGCTCTTCAATAAACAACAACCTTCTTTCTAAAGCAGTCTCCATTTTGTTTATTCCCAGCTTGGACTGGACCCTGATGAAGATTTTTTTTTCAACAGTTGTTAAATGACTTTTGCCCCATTTTACGACCTTTCTTGCCACAGTTGTTAAGTGAATCACTGCAGTTGTTAAATTGTTAAGTTAGTAACACAGTTGTTAAGTGAATCTGGTTTCCCCATTGGCTTTGCTTGCTATAAGGTCGCAAAAGCTGGTCACATGACTCCAGGACACTGCAACTGTGATAAATATGAGTCAGTTGCCAAGTGTCTGAATTTTGATCATGGGACCGTGGGGATGCTATAACAGTCATAAGTGTGAAAATGGTTATAAGTCACCTTTTTTCAGTGCTGTTGTAACTTTAAACAGTCACTAAATGAACTATTGTAAGTGGAGGACAACCTGTACATGTGTGATGATAGCAAGAGCAATCCTAACTCCAGAATGAGCCAAGCACAAATAAATTGCTCTGGAATGTGAGATAAGGAGAAAGCACCATTCGTTTTGAAGGCCAAACATGCAATGACATTTCTAAAAAAGTGGGCATGTTTGTGCTGTTGGAGTCCCTGTCCAGAGATTAACATTTCGAGTTGTTCAGCTCTCCCAGTCCACAAGCCTTTTTCCAATGGCTTGGAAGAACTTGAGTGGTTTAGTCTTACCTGTGGAGATATTTATCTGCATATTTATATTTTCTGCATATATATGCAGAATGCATGTCTATCCATGTTATGATGCTGGTCTGTAACTATAATAAACCTTTTATACATCAGAATAAACATTGATATTATTACAATTACTATGTTTATTTTAGCTTGGTTGCAGCTATACTGTTTTTTGGGAGTCAATAATAAAACCTGCTCCTTCATGGATTACTGCCTTGTCGTGGCGAAGGGGCTTGCGTAACTCAATGAAGTTATGAGCTATGCCGTGCAGGGCCACCCAAGACGGACAGGTCATAGCAGAGAGTTCTGACAAAATGTGATCCACTGGAGAAGGAAATGGCAACCCACTCCAGTATCTTTGCCATGAAAAACCCATGGAGAGTACTAAAAGGCAAAAAGATATGACGCTGGAAGATGAGCCCCTCAGGTCGGAAAGTGTCCAATATGCTACTGGGGAAGAGCAGAGGGTTAGTACTAGTAGTGCCAGAAAGAGTGAAGCGACTGGGCCAAAGCCGAAAGGATGCTCAGCTGTGGATGCATCTGGTGGTGAAAGGAAAGTCCGATGCTGTAAAGATTTTTTCTCCATAGGAACCTGGAACGTAAGATCCATGAATCAAGGCAAACTGGACGTGGTCAAACAAGAGATGACAAGACTGAACATCGACATCTTAGGAATCAGCGAACTAAAATGGACAGGAATGGGTGAATTTAATTCAGAGGACCATCAGGTATACTACTGCGGGCAAGAATCCCTCAGAAGAAATGGAGTAGCCTTCATAGTCAATAAAAGAGTAGGAAAAGCAATACTGGGATACAATCCCCCAAATGACAGAATGATCTCAATGCGAATCCAAGGCAAACCATTCAATATCACAGTAGTCCAAGTCTATGCCCCAACCTCTGATACTGAAGAGGATGAAATTGGCCGGTTCTATGAAGCCCTACAGCACCTTATAGAATCCACACCAAAAAATGATGTCCTTATCATCATGGGGGATTGGAATGCTAAAGTAGGAAGCCAAAAGATAAACAGAATAACAGGCAAGTTTGGCCTTGGAGTACAAAATGAAGCAGGGCACAGGCTGATAGAATTTTGTCAAGAGAATATGATGGTCATAGCAAATACTCTTTTCCAACAACCCAAGAGACGTCTCTACACATGGACATCACCAGACGGTCAACACAGAAATCAGATTGACTATGTGCTCTGCAGCCAAAGATGGAGAAGCTCTAT
>JALGBA010000968.1:0-67959 GCA_023970755.1 Azemiops feae
ATGTTGGCCAGAAGATCTGACTCTTCAATAGTGGCAGGTTTGCAAGAATACGATGCACCTTCCACCAGGTAGCAATGATATAACCACGCAAAGGCAGCAGATAAGTACTTGCAGTATTTCCACATGTATTTTCTAAGTACAGTAGAAGTAAGTACTAAGTACTCTGGCCTGCTCTAATCTAACGTACTCCTCTCTCTGGAATTCCTTCCGTCCAGCCCACTCTTTCCATCCATATCCCTTCTAGACGGGGCCTCAAAATTAAAGCCGTACCTACCTCTTGGCAGACCCGATACTGGTCAATTGCCCAGACCGTTGGGACGTGGGTTGCCAGCAGTTGGTACTGGTTCAGGGTAGTGTTGCAGGCTCTTGCACAGATCAGACGAGTTTTGCCTACCGCATTATCCCCGACAACCACGCATTTGATGGTTTCGACATTTGGTCTTTCGTAGTCCATGTCAATATCCATCTACCAGGGGCTGCAAGAAGACCAGAATTCTGGTTACCACCTCAGAGAAGCTTCTCACTTGGCTAGCAGCCTCTTTGACTTTTTGAAGGCCAAAATGGGAGCTGCCTCTTGTCAAGGCTGACTTATAAACCTCACCCCAGCTCATAAACCAGGCAGGCCCGTCCCTGGCCTTCATTCAGTTTCCTATAAACACAGGCTTGCTTAGAGAAGAGAAAACAGGACTGAGTACAGGTTGCTGGCCGGACAGCAGAAGTCTCAGCCTGCAAGCTGCTGGACGCTTGAAGTGCTGGACGCTTGAAGTTTCAGTCATGTTTATACCAGTCCTCAGGAATATGCCTCCAAGGCAAAATCAAACGGCAAAGAACAAAACAGCTGCATATTACCAGAGAAAACAAATCAAGACTCTTCATTAGCACAAGATTCTGAGCAAGCCCCAAACTGGTGATTCAAAAAATAACCCAACATACTTCTGAGTGATATAGTATAGGGTCCCTCCCCCCCCCCAAGAACCCCCCCCCCCGAAGAGCTTTTCCTGGCCCACGTCATGCACTTTAGCTACAAGACTGCAATGCTCTGAACTCGGGTCAATGAAAATTAATACGCAAATATAAAATTGGGAGGATTCGCCTCTAGCCTTTTGAAAGAGCAGAAAGAGACAAACAAAATTCACCTCTATTTAAGATCAGGGGAAAATCCAATTCACTGTATTGTACAATACACTAATGTTAAAATTGTCTTAAACAGAAATACTTTGGGAAATATTTGATGGGTGTCCGAACCTTTTACTGTTACAATTTATTTTCCTACACAGACAATCGATTTCAAAATGAAGAAACATGTATAACTGCAGAGTTGAGAAATTTCTGTTTTACTGATGTCATTTTTTTTACTTATCAGAGATATGGAAAAAGCATTCCTCAAGTAGCTTTAAGCCCTATTTTGCTCTTAGCATTTACTGTGTCTCATCAAATATATTTTCTAAGGTGAATGTTCTAATAATGGATGGACTGTAATTTTAATTACATCTTACCTTTATTTGCCATGACTTTTGAGATACTGAACAGTTAAACATAACTGGTCAAGAAGAATGAAGTGAAATTTTAAGGGTTTTGATCTATAATTAATTTTAGTCTTTGTTGGAGCAATATCTTTGCCTTAGCTTGACTCCACAGAAAAATTGATGAGGAAACGCTGCTGAATATGATTTCCAGTGAGTCTTCTGTGGAAGACTTAACCTTCCACAATGTTCTCCAACCTGATGGGGTGCTAGACTATAGGTCTAAAATAGTCCTAAAGTAGTATCCCAGACATTTGGGGAACATCAAGTCATGGAAGGCTAATTTATTACAGAACACACACAAATAGGTGTTCAGGGAATGTTTAAGAGCCAAAGTACACTCGACAGCAGAAGAAAATAACCCTAAAAGTCACATGGACAGGACTGGGACTAATGTTATCTAGTAAGCTTATATTTAGGACATGCCATTTCAGTCTGCAGACAGAGTTGTTGGGCTGAACACTCCACCACACTTGAAAAATAATTAAGGCAGGTGAAAGGGTGGCTTATGACTCTTCATATGCCAATGTTGTTATCATGAAGAAGAATGAGTTTGAACAAGACAGTTGCAAAGTAAATTCACAATCGAGAACAAAGAGAACCAGCTGGGAGTGGTGATTCAACCACACCAAATGCAAGATAACCCAGCCTGTGAGGAGCACGAGAACAGCTGTTGACTGAGTTGACTGTCTGCCAAGACAGCCTGGATGAGATCCAAGGTCAGGCATGTCAGAAAAAGATACAGTGTGTTGAACCTCTTTTACCTTGAGAATGCCTACAGACTCGCTGGCAGCTGCCAAGGAGAAATGTTTTCAAGAGACGTTTCAATGTGTGTATGCTGATTTTATTGACACAACTGTTGGAGTTTACATAAAGCTTAAACACCTTGTCATGTGGTAGGGTTTTTTTTGTGTGTGTTTTTTTGAGATCCAGCCGTAATCACATTGTGCAGCTATACAGGAAAGCAAACAGCCAGGACTTTGCTGGGGGGAAATAATGGTATTTCCTGACTTGCCACCAAGAGTTTTAAGAAAGTACAAAGAATTTATTCAAGTCCTTGTCGTGGCCAAGCAACACGGGATAAATGTCAGGGAACTGTGCAGCCGGTGACCAAATAAAGTCAGAAAGCCCGGCACGAACTTGTTGTTTTATGTAAATAGATATATTTACAGTAAATAAGATAGGCAAACAGGAGCATCGTCAGGTAAATCAATACAACAGGAACATCATGAGGTAAATCACAGAGCAAACCGAGGTAAAAGGCGGGAAACAAGGGAACTCCCCCTTTATACCCACAGCAACCAATCACAGCTTAGATTGCCTCACGCAGGAGCCAGCTCTCACCAATCAATCAGCTATAACTGTGTGTTCTGACTCATTACACACTTCACTGTCCCAGCTATTAATTTAAATATCTTAACAATAAATAATTCCTTTCTCTGGCAGGTTACAGATATAACAACAGGTCATCCCTCAGTTACCATTTGGGTGATTTCTTTTTTTATATATATATAACACGTTTTATTGAATTTTTTAGTTTTACAACCAAGTGCTTAGGACTCATCGTGGAGATAGGGCACTCCATAGAACAAAATAGAAAATATAATCATACATAAACAATTTAACTTACTTCTTTAAAATTTCCCTCTCTATTTTATCAATCAAGGGGAAAAAAAACAACACAAAACTATCAATAATATTTCCACCCATTTTCAAGCTTAATTAACTATTAACATATTCCAATTTGGCATTACATAAACACATAGTATACAATTCGGGTATCCATATAATACTGATTATTCCTGACCTATACATATTACTCCAATTATTCACTTTATACTTCTCAGTTAAATTCTATCTCTTATTCTATTCTATTTCACATACATATTTTATAAACGAATATAACTTTAAGTTTTTTTTTGTTTTTTTTAAAAAACCATTTTACATTAGCCTAAATTATTTCTAATTATTTCTAAAGTAAACATATAATATAACTATTATATATATATATATATATTAATATTTCTCCACTATATTCTATTTCCTATACTCTATCAAACATTTTTATAAATCAGTCCAATCTTCAATCATTGCAAATAAAAATATCAGTAATATTTCACCAATCTCAATACAACTTCTTTAGTTTTAACTTTTCCAATTTTCCATAATTGCCATTCCAAACCATAATCAAATCCATAATTCACATCAATATTAATCACACTAAAATCTTAGACCTTAGAAATTTCAAAAATATTAGCTCACTTGAAGTCTCTAAAAAACCATTTTACCCGTCAAATAAAGTTTTAACACTCATTTTTAAACCTAATTCTAGCTTTCTTTTTATGCCAAGCAGGTTTCCACAATAGGGCCTTTAGCTCCTCCCATCTTAATATTTGACTATACACATTTTCCCATTTGGGTGATTTCTGAGGCTCATAGACAATTCTCCTAGCAGACAATTGCTTCATATTAAAAGTTTGACCATGAAAATCTGACGAACTTAGCTTCTACTTGCTTCAGTGGAAGAGTAATTCCACACCACGTCTGAGCTTTAAGTTTCAGTCTAGCTCCACACTAATATACGCACAATCTTACCTGCATGAGAACACAACCCAGAGGAGAAGCTGTGAATTTCTCCAACTTAGCCTTGCTTGGTCTTGACCGTAAAGGTGCGCATGGGTGTTCTACGTGCATTTTTCTGGGAGTTGACTTGAAAAGCTCCTGGCAAGCTCTGCCCCAGAAATCACAGTGGGAAACACCCATTTTGGAGGACTTTGCCCAAACAGCTTCAGAAGGTTTAGCCCACAGAGCTTCTGAGAAGAGGGGAAACTCCCTACACGGCTACGTATCTGGCTAGGGATCCACCCGTAACTATTTGTTATTAGAGATTTGTACACAAGCACACCTTACTTCGATGGTTTGGCTTCCCCTGGAAACTGGCATAAGAAAATTGCATAATTCAGGCATGGCTGTCAACTCTCATAAACATGGGACTGTACATGTCACAATGGTAACACGATACACCACAAAACTAAGCTTATTTTATATTGTACACCTATTGTTGAAGGGGACTAGTATTATCACACCCTTTTGGCTTTCATTTTCTCTTATTTTCACAACTCAGGAAAAAGAGGGGGGGGACACACGTTTGGTTTTTTTTTTCTGAGAGAATGAAACTTGCATACATTCATGGCAGCATGGCTGAGAGTCAGAGAGACCAGGAGAGGGTGTGAAGGGAATTACACCCAAAAGGTGAATCGTGGGGATTCTCGCAAAGGAAAAAAAAATCCATCTCCTTTGACAGGAGGTGACTAGCTTTTGAGCTCCCAGTAGTTGGGAAATGATAACACTTTTGCAGTCACGTTTCTTTCTCCTGTAATGTTTGGTCCCCTTAATTTCAAATACCCAGTAAATTTCCTTTAACATTACATAAATGTTCTGGCTGATGTCAGCCAATGGAAAACACAAAATAGGACTTGAAAATAAGAAGTGTGCCACCACGATCAAATGCAATAATTCAATGAAGCTTTGACTTGCCAAAAAATTCTGCTTGGATGGCTCTTATTATTAACTGGAGTGTGTTATGAAAGTATAACACATTTAAGTCCTCACCTTTCTTTAGAAAACTGATATAGCTTTAAGTGATGAAGAGGAAAAAGAGCTCATGATTAATAGCCATATGCCCGAGCAGAATCTGCATTCACACCTTCAGAATGTATATTTATCTCTGGATTTTCTATTTTTAATCCTCAAAGGAGCTGACTTTCTGATTGAAACTCTAACAAGGAGCCAGACAAATGCAGAACCAGGCAACACACTCTCTGATGTGCATGGTTAATATCATCTCTCTCCCTCTCCTTCTCTCTTTTTTTTTCTTTCCCTGGACATTAAAATCCTTTTATTGAATTCTTTATATCTGCAGAGTTTATGCAGGGGTTCACCAGAGTCAGAAAAACTGATGATAAAGCAGCCTGGTCTTCTGAAAGAAAGTCACCACAAAGAGGGGAGGAATAAGACAGAACCGATGGATGAGTTAATTCAATCAACAGCCTAATATTTCTTTCTTCTTTGTTACAAAGCCACACAATCTGGCCAGGGAATGGAAAGCAGGGCCACCCAGGAGGAGCAGAGAGGAAATGTTTAAGAGGGAGGTCTTCTTCCTGTGAGACTACAACTCCCATTCTTATGAGACAGCTGGATACCAGGCAGCACTTAGAGGCCTCCAACTACAGAGGGTCCTCGATTTGCAACCATTTGTTCAATGACTGCTTGAAATGACGATGTCACTGAAAAAGTGACTGACAACTGGTCCTTACAGGTACGATGGTTGCAATATCCTACGGTACAAATCATCAAAATGTGGGCGTTTGGCAACCATTTACAATGGTTGCAGAATCCCAGGGTCACAGGATCACCATTTGTGACCTTCCCATCCAGCTTCTGACAATCAAGGTCAATTTTTCATTGCTTGAAAAGAGCAACCTTATCAGTTCTCACAAATACCACTTTACAATGCCTTGGTAAGGCCACACTTGGAATACTGCATCCAGTTTTGGTCACCACGGTGTAAAAAAGATGTTGAGACTCTAGAAAGAATACAGAGAAGAGCGACAAAGATGATCAGGGGACTGGAGGCTAAAACATATAAGGAACGGTTGCTGGAATTGGGTATGTCTAGTTTAATGAAGAGAAGGACGAGGGGGGACATGATAGCAGTGTTCCAATATCTCAGGGGCTGCCACAAAGAAGAGGGAGTGAAGCTATTTTCCAAGGCGCCTGAAGGCAGGACAAGAAGCAACGGATGAAAACTAATCAAGGAGAGAAGCAACCTAGAACTAAGGAGAAACTTCCTGACAGTTAGAACAATTAACCAGTGGAACAACCTGCCTCCAGAAGCGGTGAATGCTCCAACACTGGAAGTTTTTAAGAAGAGACTGGACAGCCATTTGTCTGAAATGGTATAGGGTTTCCTGCCTGAGCAGGGGGTTGGACTAGATGACCTCCAAAGTCCCTTCCAACTTTATTATTATTATAAAGACACACAATCTTTTGGCCTGGTGAATTGTTTAAAAGCTCAGCCTTCATGCCCACATGGTTCACTTAAAAACTATAGTGTGTCTCTTAACAACGTGGCAAAAAAAAAAGGTTGTAAAATTGGGTGTGATTCATTTAACAATTGCCTTACTTAGCAACAGAAATTGTGGTCGTAAGCCGAGTCTACCTGTACAGAAAAGCAATTGGCAAAGGGAGGCAAAAGGGGTTAATCATTATGCATTTGCGCTGTGCAATCACAGCATCAGTTGTGAAAACAGGCAGTCTGGATGCATAAAATATTTCAGGATTCCCCTCCTGCAGAAAGCACTCCAGAAAGTAAATAAATAAATGACATTGGGAAGAATAACTACATTTCAAAGGCTGAGCTTTTTAAAAAATTCACCAGGCCAAAAAGGTTGTGTGTCTTTGCCAGAACTGATAAGGTTACTCTTTTCAAGCAATGAAAAATAAGACTTCAGAAAAGTAGCAGGTTGGATTACAGAATAAGCAAAATAAGCAGATTGAAGGAGAATGATGGGAAATCATACGGGTGCCTCTTTGGGTCCCTCACGGATGCTTCTCTGTACTTCTGAACGAGCAATGCATAAATAAATAAAGAAAAAACCCCACAGTGATCTCAAAGTAATGGATACAACAAGATGCCGACGCTGCCTCACCCAAGACTGATATTAGTAGGGGAAGAAGACATTGCTAGTAAAGACGTTGCTAGTAAAGCCACAGTCTTCCCTGGGACCCAGGGAGCGTCATATCCCGACCTTTGAGGATCAAAGAGAAAGAAGATACAGAATATTTTCAAACGTGGAATTTATTTTATCAATGGTTGGGGAAAAAAGGGGTACAGACTAAGAATGTAACTTGTGTTATTAAGCAAACAAATTAACCCAGACCAGGGGTAGGCCACCTTGGCTCTTTTATGACTCGTGGACTTCAACTCCCAGAATTCCTGAGCCAGCATGGCTCAGCTTGGAAACCTCTCCCTTTCCCCTCAGCATGGCTGGCTCGGGAATTCTGGGAGTTGAAGTCCACGAGTCATAAAAGAGCCAAGGTGGCCTACCCATGACCCAGACAACACGATGTTTATTAAGCGCTAATCAAATGTAATAATAGAAAATTAATTTTAAAATTTGGGGGGGTAAAAAAAAACAGACCTTCACTCCTTTCTAAGGGAGGTGGGCATTCCTTCTCACTCAAGCTTCACCTGATGGATGCACAGAGAGGAGGGTCCCCCGTGTGGCCAGTTTCAACTGGTCCATCCTTTGCCATTTTCCCCAGCCTGGGAGAGCCTCCTTCCAGTCTTTCACACATGAGAGTCTGGCCGGCCAACTCCTCTAAAGAAGGCAGCTGCCAAGTTGCTAAGAGTGCAGCGAAGCAAAACTATCAGGTAACAAGAACCTCAAAAGACCTGCTCCGATTGCCTGCCAGCCACCCTGGGTCTAATTCAAAGGCACAAAGTTCTAAGTCCAAACATCTGAAGGAGTCTCTCCTCCATTATCATCACAGGCTCCCATCTATGAGGTAAGAGTCCTGCACAGGCTCCCATCTATGAGGGAAAGTTGCCTCAGGGTAGAACTTAGTGGCTATGGCCACAGTCATCTTCTCAGAGGTATGGTCCCAGGGCAAAGTCTGAGCCAAGAATAAAGCACGGACGTAGTGGGTGGAATGTGCTTTATGTGAACTGCACACATTTTAAGGAACCAATTCCATGATTGCTACCCTGTCAAGCACAGCTTCTTTCAGTTGTTGGATGTCCATCTTTGATTCGGCTTTGATGGTATCAAGCCAGCCCCTTCTTGTTGTTCCACTAACCCAGGGGTAGGCAACCTTGGCTCTTTTATGACTCGTGAACCTCAACTCCCAGAATTCCTGAGTCAGCATGACTGGCTCAGGAATTCTGGGAGTTGAGGTCCACGAGTCATAAAAGAGCCAAGGTTGCCTACCCCTGCACTAACCTTTCCTAGCATCACTGACTTCTCCAGTGAATTTGCACGCACGACATGGCCAGAGTAAATCAGATATAGTCTTGTGATTTTGGCTTCTAGTGATGTTTTGGGTTATATATATTTACTATATAAATGTATTCCTTAACCTGCTGTATTCTGTATAAATAAATCCCATATTTCCTTATTCTTGCCTATATTAAGTCTGTGAGTAATCCACTTGTAAGTGGCAAGTTTAATCAGGTCCTCAATCCATTGGGTGAAAGAGACCATTCGTTTATCTTCGCAGTGCTGGCAGTGCTGCAGTATTAGACTTTTATGTTGCCTAGTTGTCAGATTTCAAGTACTTGGTATGTATTATTTTCCTCTGAAAATATTAGCCTTTGTCGCCCAATTATATTTATATAACCCATAACCTCTATAGCAAGAGCATAAATGGATCTCAAATCACCACTTAGACACAAAAAAAGTAATATTTAGAATTCATTAAACTCTGTTAACGTTTATATAGAAAAAGTTTGTCAAAACCAGAAATTGATTAGCAATGGATTAAGGATAATGTTTCTTTAAAATACTTTTTTTTTACAGTGTCTTACACTTACCAAGTTTTGGGAGAAAGCATTTGATTTTATAAATTATGACTTCAACTTCAGTGAAAATCCTAAGTAATGAATGTCAAAAAAAATAAACATTGGATTCCTGAACAATATCAGTGTGTTCATAATGGGAATTTTGTGCTCACTTCCTTCTGGAGAACAGCAGATATTCTTGCAGTTCTCCCATATTTTCCTTTTAGTATCTGTTAATCCTGCACAGTGGCAGCTTTTTCCCTACTTGGCTTTGAGAAAAACTGCTCAGCGCAGCAAACGTTGCCAAACAGAGAGAGATATCCTTGACTGCACATGGTACTCTTGGCCTGGAAATCTCGCTCCGTTTGTAAAATTTATAAAATTCCACCAGGCTCATTTCAAGGGAGGGTCTCCCTGGAGCCCCATTGGAAGAGACCATCTACATCTACATTATTATTAATGAAGAGAAGGACGAGGGGGGACATGATAGCAGTGTTCCAATATCTCAGAGGCTGCCACAAAGAAGAGGGAGTCAAGCTATTCTCCAAAGCGCCTGAAGGCAGGACAGGAAGCAATGGATGGAAACTAATCAAGGAGAGAAGCAACCTGGAACTAAGGAGAAACTTCCTGACAGTTAGAACAATTAACCAGTGGAACAACCTGCCTCCAGAAGCGGTGAATGCTCCAACACTGGAAGTTTTTAAGAAGAGACTGGACAGCCATTTGTCTGAAATGGTATAGGGTTTCCTGCCTGAGCAGGGGGTTGGAGTAGATGACCTCCAACGTTCCTTCCAACTGTATTATTATTATTGTTATTGTTATTGTTATTGTTATTGTTATTGTTATTGTTATTATTGTTATTATTGTTATTATTGTTATTATTGTTATTATTGTTATTATTGTTATTATTGTTATTATGATCATCATCATCATCATCATCATCATCATCATCATCATCATCATCACTGCAAGGGTCAGTTCTACATTATTGGGCTCCAAGGCATGAAAGCCAAAGTCTGCAGAATAACAGAATAACAGAGCTGGAAGGGACCTTGGAGGTCTTCTAGTCGAACCCTCTGCTCAGGCACAAAACCCTATACTATTTCAGACAAATGGTTGTCCAATCTCTTCTTAAAAACTGTGTTGGAGCATTCACCGCTTCCGGAGGCAGGTTGTTCCACTGGTTAATTGTTCTAACAGTCAGGAAATTTCTCCTTAGTTCTAGGTTGCTTCTCTCCTTGACTAGTTTCCATCCATCTTGTCCTGCCTTCAGGCGCTTTGGAGAATAGCTTGACTCCCTCTTCTTTGTGCCAGCCCCTGAGATATTGGAACAGTGCTATCATGTCACTCCTAGTCCTTTTTTTCATTAAACTAGACATACCCAATTCCAGCAACCATTCCTTGTATGTTTTAGCCTCCAGTCCCCTAATCATCTTCTCTGTACTCTTTCTAGAGCCTCAACATCTTTTTTACATCGTGGTGACCAAAACTGGATGTAGTATTCCAAGTGTGGCCTTACCAAGGCATTATAAAATTTCAAAAATATTTGAGCCCTTTATGGGTTAAGATAACAGCACATTACTTTTTAACGTGTGTTCTGCTTATTTTGAAAAAAAAAAACGGCTCAATTTTAAAAGGCTAACCCCCCCAAATCAGAAAGCAGAGAAAAATTATTGGCTTTGCCCCCCCCCCGGGATATTTGGGGAAGTCAAAGAGGCAGGGACAGCAATGCTTATGGTCGGTGAGAGGGTCACTTTCACCCCCTCAAAGGCACCCCTGTTTACTCCCCCCCTCCTGCAACCCTCCACCCTGCCCATTGGTGGCGCCCTGGCCATGGACAATAGCACAGTTTGAAAAATTAATCCCAACGATGCCACGAAGAAGGAAATGTCCTACAAAAGCTGTGTTTTAGGATCTCTTTGTCAGCCCCACAAATAGCCTCCCTCCCTCATTATCTGAGTGCCTATTTGATCCCTGCTGTAAATAGTTCCTCTCCCATATGAACGGGCTCCACAGTCCAATGTAAACATTCTTAAAACAGCTCACTCGGCCATGGAGGTCAATGGCCACTGGCTTAGACAAATACTCCAGCGTCCAGGGATATGCTACAGATATGAAACTACGCACAACTCTGCTTCCTTACAGGCCTTAAATTGTAAGGTCTCCTCAGAGCTGAGATGAACCCCTGGGGGTGCCACGGATAGGGTCTGTAGTTCTCTTGGCAACAAACTGGAAGAGGTGTGCCATTTCTTTCTTCCTGCCCTCAGCTATTCCCTGAGACCTTTAGCCAAGGATTCACCAGGTCCAGCTCTGCTTAGTTTTCCAAGATCAGCCAAGGTTGGCAAAGGGCCACCACAGGCTGAGCATCCAGGCATCACTCTGGTCCTGGCTAAGTTAATCTCCTTCATGTCTAATTTTAACTGTCCCCCCAATAACCAGAAAAGGTGCAATAACCATGCCTTTCAACCCTTTAAGATGTTTAACTGAGGCTAGGAGAAGACCAAATGTCTTTGAGAATACCAAAAAAAAAGAGCCGATTTAACCACTCAGGATTAATTTTAACCCAGGACAGATTTCTTCACAAAACACACTACATTAATTCTACACTATCGGTTGTGTTGCAGGAAGACCTACGATCACCACCACCCCTCACCCTTTCAATATACGTGCCCGTGACTGAAGGAGACGTCTACATTATTGATTGGAATATGTTCCAGGCACTGATTGGCTAGCTAGGCAGAAGTGGGCGGGGCTTATCCATCCTGTGGACAAGGGCTAGTAAATGCCCTGAAGCCTTTCCTGGGCATCATGACCGAATTGGCATTTCCTAGAGCACCGAGTTGTGCTTTTGACCCAGTTAATGTGACCATTTGCTACCAGAGCCTCTGGTAAAAAGGCCTGGCAGAGTTAAGGGCCGAGCAGGTCTTCTAATTCAAGAACCCCCCATAACTGCTAAGACATGAGAGTTTTCAGGCCTCCCTCATAGCTACTAGCAATTGCAAGACTGTTACCTGAATTCTGTTATTGCAGACTGAAACAACATAGAAGATTTAAAATAAGTTCATCTTCCCGCCTGGAGTTCACCAAAGGGGCAGACATGTAGAACCCGAGTTCTGGCTCTTAGACCAACAAAGAAAGAAAAGTTAAAGAAAGGAATGTTAGGCTAAGGCAGCAAACCACCATTCCTTGGGATTCAAAATAGCCAAGCCAGGTATGTCACAAGGCTGCCCTGCAAACCACGGGCAGAGCAACGATTAATTATGCAAAGCCCCATCACGGCTGCGGGCTGGGATCCAAACCAACGCGGCCGAGCAAATGAGCCAGATCCGCAGCTTCTCCTGCTTTCGGCTTTTGCCGAGCGGCCCCAGCCAGCCGGCCCGCCCACCCACCTCGGTCGAGGCCCCCAGCCTCCAGCGCTACATGTCTGGCTGCCGTTCAACAGAACATCCAGGAACAGAAAACAGACCGAGGGGGAGCGCCTGTCAGTCACGGACGCCGTCCTGGCAGCACCGCCGCCGGGCAGGAGGCAGCGGAACTGGGACCAGATGCGCCCTGGCTTGCAAAGGGCTCTGCCCGCCTCGCCGGACCGCTCTTGCGCCTGAAAGTTTTCTTGCTTCGGGAAAGGCTCCCCGGCGGGGAAAGCGCGCAACTCCCGAGCTGGGGAGCCCAGAGCATCTCTCGGAAAAGAAAGTGAGCATCCGACGCCCCGGACAGCTCCGTCCCTTGCAAAGCAGCGCCCAGAAGTGGCTGCGGTGGTCGGGCAGGGCGGCGAGGATTTCAGCACCCGCGGCAGAACCGCGGAGATCTTCTCTTCTCGCCGCGCTTCCCGGCACCGCAGCGCCCTGGGCATCGGGGGGGGGGAGGGAGCCAGGGGCGACCGCACCTCCCCCCCGGGCGCGCTCGCCGAAGGTCCCGGGGACGAACTGCCGACCGACCGCCCCGCGCCCCAACTTTCTGCCCCGCGGATCGGGGGAGGCTGCAGACGGCAGCACGTGGCTGGGCCACTCCCGAGCACTTACCGGCACCGAGCGAGCCTCGCAACCGAGCGGCGGGGCGCGGACACAGCCGTCAGCTCTGCCGCCGGCCAGGCTGCATGGCGCGGAGTCCGGCCGCTCCTTCTTGCAGCTGCAGCCGCCGCCGAGGCGCTCGCTCGCTCGCTCGCTGGCTCGCTCCCCAACCGGCCGGCCGGCCAGCTCCTCCTCCTCCTCCTCCTCCTCCTTCCCGCGGGCAGCTCCTCTGGAGGTGACGTCGCCGCCGCCGCCTCCCCGCGCTATTTATACCCCGGCCTGGCGGTTCATTGAGGCAAGAGAGGCAGTCCGGCTGTCCGGCCAGCCAGCGAGGCCCGGGCGTGGCGCTCGCTCCGCACATCTTCGGCGGACTGGAGGCCGCTCCTCCCCGGAGGCTCTGGCTGAAGGGCCGGGCGCACATCTGGAAGGCGGGCGCCACGTTGGGCAACGCCGAGCCGGGAGGGACTTCTCCGAGCTCCTGCGTGACATCATCGCTGAGACCGATTACGCGAAATTCACGGGGAGCGCGATGTTGCTGCTTGCCCCCCCTCCCCCATGAATGAATGAATGAATGAATGAATGAATGAATGGTCCTTAACCCAAGAGGACCAGTCGGTGTGTTTCCTTCAAGAGCAGGAAGCGTGCAGGTGCCAAGGCAGATGTGATCCCAGCTCTAGCAATTCATCAGAGGTGGCCATCTAAGTTTCATCTAGACATGTCCCACTGACTAGCACATGCACATGGGGCAGAAATCCAGCGAGCGAAACTGAATCCCATTCCTATGCATATTTTATCGTATACCACCCAGAGTCCTTCTGTGAGGGAGATGGGCAGTTTTTAAACTCGATGACAGACAGACAGACAGATTTTTCTGCAACTCTTTGCTGGAAAAAGTCTGCATCCCACTATTACAAGATGCTGAGGGGGGGAAAGGTCATTGATCCTTGACCTATTCCCTCTAAAGGCTGTTAGCATGAGAGGGGTTTTTTTTTTTAGAACTTTATTGTATTTTTCTGCTAACATGACTCTCAAAGCAGCTCGTGCAAATATTTGAAGAAGCAAAAATATCATATGTCTGTAAATTATCATACTATACGCCAAAAACCAGGGAGGGGGTGTTATAGGTGCCTTCCTTTCTCTTTCTCTTCTTCCACACCCCTTCAGGACAGCTGTCTTCAACACTGCCTGGAGAAGGATAATGTTTTCCGAGAAGTGGCTTCCAAACCAAAACACCAGATTGAGGGATCACAACTTTTAAACCTGGCAAGAAGCACTAACTAAAGAAATAACTTTGGTGCCTTCCTTATTAATTTTATGAACTCCTTTGATGCCGTTGTAGCTAGCAGTGTTTCCTTTCTTAAAATATTTCAGTTTTCTTTCTCATCTGAGAGGGACCGTCCACCTTTTCCAAAATGATTTGCACTATTATATGCAACTATAATTATTCTAGAAATGTGTTTCCTTTGCACATGTGTTTGTGCTTGAGGGAGAATATAGGAGCCGTTGCTGCACATTCACAGAGAATATTGGTATGTAAAAAAGCCTTGGGGCCACATTTAAAACAATGTCTGTCTAGACAGTGGCTGTTTTCGCTCACCAATCCTACTATTTTACTGTAATCACACACGCCTCCCAAAAGATAAGCATGCAATTTACATGCCGTTACTCAGCATCTTGAAAATAAGGCATATTTTATATTTCTGAGAACTATCTAGCTCTGGTTTTGTTCTGTCAGAACTTGCCCATCTTCCTCACAGAGGGATATTTAAGATTAATGTTTCTCTTTGAAATGGAAGCTGAAAACTTAAGTGATGGCCCATGTATACTCCTAGGAGATGTATCTCAAAATGAAGTAACTGTTGTGCACATGGTAATATCGATCACAAGCGCATTTAGTAAAAAAGTTTTTGGAGCTGGGATACAATATCCTTGTGACAATTTGCTTCAAACAATAGTGAACCACAAAACTGCATCTTATCAGATGAAACTGATGTGTTTTGCATGTTAGGTCGGCCCTGAAGTTTGTTCTAATCCTGCAACCAGCTAGGATCTTTCCAAACACCAGCAACTACTTTCACCTTTTGTGAATTTATTTGGAGTGGAGGGTTTGTGTGGCTTGGAAAATGGCATCTGTTCCACAGGCATCCCACCTGGAGAAAACTGCCACAAAAGTCAGGATATAGCTGTGGGAAGTCAGCCCCCCAGAGAAGGATCTTAAAGAGGCAGAAAAGCATGCCCAGTTTTCTTAATAGCCCCAAGTCTCCCTCTCCCAAGCAGAAACCAGCTCTGTAGAAATGCAGATGTAAATAATCCAGGAAGGTTGGAAGACCCCAGCTAGAAGATTAAGAAGACAAAGACACCTAAAATCTACATACCCAACCCAAAGTCTAAGACAGGACATAATAGGATTAATCCACAGATGCCAAAGGGCACACCCAGTCTCAGCTCAGAATACATGACACAGGAAATACAAAGCCTCAAACAGGAACAGGAAACAACTCCAAACAAAAGGCTCCAGAGGGTATAAAAACCCACTCCCTACATGTGCTCTCTCTCTTTTCTTCCAGAGGCATCTTCCTGTCTGGCTCTCCTCTTCAATAAACTGCAACCTTCTTTCTAAAGCAGTCGCCATGTTGTTTATTCCCGGCTTGGACTGAACCATGATGAAGACTTTTCTTTCAACATAGCTAAAGGGAATCTTCTTCAAAATTCTTGTGATAATTGTAGTACAACAAGCTGGTGTCCTCCAGATAATTAGATCACATCTCATATTATCATAGCTAGGAGTGTGTGTGTGGAGGGTGTGTGACTGGGGGATCAAGATATTTCAAAGAGCAGCACAGGCATATGTGGTGGTCTTAGATTAGGAAGGAGAACCAGCAGCATTCTGGAGATCTTCCTTATTCATTGCTTTGTTAAGTCACAGACTAAGCCTTAATGTGCAGCAGCGTCAAGTGTTTTACTGCAGAAAACTGGGTGGGTCTAAGCACGATAATTCGTGCTACCTATATGAAAGTGCCAATTTCCATTGGTTTCAATGAACCACGGATGTTAGAAAAACAAGAGCCCTTGTAAATCCTAGCAGTCAATGGGACTTTCGGTATTTGGGGGGAGGGGGCTCTTCCTGGTTCCGCACATTTTTGGTAGATGATTACAAAGGAAGACAGATTACAGAAACTGTAACAACTAAAGGTCTGAAAATCTAATAGCAATCATGTACATCATATACTGTACATTATTGAATTAAGCTTTCTCTAGCACAGAATATCTGGAGAGTGGATCGCTCTCCTTATGGACTCAGACAGCATCTGAAATTATTCAATGACTTTAGGGCAGGGCATTGGCTTCCAAACCCCCAGAGCTCAGTCCAAGATCCCAGTTGACAACAGATGGTTAATGAGGTCTACAGTAGAGAAGAGGAAAGAGATGACTGTTATTTTGTCATCTTCAAAGGACTAAAAAGGGCTGGCTTAAATGGTAAAATCCAGGACATCTTAACCTAAGCCCTGTTAATCTTTGCAGGACAGCCTTGTTAAAAACAGTTTACTCTGCAAACAGACATAACAAAGATACACAGCAGTAAAAGACAATCAGCTGTTTCTTCCGGAGGCCCACCCAAAGATCCTTTAAGTTGTACGCAACTACATCCCTTTGCTGATTTCCCAGAGCATTTGGATACAGTATTTTAATGTCTGGAGCGCTTAGTTACCACCCAAAACTGTCCTCACAGTCAAAAAGAAACAAACAGAGGTAAAGCCTGATGTACTAATGAAATTGCAGTAGCTTTACTTAGGTCTGCAGTGTTCGGAAGTGCATTTTGGCTGGCAAAATAGATCAGTATGAAACTTGTTTTCAGTCAACCGACCTTGGAAACATTCCGATGAACTGGAGTTTTCCCCCCCTACACATTCTTGAACTTAGGGGGGGAAAAGACTTTTGTGTTGACATGTACCCTTGGTGCCCTGGTTTTATCTCTCCAGATATTTGCTTTGCTCTTCTGGCCCCCCTGAAGATGTCCATCTCATCTTCTGATGACCAAGAAAGAGGCAGAGCATTTTACTTCCACCTCATTCCCTCCACATCAGCAGTTAGGTAGGGAGATAGGGAGGTGCTTTCCATTGATTACAGCACCTGGGTTCCACCATGATCCATTTATCTGTCCATTCATACACCCATTCATAGCTCCAATTTGTAATTCCCCCCCCAGTTGCATTTTTATCTCAAAGTTTATTGGAATGTCCAACACAGACAGGATGTAAAACTGATGAACAAGGCAAATAAATAAAGATAAACAAAGCTGAAATCAAGATAACATTTATGTTGTTGTTAGTTGCGAAGTCGTGTCCGACCCATCGCGACCCCATGGACAACGTTCCTCCAGGCCTTCCTGTCCTCTACCATCTTCTGGAGTCCATTTAAGCTCACGCCTACTGCTTCAGTGACTCCATCCAGCACCTCCTTCTCTGTCATCCCCTTCTTCTATTGCCCTCAACTTTCCCAGCATAGGCTCTTCTCAGTGAGTCCCTTCTCATTAGGTGGCCAAAGTACTGAGTTTCAACTTCGGAACTGGCCTTCTAAAGAGCATCGGGTTGATCTCCTCTAGATTGACCGGTTTGATCGCCGTGCAGTCCAGGGGACTCGCAGGAGTCTTCTCCACACCATAGTTAATAATAATAATATAATATATATATAATTAATAATATAATAATAATAATAATAATAATAATAATAATAATAATAATAATAATATATAATAATAATATATATAATAATAATAATATCATAATCATATAATAGTTGGAAGGACCTTGGAGGTCATCGAGTCCAACCCCCTGCTCAGGCAGGAAACCTATACCATTTTCGGACAGTGGCTGTGCAGTCTCTTCTTAAAAACTTCCAGTGTTTGGAGCATTCACCGCTTCTGGATGGGCAGGTTGTTCCACTGGTTAATGTTCTACCTGTCAGGAAGTTTCTCCTCAGTTTCCAGGTTGCTTCTCTCCTTGACTAGTTTCCATCCATTACTTCTTGTCCTGCCCTCAGGCGCCTTGGAGAATAGCTTGACTCCCTCTTCTTTGTGGCAACCCCTGAGATATTGGAATACTGCTATCATATCACCCCTAGTCCTTCTTTTCATTAAACTAGACATACCCAATTCCAGCAAACGTTCCTGATATGCTTTAGCCTCCAGTCCCCTAATCATCAAAGGCCTCAATTCTTTGGCGCTCAGCCTTTCTTATGGTCCAACTTTCACAGCCATACATTGCAACTGGGAAAACTATGGCCTTGACTATACGCACTTTTGTTGGCAGGGTGATGTCTCTGCTTTTTAGTATGCTGTCTAGATTTAACATTTATACAGCCATGCAATTTGTTTAAAAAGTGGTTGACCCGTTTTCATAATATTGCAATGTGGATCGGCGTTCTTCTTCTGAAACTCCTCAGATATCAAAGCCACGTGAGAGAAAACGCTCTTTCAAAGACACCCAAGAAGTCAGGGCAGAATTTTCTCCTTGCAGATCAGATCCATGTGGACTCCATAAGGGAATCTCAGTCTACAAGCCACCTGCTGAGGAAAGAAAAGCTTCCTCTTCCTTTTTCAAAAGTCCAAAGAGTCCACAGACGGCGCTGTCACATGGATTTGTATGTACACACATTCAGTTAAAAGGATTTATTCAGATAAGCAGTTGTGGGAAGGCAGCCCCCCAGAGAAGGAAATATTAAAAGGGCAGAAAAATATATTTCCTTAAAAGGATTTTAAAAGCAGAAACCAACCCTGCCCCCAAGTCTCTCTGTCCCAAGCAGAAGCCAGCTCTGTACAAATGCAGATGTAAACCATCAGAAAGGCCCCAGCTAGGAGATCAAGAATACAAAGACATCTAAAATCTGCATACCCCACCCAAACTCTAGGAGTCATTAGCGCCAGCACCAGGGAAGCAGGATATGACATTTGGTCATAATAGGACTAACCCATCACCATCAGAATACCAGAAAGGCACACCCAGACTCAGGTCAGAATACGTGACGCAGGAAATACAAAGCCTAAAGCAGGAACAGGAAACTATTTCAAACAAAAGGCTTCCAGAGGGTATAAAAACCTACTCCCCCCATGTGCTCAGCCCTTTTTTCTCTCCTCTTTCCTGCCAGAACCATCTTTCTGTCTGGCTCTTCAATAAACTGCAACCTTCTTTCTAAAGCAGTCGCCATGTTGTTTATTTATCCCCGGCTTGGATGAACCAGGATGAAGACTTTTCCTTCAACACAATCTACGGAGTTGACGGATGTGCCCCCTAAACTCTACCTGTTCTTTATTTTAATCTTTATTTTATTTTCTGTTTGTCTCCAAGGGATGGGGGGGGTCACATGCTCGAAAACAGCCTGGTTTGCAGGAAGCAGAAGCCCAGCCCGATCCCTGCTCCTGCCTGACTTGTTCTTTCCAGTCGTCAGTCATTAACTAAATGATTTGCTCTCCTGCCTTCGTTTACAGCCCCTCCAGTCACTGGGAAGCCTCCCGGCCAGTCAGGAACTCCCCAACGTGTGTGTGTGGCTCCCTGGGCAGAGGAGGATGCTGGGGGAGGGGCATGGAATGGCAGCTGGAGCACCAGAAAAAGGGCAAGACTTCTCATTTGGGCACATAAGGAGGGAAGTTTTAAAAGCAGATTTTCTTCTGTGGGAAGTCAGCCCACAGAAAAAACACTAAAAAACACTTCCTTTGTGTTTTTTTTTTTTCCAAGGAAGAGCCAAACCCCAGAGAGGAACAGAGTGAACTGATTAGGGGGGGAGGGGAGAAGGGGGAGGAGAGGAAGTACAAGGCCCAGGAAATGAGAAAAGAGCAGCTGCTTGGAGGGAACATAAACTAAACTCATTGATGATAAGCTAATGAGGAAACTGGTGTTAGTCCCAGCCATTTGATGTTGTCCCTTTTATGAGTCGGGCTGGGACTTTCCACCTCAAGGCAGGCTTCCCACTCTTTCTTGAGGGCAGGAGGGGCAAATGTTGTCCTCAGGCTGCCCCCAGACTGAGGGGAAGGCGAATCTGCCCCAGGAGTTTCTCTCCCTGCACCAGACACTCACTCTGCAAAAGGGTCTCCGTTCTCAGTGGCTGCTGCTGCTGCTCCAAGGACAGGGACACCCCACCTGCTCTCTGCCTGGGACACCTGTGAAAAGGCGCAGTCCCACGAAAGGTTGGGGCTTGTCTTCCTTCCTTCCTTCCTTCCTTCCTTCCTTCCTTCCTTCCTTCCTTCCTTCCTTCCTTCCTTCTTTCCTTCCTTCCTTCCTTCCTTCCTTCTGTTGAAGGAAAAGTCTTCATCATGGTTCAGTCCAAGCCTTCAATAAACTGCAACCTTCTTTCTAAAGCAGTTGAAAGAAAAGTCTTCATCACTTCCTTCCTTCCTTCCTTCCTTCCTTCCTTCCTTCCTTCCTTCCTTCCCTTCCTTTCCTTCCTTCCTTCTTCCTTCCTTCCTTCCTTCTTTCTTTTCCTTTCTTTCTTTCTTTCTTCTTTCTTCCTTCCTTCCCTTCCTTCTTCTTCCTTCCTTCCTTCCTTCCGTTGAAGGAAAAGTCTTCATCATGGTTCAGTCCAAGCCTTCAATAAACTGCAAACTTCTTTCTAAAGCAGTTGAAAGAAAAGTCTTCATCACTTCCTTCCTTCCTTCCTTCCTTCCTTCCTTCCTTCCTTCCTTCCTTCCTTCCTTCCTTCCTTCCTTCCTTCCTTCCTTCCTTCTCTTTCTTTCTTTCTTTCTTTCTTTCTTTCTTCTTTCTTTCTTTCTTTCTTTCTTTCTTTCTTTCTTCTTTCTTCCTTCCTTCCCTTCTTCCCTTCCTTCCTTCCTTCCTTTCTTCTGTTGAAGGAAAAGTTTTCATCATGGTTCAGTCCAAGCCTTCAATAAACTGCAACCTTCTTTCTAAAGCAGTTGAAGGAAAAGTCTTCATCACTTCCTTCCTTCCTTCCTTCCTTCCTTCCTTCCTTCCTTCCTTCTTCCTCCTTCTTTCTTTCGTTCTTCTTTTCTTTCTTTCTTTCTTTCTTTCTTTCTTTCTTTCTTTCTTTCTTTCTTTCTTTCTTTCTTTCTTTCTTTCTTTCCTTCTTTCTTTCCTTTCTTTCCTTCCTTCCTTCCCTCCCTCCCTCCCTCCCTCCCTTCCTTCCTTCCCTTCCCTTCCCTTCCCTTTCCTTTCCTTTCCTTTCCTTCCCTTCCCTTCCCTTCCCTTCCCTTCTTTCCTTCCCTTTTCCCCAGGTTCAGCAGCAGAGCCACAACATACTGGCTGTCTGCTTTTTCCCTCTCCCTTTTAACAGGGTAAAATTGACCAAGAGTTCTGAGGAGGTTCCCCTTCATTCCCAAGTTATAGGGAAGATTGTAAACTTCTTGCTGTCTTCTCACCTGTCTCCCAAAGTCTTACCTGCAAAAGGGGAACGTAGCTGGCATGGCTGGGGAAAGGGGAGAAGAAGCAAAATCACCAATCGGGGGTTATTTCAACCACATCTAGCCACCATGGAAGCAGGCATTGTTTGAACTGGTTTCATTTCGAGCAAGTTATGCAAGAGAAAAAGTTTCTCTGCCTTGGAAATATTGAACATATAGAACTAGCAAGTTCCTGATCGGTGTGGTGGGTTCTGGACAGGACTTAAATTCTGCAGATTGCTCTAGGCTAGGGGTAGGCAACCTTGGCTCTTTTACGACTCATGGACTTCAACTCCCAGAATTCCTGAGCCAGCATGGCTCAGCTTGGAACCTCTCCCTTTCCCCTCAGCGTGGCTGGCTCAGGAATTCTGGGAGTTGAAGTCCACGAGTCATAAAAGAGCCAAGGTTGCCTACCCCTGCTCTAGGCAGAGACTGGAAGCACCTCCCTGATGGGACAGTTGAACCGACCGATCTGATTCCTGACCAGCAAATGGGATTGCATAGATCTGGGCTGTGGTTGTGTCCAGAAAACGTACTCCATTTCAGATAGATAGTGGGGCAAAGGCTTCTGAGATTCTTCTTATCCACTGAGAAATGGATCCAAGATGGCATCCTTCTCTATCAGCTATGAAAACGTTGGCAGATGGTGGAGCCAGGCAAATCCTGTGGCAATGCCATTGAATTGAAGACACATATTTTCTCTAAAACTGAAATATTTGTGAATAAATACCAGTTGGAAGAGATTGAAGCCAGATGTGTTCTCGTATCATCAATGCTGATGTACAGGACCCATTTTAATGCCTCTTTGCACCCCGCAAGTAGCCTTTCCTTAAGCATGTGCCTGCTTCTTTTTGTTCATGGTCCAAATTAAACTCCCTCTTTGCAGCCATCTTCATTTTGTGAGATCTCAAGAATTCCAGAAAGTTCCCTCGTGAAGAGGCTTATCTTTACCCATCACTGGCTTCTTTTCCTGGCATTCCCAGAACCTCTCCTTCATATTCTTGCTTTCTGGTCCTTTTCCAGCACATGCCCTGTTTAAGTATAATATGCATAATTTCTTATGCATATTATTTGTATATATTATACAAAATAATATTTTGTACCCTTGTGTTGGTGATTTGGTCTAAGTTCGATATTCTTCTATCGCTATATCTTTACAATGGCGCGATGTGTTTTTTTTCTTGAAAAACTTTGAGACAAATATTCTTAGGATCAGATATTTAGCTTATAAAACTCACCCAATATGGCTAAAGTTAGAACAGAATTGTCTGTAAATGTTTACCTGCTGTTTAACCTAGGAAGAACGGTCCCTGATTCAATTTACTTTTTCCATTATCCACTTACTTGCACTGTTGCTTCTTTCAGTGTGCTTATTAATATTTAATTCCCTGTCCCAAATTTTAAAGCAATTAGACTGCCGTCTCCTTGTCCAGCTGGATATACTGTAAGCTCCTCCGAACTCAATAGGACTCACTTCTGAATAGACAAGTATAAGATTGCACTGCATTGTCTTTAGACTCCTCAGCTTATCCGCAGCAGAATCCTGTAATGGCACACTCAGAAATGACGGCCGCTAACTTCAAGAGGAAATGCAATTTGATCAGCCTCGAGAGAGAATTCACTTTCAAAAACCCTGCTCCCAGTGGTGGGATTCAGCCGGTTCGCACCGGTTCGGTAGAACCGATAGCTAAATTTTGTTGAGTTCGGAGAACTGGCTGAACCCATGCGGCTTCTGGAAGTCCGTTCTAGGCCTGGGAGGCCTCCCAGGCCTAGAACGGCTCACCGGAAGGGCGTTGATGTCACTTCCGGAAGTCCATTCTAGGCCTCGGAGGCCTGGAGGAGGCCTCCCAGGCCTATAACAGCCCACAGGAAGTGCATGGATGTCACTTCTGGAAGTCCATTCTAGGCCTCGGAGGCCCAGGCCTGCATCCACGCAGAGAACCGGATGTTCAGATATTTGAATCCCACCACTGCCTGCTCCTATCCATGCATGGTAACATAGCTGAGTCCTATTCCAGGCACTACATATCTTAAGAACAAAATGTCAGAGAAATGGTATAGGAACCATAGTAGACCTTGTGGTTTGTTTTCTCCTAGCAATTTTTTTCATTCATTTCAAAGATTCTGGATACAATCAAACTAATTCGGTGGAAGAGAGGGTCACATCAAAAACCCAAGAGAGACTAGGTTTATTTCAAGCTTTTCGGTTAGTGCTTGTGTGCCCGCTCACTTCTGAGTCCTCTCTTTCTCTCGAAGGAGGAAGACAGAAGAAGCGAGGAACTTACAGGAAAGTGGGACTTCAGAAGGAAAATGAGGTGGGACGACACAGAGGAGGTCTTGAATCCTTTACCCCTTTGCGAGAAAATAAACCTCGTAGAACTTAATGGGGCTTAGTTCAGAGTGTGTTATATTCAGGTCTGCAATTTTTTCAGCAGTTTTTTTAAAATCTGAAACACTCGTAATTGATTCCCCTTCCCCATCTCTGGTGGCACCTGCTGGATGAAACCATTATTGTCGTGATTTATCTCCAATAAATTCATGAATTACTGAACGTATCGTATGCCAGACGGGCTGCAAACTTTCATGCATGTGATCCCCCAAAATCCCAAAACCTTTAGAGTTTTCTGCCTCTCTTTGCCACCTGGAGGGGTTGCTTGATCTGAGCAACCCAGATAAGATAATCCATCCTCCACAGGCCTCCTGGACCCTGGACTCACACAGTGCTCACGAGGACGGTCACCTTGCCTGCGTAAAAGCATCTGAGAGATAAGCTCAAGGTAAACCCCCAGAGGAGGCAGCAATGCAGGAGGGACCAAAGTTTCATCAGGAAGGGAATTGCTTCAGGATAGTAAACGTTTGGAGGAGCAAGACTGTCATGAAATCACAAGGTTCGGATAACCAATTCGGAGGATACACAAGGATAAAATGGGGCTTTAAAAATTGATTGCAATCCTGTCTTAACTGTTTCCTAACGGAACTGTCCTATCAGTTGCTGCCCATCATCTTTCTGGCTCTTAAAATTTTAGTCCCACAAACGGTGCCTAAGGAGCTGTAGATTAATAAATAAAAAAAAATCCAGAGCCATAAACTTTCATAAACGGAGCATCAACTGTCAATTGATTTGAGCAAGAGTTCCAACAATATAATTGTTGTTGTTCTTTGTCCATCATCAGTGATGCAGACCTCAACATCATAAGTCACGAGAAAACTTAGTGTGGAGGGTCTGAAGTTGATTGGTCAGGCCAACCAGGCACAGAATGTCCAGGTACGGGTTGGGCAGACATGTGTAGACACAGCCATCATTGCACTGATGCCTCTAGGTGTCAACGCTGCTAACATTGGATGTTCTTGCCTTGACAACAGATGGAAATGCAGCCATTTTCTCTATTGCTTTTAGAATTAGTTGCTGCTGGGAGGGGGAATAGGGATGAGAGTCCAGCTAGTCATAACAATAATAACTCAGCCGTGGGAACCCAAGGACATTGGGCCCAGAGCTGATAGTGTTTTGGCGGGCTGGAGAGCTGGGGAGAAAGCCCGCGCTTCAAGCTAATTGGGGAATGTGATTTATGACGGTTTATTGGAGGAGGGAATTGCACTTTGTTACTTTGTATCCAAGGGAGGGGAATTTAGTTTCTGGTTTCAACTATGTAGTGCCGATACTTTGTTTCCCGAATAAAAGATTCTTTAGGGTAAACAATGCCTCGAAGTTCTTTTGAAGGGTTTCATCTGTCGGAACCATGACACTAGGCTTGTGCAGCTTGTGCTTAGTTGTGCTACTGCAGTGCGCTCTACTTGGGCAGCCCTTTGGCAGCCCTTTGTGGATGAGGCGATGCCAGGTAGAGCAATTTTTTGCCAGCATTGTCCAGGTGGTTGTCCCTATGTTAAATAATTTCATAAAAGGTCTTCTGCCCTTCATGGAAGCCTTTTCCAGCACAGAGTTCCCCAAAAAGGAGATGCTTGTCAGGCATACAGATGACTTGACTTGCCCAGTGGGTCTGTGCTCTCATCAGCAGGGGCAGACGTGCTCTAGAAGAGAACTTCAGTGTCTGGAACTTCATCTGGGATGCCTAATATTCTGTGAAGACAAGTCACATGGAAAGGGTTGAGCTGTTTTACACGCTTTAGATACACAGTCCCCATTTCACAGGCATACAGAAGGGTAGCGAGCACCAGGGGTCTATGCAACTTCAGTTTTGTTGCTGGACCTTTGTCATAATAAGCCAAAACTAAACAAGCCATGTTGCATCAGACTGTAATGCAAAAGCCACGTTATTAGGAATGACAAATTTAGTCTCATTTGGCCACATTGCTAGACAGGGCGTTATGATGCAAATCTCACCAATTTTGCTTAAATAACAAAACTGATTTAATCAGGACTTCATGACCTGTGACGATAAAGTGGACCAACTCGGCATCTGCCTGCTGCCCTGTGCACCTTGGTCATGAGAAATTAGGCAAGTCTAAGGAGGCAGCTGATGCTGCTGCAGGTTATCTTTGGGTCATCCCAGAGGGCAAGGAGACAACCTTGCTTCAGTCTGGGCTGCTTTGAAGGAAAACCAACAACAAGCTAATGAGATTGCTCTATGGACTTTAAACAACAGGCCCGCATTAATGTTTAATTATTCTTATCTACTTATGCTTTGAGATGTGCAGGATCAGGGTGATTAAAAACAGTCTCCTGGTGGCCTTTTCGTAAGAGCAATGGCAAGTCCAAAGAGAGACAACACTTTTACGTCCACAGAAATCTTGCAAGGGAGTCTTCGGTTTTTGTGTTGCTTTTTGATGATCTGAAGCAGATGTCTAATCTCTCTTCTCTTTATCTGTGGCAATGCTGTCAAATACTTCCCAGTGTGTCCATTGGTGCATGGCTTGATGAGGATGGGGAAAAACCTAAGGAGAAGCCACTGGACGACCTGATGCCCCAGCTCATTGGCTCTTCAGATCCTCTTGGAGGCAGGACGCCTCTCTCTGGGTCCAAAGAGGACCCTCCTGACTGCAGACAAGCACCCACTTAGGTGGGTGCAAGAGGGCTTCTCTTCTGCTTCTCCTCAATAGCTTCCTTTCTGTTCTAAACACAAGACCAAATCTATGCCTCAAATTAAGTTTGGTTCCAAGATGTGCCTGAGTCCATGTTTCCTTTGCAAGGTGATGGAAAAGGTTGGTAATTGCCTTCTTAAGGTTGTTGTTGTTTTCTAATTCCCAGCCTAGACCATGGTCCTACGATTTTCTGCTGGCCTCTCATCAGAAATGATTGTGCTTCCCTTTTTTGAAGATCACCCAGAGGATCAGCTCTTCACGTTTAAAATTAGTAATAATAAAAAAGAAACAGTTATGTGAGAAGTCACTTCAAATTTGGAAAGGTACACCAAACTTATTTATCCTTCCAGGAAGCAGGACATTGAGAAGAGCCCTACTGGATGAGACAAACACTCTGCTCCTCACCATAACAAGCCAAGTCTCTGTGGGATTTGATCAGCTCATGTTTCTCAACAGATGGACTCCCAGCCCATAGCAGGACGATAATATTTAGCCATGTGACAAGTCTCACTACTACCCAACATCAATCATCTAATCCCCTTTGGAAGCCACCTAAAGTGGTGGCCGCCCACACCACATTCCCACTTGAGCCTTCTGCACAACTGGAATGGCATGTGTGCACACACAGACCAGTTCACAAAACACTGGCAGCAAATCAGGGGTGACCCATTGCAAAATTTCAAATGCTCCTCATCCTTGTAAAGTTGAAGGATTTAGTTGCCTGGATATTATTTGTTATTCTATATTTGTTTGATGTCATTTTGGTCACTTTTTAACTTGTCTTGTCATTCCCCTCCCGTTTCCCCCTTTATATTAGTTTTTATTTTAATGTTTGTTTATGAAATATAATAAAAAAAGGATATGGTTGGTTATTCGGTTGTTTGTTTGTTTGTTTGGTTAATCATTTGGTTGGTTGGTTAGTTTGCTCCCCCTGCCCTCAGTTAATGCACATTTAATTTGAATCATCTCTTGGGTGCACATATTTTCATCCACCAATGTGGAGAGATATTCAGGAATCCTGCATTCTCACACATTCATAGGGTGGCGATGCAGTTTTAATTTTGATCCCCTTGCTAATGACTCCCAGGTAGACTTTTCAATTTTCAGCTGCCACGCACTAACTTGAAGTTTTCTCACAATTTACAGTCTCTTTATTGGTCACTCATTACAAATTTCTCCCCATGGATATGTGAAATTAGGCTTCTTCCAGAGCAGTGTTCATCAGAATGCAACGATTGACAGGGAACTGAATGTCCTGCTCTCTTGCCTCTTTCCTCATTCACAGAGATTCTTGGCAATGCCTTTCCGGGTCTGAATAATTTACTAACATGTGGTCCTCTAAAATGTCTTTCAGGCAGGAAGGCTGATCACTGCAATCTCACCAACGTCAAGATCTACAATCATTAGGAAGCAGGATGTTGTTTTCTCTAGGACCAGCCATGGTTCCTCATTCCACACTGAAGGTGATTTATCTTATGGACAGGAAATCTGGGATGAAGTGAGGAGCATTTTCCAAAAGGCAAAAGCTGGTCAGCAGAGAAGCAGAGGACAGTCAGCCATTACCTGGTGTGGGAAGTCAGCCCCCCAGAGAAGGAAATATTAAAAGGGAAGAAAAATATATTTCCTCAAAGGATCTTAAAGAGGCAGAAAAGCCTGCTCAGTTTTTTTTTCTTAATATCCCCAAGTCTCCCAAGCAGAAACCAGCTCTGTACAAATGCAGATGTAAACCATTCAGGAAGGTTGAAGCTAGAAGATTAAGAAGACAAAGACACCTAACATCTACATACCCCACCCAAACTCTAAGACAGGACATAATAGGATTAACCCACAGATGCCAACGGGCACACCCAGACTCAGGTCAGAATACATGACACAGGAAACACAAAGCCTCAAACAGGAACAGGAAACAACCTCAAGAGCCCCAGAGGGTATAAAAACCCACTCCCTACATGTGCTCGCTCTCTTTTCTTCCAGAGCCATCTTTCTGTCTGGCTCTCCTCTTCAATAAACTGCAACCTTCTTTCTAAAGCAGTCACCATGTTGTTTATTCCCGGCTTGGACTGAACCATGATGAAGACTTTTCCTTCAACACTGGACTGTCCTGAGAGACGGATGGACCGAATGATTTTAATGGCTCCTATCTGCTCTAAGATACTACGGAGAACCGCACAGCCAATCCTTGCCAGCAGCTATTGCCGGATCACGAGTAATGGTTTGATTGTAACACATTTTCAGATCTCCCTGACTTAAGTTATGAAAATCCCCATGCCCACCACGCTGTGCTGGGGTAACAACCTCGAGACACCCGATTGGACTGTGGCTCTACGCAGTTCCCAGTCCTTTGAGGAACTGCTCAGCCCCAGAGGTGGCTTGGCCCCCTTTTCAGGGGCTGCTGGGCTGGTCAGCTCATGACATCTGGCTGGCTGGCTCCTCCTCCCGCCCCCCAAAAAAAACCCAAATCCATGAGCATCACATGATGATTTTCACTCTACATTTCCACATTCAAAGCCAGTCCTGAAGACTTATCTGACTGGGGAGGAAATCCCTGACCTTGGCAGCAGTAGAGATCATGGCAACATACAATTAATTGTCTCCAGCAGCACCCAAGCTGATTGCTTTGCTGCTTTGCCAGAAGGCTGGCCCTGTAAACTAGCAACAGGCTGCATTTCAAAAGATGCATTTGGGAGCCCTTATGTCCTAATAGGCAACCAACTTTGCTAGCTGCCATGAAAGATGATTTATTCCCTCCAGGGCAGAAAGACAGAAATTCTCCACCGTGATCTGATTCCTGGTTCTATATCAGTTCCTGCTATCTATACATCTCATTCCTCGGAGGGCTGAAGGGACATTTCGTCTCAGTGTCTGGTCACCCTTATTTTTAAAGGCCAGTCTGTAGCGCCTCGGAGTGAACTCAGTGCTCTGCCTAGTGGAGGTCAACAGGTGTTTGGGGGAATTCCCATTTTCTCAGGACCTTTTTTCTGCAAGGATTCTGCTGTGAGTTGCTGATAATCCTGGAGAGCATTTGGGGCTGCCCGTTCAGATCACGTCAGCTCCAACTTTGCTCCTGGTGGCCTCATTATACATCCAGAATGCACCCAGAACCACATACAGTAGTGGCCAAAATTGTGGAAACCTTTTGGGGAAAGTGTATTTTTGAGGATTGATGGCTAATAACACCACTTTTTTGGGGGGAGTAGTACCATAAAATTATATATCAATGGAAAGATCATTTAATCAAGAATGTAATGCAACATAGTTTGTTCAATTATCTGTACTGTATTCTATGAAAAGTTGTAGCCAAATAACCAGAAAAAGGAAGCACAACTTGCTTAGGTTGATCTCGGGTAGCTTTCCTTCCTTTGATTGTAGCCAATGAGCATGAGTGTTTAGAGAGCCAATCGGGTGTCATCTTGTTTTGGCCATGAGCCAGTCAGATCACAGTAGGATTCAGTTATTGATGTCCTGTATTGAAGCTGAGAGGAGGACATTTGTCAGTGTGTTATGTGATCGCTGTCGAGTTGGTTGGTTTTTTTTGTGTTCTTTCATTTAGCGAGCTTGTAAAACGTAATAAAATTAAAGTAATGGTGCAAAGAGTTGACCGGTAGCCCAGAAAGCGATGCAAAATAGTATTATTAAGCGAACAAGGCTACAGTTGTAAAGAAATTAGAAGAAAAATGGGTGGAAACTTAACCCAAGGTGGCATTTCTACTGTACACTTTTCCCAAAAGGTTTCCACAATTTTGGCCACGACTGTAAGGGGCTGCCGGTGGGTGCAACTCCTCTTCCTGGTCTCTGTGGGGCAAAGGAGCTTTTTCCAAGGACAGAGTACAAATTCTGGAGCTCCAGATGAGGCGTGTTTTGCTCAGGGCTCTCCCTGAAGCCTGCAAGGAATTTCCGAAGCTGTAGAAAATGCAGCCAAGGTCCGAAAAGGGCCGGGCCTTTCTGCTGAATGAGGTGGCTTCTTGAGGATGCGCTACTGATCATGCTGTGCCCTGCATGCTCTTATTTTGAACCTCATTTCAGCTGCACGCTATACTTCTCACCCTGAACCCATTCCTGACTTAAAACAAAGAGTAGAGGATATTGAAGGGACTGACATCTTTCATCTTTCAAGCTGAGCTCTCCGAGCCAAAGTCACTCGGCCAGGATAAGCCAATCTGTGGAATTACAGTTTGTCTCCTCCTCCTCCCTCCCACCCCCCCAGCTTTCTCAAACCCTTGGTCCGTCTCCCTTCAGTAATTCTTTCCCAGGGTCTACAAGTCTGCAAAGATGCCACCCCAGATTTGATAATCGCTAAGTCTGCTGAAAGGAAGCTGCCTATATATAGCTTCCGGCATGCTTTGTAATCTTCTTATGGGTGGCTTTTCATCTGTTCATTCTCTTTAACTTTGTCTGCAGCTAAATTAGCATTTCAAAAATCAGTATTTGTTCTTTCTGTATTAAAAGGAAGGAAGGAAGGAAGGAAGGAAGGAAGGAAGGAAGGAAGGAAGGAAGGAAGGAAGGAAGGAAGGAAGGAAGGAAGGAAGGAAGGAAGGAAGGAAGGAGAGAAAAAAATAAGAAAGGTTACACCTAAAGTATCCAATTTCATGCAATGTAAAATAGAACGCAGCCTAACTTTTAGAATAAATAATTGAATCTCAACCACATGGGAGTCATATTCCTCCCTCTTCACACAGCTCTGGCCAGAAAGCCAGGTCATCCATGGAACATGAGTATGTGAGAGCGAGGCAAGACTGCAGGTTTGATCTCAATGGTGTAGAATGTATATTGCTAAGCCATGGATGCAAATGCAAGCTGAATATTACCTGCAATGTCTGTGAATTTATACGATGGTCCCCATGCTTCAGCAGCGTCCACTTCAGCTGCTGAGGTCAGAAAGTTGCCAGCGCTCTCGCAAGCTCCAGCAGACAGCAGCGTCCCAGCCCAGCTCCCGAAGGAGGCCAGCAGATTGCTAGTGCTAATCCTGGCTTCAGGATTTACCTTCACTGCCTAAAAGCCTCTCTTCTCAGCAACTGAGGATTAGCCAGGATCATCCCCATCCTTAAAAGGCAGCAGGGCTAATCTAGGGGCATCTGGGACAGTCTCTGGAGCTTCCTGTGCAGGGCCACTGAGTGGAAGATCTCAGGACTGGCTGGAGCAGGGGCACACCCTGGCCAAGGAACTGGCAGGATTTAAAGATGCCCCAATCTGTGAAATTACTGCCGGGGAAGGGAATTGACTAGCAAGCTGCAGGCAGTGTTATAAGCAGCAGGACAGGATGTTCATCTAGTGCAGGGGTAGGCAACCTTGGCTCTTTTATGACTCGTGGACCAACTCCCAGAATTCCTGAGCCGGCATGGCTCAGCATGGAAACCTCTCCCTTTCTCCTCAGCATGGCTGGCTCAGGAATTCTGGGAGTTGAAGTCCATGAGTCATAAAAGAGCCAAGGTTGCCTACCCCTGATCTAGTGGAATAAGCTTAAGACTTCTGCCTCAGACGAATGTCTGCTCCGATCTCAAGGTTCTGAAAAGAAGGGGCAGGCCCCTGGGAGATCCGATGACCTCCACCCCAATTCAAGGTGGAGAGGCCAAAAAGGGCAGGTGGGCGGGCTATGGGCCTCTGTCATTTTCAGCCTCCTGATGACAACTTTGCCAGATCTGGACAGAGTTCCTCTGAGCTGCAATACGATGCAAAATCAAAATTCAACATGATAAGGATTGCCAGTCCAGTAGGAAAGAGAATGCTGAGAAGTGTGGTTCTTCCTTACACAATTCCCAACCTATAGACAATGTTGTGCTGCAGGACAGGGCAAGAAGTGACTCCTTATCTGAAGCACAACATTCCGAACAGATGGGTCTTCAAGTGAGGCTCATTGGAGGAAACCTCCATGCCAAAAGTTGGCACTTACTACGTGGCTGAGAGAGATGGAAATGTATTGTTGAAGGAAAAGTCTTCATCATGGTTCAGTCCAAGCCGGGAATAAACAACATGGCGACTGCTTTAGAAAGAAGGTTTTAGTTTATTGAAGAGGAGAGCCAGACAGAAAGATGGCTCTGGAAGAAAAGAGAGAGAGCACATGTAAGGAGTGGGTTTTTATACCCTCTGGGCTCTTTAGGTTGTTTCCTGTTCCTGTTTGAGGCTTTGTATTTCCTGTGTCATGTATTCTGACCTGAGTCTGGGTGTGCCCTTTGGGTTAATCCTATTATGTCCTGTCTTAGAGTTTGGGTGGGATATGTAGATTTTAGGTGTCTTTGTCTTCTTAATCTTCTAGCTGGGGGCCTCCAACCTTCCTGGATTATTTACATCTGCATTTCTACAGAGCTGGTTTCTGCTTGGGGGAGGGAGACTTGGGGCTATTAAGAAAACTGGGCATGCTTTTCTGCCTCTTTAAGATCCTTTGAGGAAATATATTTTTCTGCCCTTTTAACATTTCCTTCTCTGGGGGGCTGACTTCCCACAGTATATTTGCCTTCATTCATGAGAAGGATGATGTCCCAAACGCCACACAGGCCCCAGGCCACCTGCCATTGATTTTTTTTTGGGGGGAAGGGGGTTTCTTAAAAATGACTCACTCTCTCTGGTTTGACTACTGGGATTATCCTGGAGACAAGAGGCATCAGCCTGCCATAAATAGGTAGAATGTCCCCTCCTCAGCTATGATGGATTGTGAGGCCTAAAATGTCAATATTTTTCTTACCATTATGTAACATGAATGCCAGCTGAAGACCTTTAATCTTCCTTGTTTCAGGGGCTGTCTGTGTTTTTAAATTTGGTTGCTTTTCTGATGGATTTAGTTTATTCAGCCATGGCTCCTCTGTTGCTTTTGAAGCACTCTGTTGTTTTAATATTTTTCTGATGTCCTTCTCATTTTTGATTCTTGGAAAATCACCTTGTTCTAGCAGAGGAGAAGGGTTATAACCCATCCTCTGAGCCAATGGAGAAGCACATGCACCCAGAGACTCACTAAGGGCAGGGAGCTAGGCGTCCCTGGCAGGGCCACAGCTACGAGCGCCATCGTCCCCAGGCTCACTGCTTGCGGCTCGGGCGATTTGCGTCTTTCTTCCTTCGTAGACAGTTAGTATTGTAAAGCAGCATAATGGCCACGCACGATAAATTATGCAGGAAGATTGTACAAAATAACTCTGCTCTGACACAGTTTACATTAAATTGTTAATCATGACCACAATCCTCCTCAGGGGGGAACTGAAACTCCAAGGCAAACAAACGGTTGCCTTTAAAGGAAACCTCTTGCAAATCTCCTTGGTGCCCAGAAGAAAAATCATCCCATTCAAATCAAGGCTTTGGAGAAAAAAAGCCTCTGCAAATTGCCACCCAAATTAGCCTGCTCTCAAAACGGGTCTGCTCTTCAGATGAGGAGGAGGAGGAGGAGGAGGAGGATACTTCCCAGTGTGTTCTCCAATATCTGCCACGTGGTAGTAGAAGATCTGGAACGAGCAACCAATATCAATGTGGTGGCTGTGGTGGGAGTTCTTCTCTCACTCTGTAGGAGGCTGATGTGCAAGAGAAGGTAGCACCCAACAGCGGAGGAGTTCTGACACCAGAGGCCTGGTGAACATTCAGCAGACCTCAGTGTCTCCTTTCAGAATAGCCCTTCTTATTCAGGGAGTGAATTTCCTCTTTTCTGGCATGGGGATGGGACCCTCCTCCACTGCCTGGGGCTCAAGCCTTGCCTGGGTGGGCCAGGGCAGAGAGGTCCGCAGTTTACGGCCCCTTCTGGAGGTGGCCCAGTTGAGAAATGCTGCACAACACCAACCAAAGCCTCTCTTTGTTACACAACAGTCAGCTGAATTGCTGGGGAAATTGCTCCCAAGGTCAGGAACTGTTCTTTTTGTGGCCATTCCTGCTTCCTGGCTAATGTTTAGGGATTGCTGGCTTAATTAAACTGGTAATTGAAGAGCACGCAAAGAAGGTGGAGGAGTGTTCCTTAAATTATAACCAACTGGCTTGTAATTGACCGGCTTCAAGGCTGAACAAATCCTGTGGTAGTCTGCCAAGGGAGACCATTAATCTCGGAGCCCTGGAGGCAAAATCCTTTGCGTGCAAGATGGCCCCTGCTTCCCCCTTGGAATGACTGCTGAGCCAGGCAGTCCAGCACTCTGGGCTGCGGCCATGCAGGCTTTGGGGTTCCTCCCTTGGAGGTGCTGAGCATCCCATTCTGCCCACTTTAACTCACTTTCCCTGTGACCATCACACTCATTTTGTCCTTCCTTTTGTAGCCTGGCCAGCAATTCTCTTCTTTTCCTTTGGCCTTTCTTGGGTGTTAGCAAAGGATCATATCCAGCCCGCTGTTCCTTCATTTGATATGGAGGCTTGCAAAGGAAAAGAGTGTTTCCTAAATCTCAGGCTTCCTTGCAGAGGCCGTTCTGTCTGAATATCCCCTCTGTTAATCATTTAAAGGCCACCGTTGGGTTTTATGGAGTTAAATGGAGCATAAACAGCATAAACCCCAGTGACATTTCAGATGTAAAGGAAGTCTTACCTTTAATAAAATATTTCAAACGTGCCATAAATATGGAGAATGCTCGTTTCATTCTTTGTTTTGGATGTGGACATCAGGGACTGGTTCCTGCCTTTTGGGGAGGGGATGAGAAGCCACTCCTGGTAAGATTCCGTTCTGTGCAAAAGGAAAAATTGGGGGGGGCGGGCGTCATGGCTATTACTGCACCCCAACTTCCAGAGACCCCCTCCCCCACCCCACCCCGTGGGCCATGCTCCCTAGGGATCCAGGGAGGGGCTGTTTGCCAAGAGCATCTCTACAGCACAGACCATCCTGAGTAGATCCTGCAGCTGTCATGATTTGGAGCCTGAACAAATAAATCCTCATCTTGGGCTGCAGGTTTTCTGAATCTGACTTGAAAGGTGAAGAGGGGAGGGCCTGAAATCAACAAGGCTGGAGCCTGAGATTTGGGGGTGGGAAAGCTGGAATCCTCCAAAGTAGTGTTAAAGGAAAAGTCTTCATCATGGTTCAGTCCAAGTCAGGAATAAACAACATGGCAACTGCTTTAGAAAGAAAGTTGCAGTTTATTGAAGAGGAGAGCCAGACAGAAAGATGGCTCTGGAAGAAAAAAGCAAGCACATGTAGGGAGTGGGTTTTTATACCCTCTGGCGCCTTTTGTTTGGAGTTGTTCCTGTGGCATGAACTTTGACCTGAGTCTGAGTGTGCCCTTTGGCATCTGTGGGTTAATCCTATTATGTCCTGTCTTAGAGTTTGGGTGGGGTATGTAGATTTTAGGTGTCTTTGTCTTCTTAATCTTCTAGCTTCAACCTTCCTGAATGGTTTACATCTGCATTTCTACAGAGCTGGTTTCTGCTCGGGGGAGGGAGACTTGGGGCTATTAAGGAAACTGGGCGTGTTTTTCTGCCTCTTTAAGATCCTTTGAGAAAATATATTTTTCTGCCCTTTTAATATTTCCTTCTCTGGGGGGCTGACTTCCCACAGTAGGAAGTAAGCTCGGTTCTGACCTTTCTTGGGCTTCCTTCTCACAGATCACAGAATGGAAGGTTTTACCCACAGACAGGATGGAGCGGAATAGTCGGCTGCCCAAAGAGGACCATGAAAGGCACCCAGCAGCCCAAGGACAAGCTCTGAACCCTCCTCAGAAGGAGGCACGGAGGCAGAGAAGCGTTAAGGGGTGGCTTGGCAGTCGTAAAGACCATTGGATAGATAAAAGTTGGAGCATCTTGACCCAGAACCGGCCTGGAGTTGCTGGGAGGAATGGAAAGAAAGTTGCAGTGATGGTTTTGAGATCCTGGAGCCTCTCTTCTGGGGGGACCTTTCTGGGAATTCAGCTCTGTGTTGTGACCCCACCCTCCACCAGCAGGTAGCAACTTTTCTGGGAATTCAGCTCTGTGTTGTGACCCCACCCTCCACCAGCAGGTGGCAACCTTTCTGGGAATTCAGCTCTGTGTTGTGACCCCACCCTCCACCAGCAGGTGGCAGAGTATTTGTATGATCAGCGAAGGGATGTTAGCTACAGGCCAGAACTTGAGAATAAAGCTGGAAGGCCCTGAATTAACAAATCCATGTTTTAAATGAAATACGTTTTTTATGGTTTTAAGATAAGAATAATTCAACACAAGTTTTCATCCACATTTATTGGAAATCTCAAAGAGGATTTTAAAAGGTTGGTTGTCAATTCCACTATGCTGGAAGAATGAAATGATGGAAGGCATACTTCCTGATAGGATATGGGCTTGTACGGCTATGTTCCATTTTGGTTTAACAAGCTTGAGGTTGTTAGTATGGTTTTGTCTGATTGACATATTGATTACTGGTTTGTTTAAATGAGTTTTATGGCCACCCAGCTTGCAGCTGGGCGCCATATCTTTAACATATTTCTATGCCACCAGATTTACCAACATTCACAGTGGTTTATGGCTAAGCAATAAAACATTTATAATAAAATAATTTAAATGTCAACAGTGAAAAAGTTAATTCAAATAATAAAATCTACCTATAATGAGGTCATAAAATAACATAGCATGAAATAATAAGGTGATAAAATATTTAACTAAAAACCATTACAATACAATTACTGTGGCGGAATAGAATGAAAATCTGGAATGTATCAATGTATCAGGAACTGTAGATTAATCCAGTGTTCTTCTATTGTGATGGAAAGACTATTCGCTCCCTCCCTCCCTCACCCTGGATTGACATGTGATCTGTGTTTGCTCTCTGTTCTTGAGGCTATCTCTCAATATAACAGAGAAATTGATCAATAATACTTTATAGAGTAAAGCTTTAATGCTGTGTCCAGCTGTTTTTTTTATAAGCATCATAACGTATTTTGCCCTTCTCTCTCTTTTATTTTATTTCTGCTTATCGAAGTGTTTTCCTTTTCTGTAGATTTCATTTGTTTGTATGTTCTCTCTAAATGAAGGAATAATTTCAATAGGAAAAAAGACAAGGCCTATCCCAGGGGTAGGCAACCTTGGCTCTTTTATGACTCGTGGACTTCAACTCCCAGAATTCCTGAGCCAGCCATGCTGAGGGGAAAGGGAGAGGTTTCCAAGCTGAGCCATGCTGGCTCAGGAATTCTGGGAGTTGAAGTCCACGAGTCATAAAAGAGCCAAGGTTGCCTACTCCTGGCCTATCGCCTCAGAGTTTCAGCCCCAGCTTTGGTCCCTAGACCAGAACACACTGGACATCAATGGGGGGGGGGAAGCCTGGCAGGAAGGCCCTTAAGGGCCATTTGTCTGCAAAGCAAGGGCCACGATTCATGGTGATAGGAGGGACTTGGGAATAATCTGCTGCCAGGAAATTGCAGGAAGTGTGATCCGCAGAGGTCCCCTTCTCTGCTGGGATTATTCTGCAGCCCCCCCCTTCCCCGGAGCCAATGCCACCTCTCCAAAAACAAACTGCACTAACTGTAGAAACGTAGCTAGTGTGGCCCTGAATTGAAAAGTCTTTGGCCGAGTCTTTACAAGATCTGCTGCCAAACATTTCACAGCTGCCCAGCAGAAAGAAATTCAGTAGAAATCTTTCGTGGGAAATTTATCAGGCTGTAAAAGGCTTCATTGTCTAAATTCTTTCAAGCCAGACAGATGGTTAAAAACGGCAGATGAGAGCCAGAAATACTTGCCCAATTAAATATCATATTTAAAAATCATCTACTGAAAAAATGGAGCCCTTAGTGGTGTTTCCCTGTTCCGCACTTTATTGCTATGTTTGTTGCCATTTACGTATGGTTGTGCACGGACGGTATGCTTAGCTTGCAGTCCTTAAACGATTTAAGCTAGTCTCATTTCCCCGAAGAGGATTTTGTAGCAAAAAGCTTCCTAGGCTGTCCATTAAAATCTCCCTGCTTCGGCTTGCATCCTTGCATTTATGCTCGATTATTATGGCGTGCTTCCCTTTCGGTGCCAATACAGAATGGCATCTTGCCCTTTCCTTCTGCCACGGAGGCCACTTTGCCAGTCACTGTGTTGATTCAGCTCCCCTCCCGAACTATGAAGAGAGGAAGGTTGATCCTCCAGACCTGCCCGGGCACATTATCAGGAAGGACACTGTTGTCTGTGGGATCCAGGCCTTGTCCCACAAAGCCCTGACAAGGGAGTAAGTGGCTGCTGAAAACGTCGCTTCCTTTTTTTCCCATCCTGCGTCTTCTTTGAGAGCCGAAGGAAAACTCCTCGGAGTAGCCCCATTGGAAGGGATTCTGCCAGGATTCCTACAGCTGAAGCTTTCACATAACTGATGAAGCTTCTCCTGGAACTGGGCAGGTGCCATGAAAGCAAGATGCTGTCATGGTTCCGACAGATGAAACTCTTCAAAGAACTTCGAGACATTGTTTACCTTAAAGAATCTTTATTCGAGTAGCAACACATCGGCACGTACATAGTCCAAGCCAAAATCTGGATTCCCCTCCCCTGAGCACATAGTATCAAAGCACAATTCCCTCCCCCTAATTTACAGTCACAAATCACATTCTCCAATTAGTTTGAAATGCAGGCTTTCCCTCCCGTTCTCCAACCCGCCATTTCTTGTCATCTCTTATTTCAAAAGCCCTGAATTCACACACTAGTATTACAATATTGTTATGTCTAACTAACTCCCATCACATTCCTCCTCCTCCCCCAGTATCATCTAACTCTAAGAGTAAAGCATAAGAGAGAAAAAGGCTGCATCTCCATGTGTTGTCAAAGCAAGAACATCCAATGTTAGCAGCGTTGACAGATGCTGTGGACAAACTCTGCTCGTTGCTCACAGACCACGAGTGGCGTGGGCTGCCTTATTAACTTTGTGCACGTTCATTCACCCTGGTCCACATTCAGTGCCGTGTGTGTGTGTGTGTGTGGAGGAGATCAGGGCACAACTGACCAATCCCACAGCAGGCTCTGCACTGACTTGTCACCTTTCACAGCTGGCTGAGGTGGGGCTAGTTGGGAGTTGCAGTTCTTTCAGTCCAGATGGGTTGGGATGGGGAGAGCAGGAGTGTGAGAGATCACACTCTTTCCCTGCTTCCCTGTGCCTCATGACCATGGGTTGGGTGGGGGGAGAGAATCCCATTCCAGACTGGACCCAAGAGGCAAGACAAAGGTGGCATGGCAGGGCCAGGGGGAGGCATATTCAGATTATTTATTCTTCAGGAATCTCTAAACCAGGGCTTTTCAACCGGTGGTACGCGTACCACTTGTGGTACATTAATGAGTGGCAGGTGGTACGCAGCCCTGCCTAGCCAAGTGTAGTGGGGAAGGGAAAGAGCCAGCATAGGCAAAGACTTACAGTGAGAGAGTCCTCTGGAGCTGCAGATTTTACTTATGAATGGAGCCATTTGGGGAGGCTGCCTTAGCCGGCAGCCAGTACTTACTTTTTTTTTTCTTCCTTAAGTGCCAGCTGGGCTCCTTACTTTCCTTTCTAGTCAGTAGCTAATTCTTAAAGGGGAAGTGCCTTTTTAAGCTAGTTCACTCAGCAGCTTGTCTTTTCTGTCTCTGGAGGCCTTTCCTTGTTTGATCAATATATGGAAGAGGGAAAATTTGGGGGGGGGGTTCAAATTCTTCCTTCAGAAGGAGATGGGAATGAGAAAAAGGGAGACAGGGAAGGGAGGGAGGGAAGGAAGTCCCGCCTTAGCAGTTGGCCACCAGCAGCTCTGCCATTGACTTTGCTTGTCAAAAAGTTGCAGAAGGGGATCACATGACCCTGGGACACTGTGACCATCATAAATATGAATCAGTTGCCAAGCATCCAAATATAAATCACATGACCCTGTTGCTGCAATGGTCATAAGTGTGAAAAATGGTCATAAGTCATTTCAGTGCAATTGCAACTTTGAACAGGTTTTTTTTTTGTCACCAAGTTTTTGACACCTTGCTAGGTGGTACTCGAATATTGCCATATCCTAAAAGTGGTACAATCGGTAAAAAGGTTGAAAAGCCCTGCTCTAAACAATAACTTACAGTTAAGAAGAGTTCTTCTGATGAACGTATCACAATCTTTCCATTCTTGTGGTGTAAAAAATTAGAGGTAGATTCACCCCGTGATCGTATGGAGCAAAAGAGCCGCGTGGCTGAATTTACACAAAGCTTTTCAACATACACTTAGCCAGGAAGTCCTGTCATAAACTTTGAAGCCCCTCCCACTGACTAGATAAGATATAAGGACTGACTAACAACTAGACTACATTTCCCAGAGGCCATCTCTTAAGGAAACAGCGTTTAACCCTTTAAATGCTAAATGCTCTAACACAGTTCTTAATTCCTAAGCTAGCTACAATCTGGTCCAGCACAAGACCCACCCGTGGCTTCTTGCACCACTGGCTGACCAAACATGAGGAAGGGAGTCCCACCCTCATTTTTCCTTCCAGGCCTCTCAGGTGCTTGAAAGTGACCCCTGCGCTGACCACGGTCCAGCCTAAATCCCAGCGATGAGGACTCCTGTGGCCAAGCTGCCACCACAGACACATCTGTGGCCGGAGAGGCATCGTCCCGTGTTCCAGGGAAACTGCAGAATTGGAAAGCTGCACTTTTCACCACCAGCACTTGGTTTAATCCTGGCAGCTGTTCTTTACTTTACATTCCCCCCCCCTCTACACCGTCCCCCCAAACCAGCCCTTTAATGAAGTAGAGTTTTTTTTTTTCCCTTTGGAGGGTAATCAAACAGTTTCTGTAAACATCTGTTCCCGTTTTAAATGGTTTTAAAGCATCCCACGTATAGCCCAGGCTATCATGGAGTGTTATGGGAAAGGCTTGTTGTGTTTTCAAACATAAACAGTGAATATCTTCAAGATGATCTCATGACTGGAGAGATGAATCAAATCAAACAAGCCCCAATAAAGGTCCATAGATGGCCCAACACGGAAATCTTTTGCCGTGAATCCAGAAGCCTCCTAGGGCTACTGTATGCCCCTTGCATCCTTGGCAGGTTCACCATTCCCTTCCCTGAAATATTGAAGCGAAGACATACAGTAGTGGCCAAAATTGTGGAAACCTTTTGGGAAAAGTGTATTTTTGAGGTTTGATGGCTAATAACACCACTTTTCTTTTTGGAGTAGTACCATAAAATTATATATCAATGGAAAGATCATTTAATCCAGAATGTAAGGCAACAAAGTTTGTTCAATTATCTGTACTGTATTCTATGAAAAATTATAGCCAAATAACCAGAAAAAGGAAGCACAACTTGCTTAGGTTGATATCGGGTAGCTTTCCTTCATCTGATTGTAGCCAATGAGCATGAGTGTTTAGAGAGCCAATCAGGGGTCATCTTGTTTTGGCAATGAGCCAATCAGATCACAGTAGGTTATTGATGTCATGTATTGAAGCTGAGAGGAGGACATTTGTCAGTGTGTTATGTGATGGCTATCAAGTTGGTTGGGTTTTTTTGTGCTCTTTCATTTAGTGAGCTTGTAAAACGTAATAAAATTTAAAGTCATGGTGCAAAGAGTTGACTGGTTGCCCAGAAAGCGATGTAAAATAGTATTATTAAGTGAACAAGGCTACAGTTATAAAGAAATTAGAAGAAAAATTGGTGAAAACTTAACCAAAGGTGGCATTTCTACTGTACACCTTTTGGCCACTACTGTAGTTGCTGCTGGTGCACAGCTCTGCTTCTTCACTTTCTCCCTCACTTTGAAAGAGCCTTCAGGCTTGATGCTCGACTCACCCAGCCTGGATGAGCTCAAAGTTTTGTTAGTGGCCCAGTCCGCATTGCAGCAAGGCACCCTCCAGATCTGATTTCTCTTGGGCAGGAGAACGGGTGCCAGAAGAGATGAGATTCTACATTGACTTCCTTCTCATATTCAGATGAGTTCCTGTTGAGTTGTGGACGGGCAGCAACAAGTTTTGATCTGTAGGAATCCAGGGACCATTAGGTAGGATGAGGAACAAGTGTGATGCAGGTAGAGAAAAACATGAATTCTTGGAGAAGCCCCTTACAAGCCCCTTGTGCGGCAGTGATGCTGATGAAGGAACGTCTCTTCACCTCATGATCCCCAGGGAGGACCTGGCCTAGCTGGAGATCACTCAGATCTCTCGGTCACACACTGAGACAACATTGGAGCACGTTTGTTATGTTGATGACATCGCAGCTTTGACCATGCAGCCTGCAGAGGTCCCAAGGGCACTGTGTGATCAAAAAAGCTTTTGCTCTGGCTGTGGGGCCTGTTGCAATTTGGAATCACAATTCTGATTTTTGTGGCTTTAAGGCTGTAGTATAAGCCCCCTTCAGAAAAGCTGGTTCTAGAGATTTTGGAAACGAATATTTTTTTTTAAAAAGAAATAATTACAAATAAATGAAACATTTTTACACATATAATGTAATTAGGACTGTTCACATATTCCTTTTCACTTCCTAACGTGAGGCTTCAATTAATTTCATTTGAATACATTTGCATACTTTCAATACCTCTATATAGAGAGGGTTTTTTTTTTAAGGATGCTTCAGCGTCAACCTCTTTTTCATTTCTTACTGAAAGAAAATGCTGTTATGTGTATTCATACATATGCAGAGAGAAAAAGTGCTATTAATTCCCAGTTTTGTCAGTAAAAAAAATCTCCCTCAAGTATTAAAATCGTGCTTTTCTTACTAATCAATTGAAATTTAAGCTGATTGTTGATTGGTGGTGCAAGTTTTAATCAGGAATGTTGCGCCTTGATTTATTTTTTATTTTGTTTAAAGGGGGAACCACCCAGATTCCAAACTATGCCTAGGAACTCTTACTTCTGGGGCCCCACCTAGCCCCAGTTTAATTACGGAAAGCATCTGGGGGAACAGAAGCTGCAGGAGCATGAATGGAGCACTTATGCCAGCACTTATGGCTGCTTTAAAGAGTTGGAGAGCTGGGAATCAATCCAAACAACTGCACAGCCATGATATGCATGTGTCAGAACTGCCCCAGTCTGATCCCTTAGGGAAGAAAAACCCGCAACTCCATTTACTAAGAGATGCTGGTTGCAGTAAAGTCAGGCAGAATCTGAGTGTTCTGTCCCAGTCTATGTGAGTTTGTCCTCACAAGGACAAACCCCTCTTTTAACAAGTAGGCTGGAAATGCAGGAAAAACAAACCCCTTTTATTATTATTATGTACAGACCTGCAAAAATGTCCCAAAAGCAAAACACGATTCAAACGGAGAATGGTCCCAAAGGCAAACAGAGCACGATTCAAACAGAGAATTGTTCACAGGCAAGGCAAACAGAACATGATTCCATGAAACTTGAGTCCTTTGCAAATGGTTGCCTTCAGCAACCAGCACCGCCCACACCTTCCCTTTTTATTATGCAGCCCCAAGGTGTGGCTTCTCAATGCCTTCTCCTCCTCCCTTGGAGTCACCCCATTGCCTCCCTCTGTCCTGCTCTCGTTGCCTGTCTGCTTTTGCGAGCATCTATGATGTCTTCCAGCTGTGAGTTCTCAGAGTCTGACTCAGCTTCCCAGCACAGCTGGGTCTCAGCCTGAGCATGAGTGGAGGGGCCAGGCTCTTCATCAGATTGTAAGTCCTGGAGCTCATCAGAGCCTTCCTCCGACTCTGATGGCTCTCCAGGCCCCTCCTCCTCCTCCTCTGATTCCCCGGACTCAGCTGCCAAGTCCACTGGCTGGCACGGAATCACAACACTGAGTTCCCGTGCAAAAAACCCAAAACTATTCCCTTCAGTCCCGCCCCTCTCCCCATGACCAGTCCAAACCCAGCCAATGTGATGCCGCCTGTATGTTTTGGGAACTCTGAGGTGTTTCAGCTGATAACTTTCCACACTCAGGGCAAATGGCCTTGGCACGAACCCGGACCCACAGTGATCTGCTTTTCCTCAGCTGTCATCCCTCCTCCCAAATTCCCACACAAGAATGCATATGGATTTATTGGTGCCCATTCGGTTCTCCCCCATGCCTTCCCCCCCACCCCCAGTCTTTTGATGGCAGGATGCCAGCAAGGCGCCAAGCCAAAGATGGTGGGTCTGACAGCATGAGCGTAGCACACTCTGAATAACCTCCCACCCAACAGAAAGAAAATCAGCACGTGAGGGGGGAGGATTTTTTTGATCAGCTCTCCGAAAGCCCAGTTTTCTACCTGCAGGGAGGGCTTCTACCTCCCTTTGTGGTAGAGAATCCAGCCTATAATCTCAACTGAACTATTCACACCCTTCCATTTTGGTGATTCGGGAGATTTTTTTTCAGATTACACTCACAGTGTATCTTTGTGATTTGTTTTCAGTAGAAAGTGATGTATTTGGCCCAACGTTTTAGCCAGGGAATTGTCTTATTATAGCTGTGGAATACAAAGGATGATGCCTTATCATTTCCTACCACGCCAGGGCAGCGGGAAAGAGTCGTCCATCTGCAGCCATCCAGGCATCTTCCGGCCGAATGGATGCCAGCAAAGCTGTGATGTCATGCGCTCGCCCTGTGCCCGGCCAAAAATAACTGCCTAAACTCGAAGAACATCAAGACCTTCCTGCTGGGATAAAAATAACGGGATGAGGCCATCTGGGCTTGGCTGTTAGTAAACTTCTCTACCTGCTCCTCGCCAGCTGGTTCTTTCTGACAGCACAAAGCAAGGTTCGATTTGTGGAAGGTGGAATGGAATGTCTTAAGTCCTTTGATGGAAACCTTCTTCCTCTTCCTGAAAATGATTTTGAGCAGGCGGTCATTATACTGCAGGTGACCACAATTTTATCCACTGTCCATTGACCTTCCTTGGATTACAAGGTCAGCACGCCTAAGGAGGATCTTCTACGGATGCAGTTGGCTGGCCTGAAATCCTGTTGGTGTGACATCAAACTGTGGGCAGTTGTGCACCAGCTAAGGTTTTACTCAGGAATGTTTTGTGCCTTTTTTTTTTTGGTAAAGATTTTATTAATTTTCTCTTACATACATATATTAATTTTTCAACCAACGTGGGTTTAAAAACGCTAATACATATTCAGTTCCTAATCCTTCATTCTTTCCTCTAGCCCAGGGGTAGGCAACCTCGGCTCTTTGATGACTCGTGGACTTCAACTCCCAGAATTCCTGAGCCAGCCATGCTGAGGGGAAAGCGAGAGGTTTCCAAGCTGAGCCATGCTGGCTCAGGAATTCTGGGAGTTGAAGTCCACGAGTCATAAAAGAGCCAAGGTTGCCTATCCCTGCTCTAGCCATTGATAAAATAAATCCCAAGTTTGGTAGTATTCTGTTTCTTCTTTATCTTTCAGTCTCATAGTTGATCTGTCCATCTCTGCGCATTCCAATATTTTTCTTTTTCTTTTAACAAGTTTTATTGATTTTTTGGTTTTACAACAAAGTGTTTGAGACTCATCGTGGGGATAGGGTACTCCATAGAAAAAAGTAAGAAACATAATCATACATATATAATTCAAATTAATTCTTTAAAGGTTCCCTCTCTATTTTGTCAATCAAAAAAAAGAAAACTATCAATAATATTTCACCTATGATCAATTCCTGTTTTCAGGCTTAACTAACTTACAGTTACCATATTCCAATTTTAGCCTTAAATAAACATATAGTTTACACTTCGGGTATCCAATTTCCCTTATTTTGTAAAATATAAATTGTTTCTAAAATATACATATTATTCCAACCATTCTTTTTATACTTCTCAATTAACTTCTATCTCTTATTCTATTCTATTTCAAATACATATTTTATAAATGAACATACCTTTAAAATCCCTTTTTAACTCCTTATCTAAAATTTAATCTTATCAAAGTCATTATACCTTAAAAAGAAAACATATTATTTCACTAGACACCTTATTTCATTTCTAGTCTATATTCTATTTCTTCATCTGTTAACTTTTTGTTTACCATCTTTTCCGTATTACATTTCCCAACCATAATCAAATTACATCCCAACCATAGTCAAATCAATAATTTTCATCTCAGTAGTATTAACTCAGTCAAAATCTCTAAAAGCCTTTTTAACCCATCAGGTAGGATTTTAACTCTCATTTTTAAACCTAATTCTAGCTTTCTTTTTGGGCCAAGCAGGTTTCCACAAAAGAGCCTCTAATTCATCAAATCTTATTTGATTGTACATATTTCTCCACAGCTGAATCTGATCATAGTCCTCTTCTCTCCCCCCCCCAATATTTTTCTGATTAATTCTTCCTCCGGTGGTAATCCTTCATTTTTCCAATGTTGTGCAAAAATTACTCTTGCTGCTGTTGTGTAAAATCAAATGTAGGCTTTGTTTATTAATCTTTTCTGGCATTATACCTAATAAAGAAAAGTTCAGGTTTAAAATCAACATGTTCTCCCAACATTTTTTCTCACCACGCATGTACCTTTTTCCAATAAACCTTAGCTTTGCCACATGTCCACCAAACATGATAATAAGTTCCTGAGTTATACTTACATTTCCAGCATCTATCTGACATATTTTTAAACATTTTTGCTAATCTTGCTGGTGGCAAGTGCCATCTATAAAACATTTTATATAAACTTTCTTTATACGAGGTTGACATTGTCAATTTATAATTTCTCTCCCATCGCTTTTGCCACTTTTCTAGTTCTGTATTTTTGGTCACCACTATGTAAAAAAGATGTCGAGACTCTAGAAAGAATACAGAGAGAGCAAAAAGATGATTACGGGACTGGAGGCTAAAACATATAAGGAAGGCTGCTGGAATTGGGTATGTTAGTTTGAATGAGAAGAGGACGGGGGGGACATGATAGCAGGGTTCCAATATCTCAGGGGCTGCCCCAAAGAAGAGGGAGTCAAGCTATTCTCCAAAGCGCTGAAGCAGGACAAGAAGCAACGGATGGAAACTAATCAAGGAGAGAAGCAACCTAGAACTAAAGAGAAACTTCCTGACAGTTAGAACAATTAACAATTAACCAGTGGAACAACCTGCCGAAATGGTATAGGGTTTCCTGCCTGAGTAAGGGTTGGACTAGATTATCCATGGTCTCTTCCAACTTTATTATTATTTTATTATTATTATTATTATTATTTTATTATTATTATTATATTATTATTATTATTATTATTATTATTATTATTTATTATTATTATTATTATTATTATTATTATTATTATTTATTATTATTCCTGCATCAGTTGAATCGAGCTGACTATGGAAGTTTACTGCATGCAACTTACGTATCCAGTCCAACCACAGCAGCCAGAAGAAATAGCACAATTCAATTGTTTTTCCGCTTGCTCCCAGCCTGATGATGTTCAAGTCTTCAGATCAAAGCTCTCCTCCCAATGTCGAGGGCAGGTGCTTGTGGAGAAGCCCCAGTTGGTGTGTTTTCTGTTGTAGGGATGTGTTATATCCAGAGACATGGAATTTCCTTTTCATTGCTTTATATTTGAGCGCAAGCTCTGGAGTCAAGCAGCCCCACATTTTGTAAGATAATCAAAACAACGGTCAGAACTCCGGTCAGTTCACAGCGTAGCCAAGTTCAGCGGACGAAACCCGGACAGCCATTTGTCCAAAATGGTATAGGGTTTCCTGCCTGAGCAGGGGGTTGGACTAGATGACCTCCAAGGTCCCTTCCAACTTTATTATTATTATTATTATTATTAAACATGAACCTCAGTCAACTGAACATTCAAATTGGCTGGTGCTGATGGTTGACACGGGTTGCTACCAGCATCCTAGGTGTCAACCAGGTACCTTCTTAACATATAAGATGTTCCGAGTAGCGCAGTTTTTTGTAACATTGCTGGAGTTATTGCAGGAAGCTGCAGTTTCTTTATTATTATTATTATTATTATTATTATTACCAAAGTTTTTCGCCCATCTTATCATTGTTTCTTTAACTTGTTCGCTTTCCATTTCCAGGAGGAATGTTTTGTGCCTTGTTCATGCTCTGATTTCTCCATCCTCAGTGCAATTCCTGAAGGGCCAGTGTGCAAATTTTAAGGTTCGTCCTCTGATGGGAATTGGAGGGAGAGGGGAGCTGTTACTATTCACTCATACTAGCAGGGTTTGCCAGACTGGAGACTTGTGAGATGCCAAAGCAGAGAGGTGGACCCAGTGTGTAAGTTAAGTTATCAAACAACCTTCTTTTCCATACGCTCACAAGCGACCGGACTATCTCCCAGCCGGAAAAGGGCACTCCGCTTCCTCTCACCAGGAACACCAGCAGCTCCAGTTGGGTTTCCTCAAAGCCTTTGTGAGGCCACAAAGGGTCTGATCGTGGCTGCAACCTGTCTGAGCTTTAAGGGACACTTTTTAAATTTCAATTAATCAAAACGGTATCAACTTATCAGAATAAAAACAGCTTTTAAATGCTGATTAAAAATTAAATCAGCCATCTGTTATCCCTAGGGAGTCTCTCTCTCTCTCTCTCTCTTTTTAAAAGAGCTGAAATTCAGCTGAAAGTCAAACAAGTCATCTTTTTAACCCAAGTAATTCTCAGGCTGGAAAGCATGGGTTGAAATGGTTTCTAGGCTCCCAAATAGATTTCAGGGTACAGACCGTTTCGTCCTGAATGAGTCCGGGGGTCATCAGAAAAAAAAAAAACTTCTGGAAATTTGCAAAGGCTTTCGGAATATTTTGTCCAAGAACCGATTGTGGTGTTTCCTGAATGAAAGCAAGGGCACGTGTGATTGTTCTGCATTTCTGCGTCTCCGTGTGTTAATTAGCAAGAGTAAACGGCAAGATACGCAATGAGTGTGTGTGGCAGGCAGAAGAAATCAAAATTTGCCTGGAGATTGTCATGTTGCAAGAATTCCTTGGTTGTTTATCTGCCGTCACAGTCAAGTGCTCACATCTTGTGACTGGGTTATTAAGAGTGCTTCGAATTTGGCACGGGAATCCTCGGGAAATGTTTGCCGATGCCAACAAGTCAGCATTAAGCAAGACAGGTGACCTGGACTGGAAAAGCCTTTCCTTTCCATGGGAGCCAAAGGCCCGGTTTCCCCTTTAGACTCAGGAACTTCGAGGCCCAAGGAGCACCCATTGCCCCGAGGAGATGGTCACTTCTTTGGCCACAGCAGTGCAGACTGAGAACTGGACAGCTTCATGGGGTGAGGCCCTTCAGAAGGAGTCACACAACTCTCCGCCATCTTCTCCCAACCCAAAGGGCAGATGTGGTCTGTGGGATGGCAAAGCCAGGCCTGAATGGTGTTGCAGGCAAGGAAGCAGCCTCGGCTTCTGGTTCCCTCCCAGTCATTCCTTTATTTATTTTCTTAATTGGCAGCCTTTGGGTCTTCCCAAAAACCCAGAAGGGGGAGATGAGTCAAGGAGGGCTATTTATGCCAGACAAATGGTCCACAATCAGGCACCCTCTATGACCTGAATTATATCACAAGGGAATAATTGATCAAAATGGAGGGAGACTCCGTTTCAAATCAGAAGAAGCTGCTGGGCGTGGCTGAGTCAGGGCCTGACTGCCTGTCCCACCAGCATCGTCAGGAGAGGTGTGATTTTAAGGGTCCAGAGGGGATCGTAGGGATAAAAATCTTCCTTTTTAGAGGGGCTCTGCTGAGAGAACGATGTTCTTTTTTAATTTAATGATTTAACTTAATTTAATTTTTAATTTAATGAAGAGAAGGATGAGGGGGGACATAATAGCAGTGGTCCAATATCTCAGGGGCTGCCACAAAGAAGAGGGAGTCAAGCTATTCTCCAAAGCGCCTGAAGGCAGGACAAGAAGCGACGGGTGGAAACTAACCAAGGAGAGAAGCAACCTAGAACTGAGGAGAAACTTCCTGACAGTTAGAACAATTAACCAGTGGAACAACCTGCCTCCAGAAGCGGTGAATGCTCCAACACTTGAAGTTTTTAAGAAGAGACTGGACAGCCATTTGTCTGAAATGGTATAAGGTTTCCTGCCTGAGCAGAGGGTTGGACTAGATGACCTCCAAGGTCCTTTCCAACTTTTTATTATTATTATTATTATTATTATTATTATTATTATTATTTTGTCTTAATATACAGGTAGTCCTTGACTTATAACAGTTCATTTAGTGACCGTTCAACATTACGATGGCTCTGAAAAAAGTGACTTATGACTGTTTTTCACACTTTTTTTCACACACGGCATTGCAATGGTCACATGATCAAAACTGAGATGCTTGGCAACTGGCTCACATTTATGACGGTTGCACTGTCTCAGGGTCATGCGATCCCCTTTTGCAATCTTCTGACAAACAAAGTCTATGGGAAAGCCAGATTCACTTAACAGCCACATTACTAACTTAACAAATGCAATGACTCACTTAACAACTGTGCCAAGAAAAGTTGTAAAATGGAGCAAACTCACTTAACAAACGTTTCACTTAGCAACATAAATTTTTGGGCTCAGTTGTAACTCGAGGACTTCTTGTAATTGGTTTTAGGGGCTGCTTTTATTTATTCAGCTGGCGCAATGGCTCAGTGGTTGCTGGGTGTTGTGATTCCATGCCAGCCTGTGATCCCGGTAGTTTTGTCTGGGGAATTGGAGGAGGAGGAGGGGTCTGGAGAGCCATCAGAGTAGGACAAAGGCTCTGATGAGCTGCAGGACTTACAAACTAATGAAGAGGCTGGTCCTTCCACTCGTGATCAAGCTGAAAGCCAGCTGTGCTGGGAAGCTGAGTCGGACTCGGAGGAAGCACAGCTGGAAGACCTCAGAGACGCTTGTAAACGAAGACAGGTCACACGAGTAGGACAGAGGGAGGCAATGGGCGACTCCAGGGTAGGAGGAGAAAGCATTGAGAAGCCATGCCTTGGGGGCTGCGTAGCAAAAAGGGAATGTGTGGGCAGGGCTGGTTTCTGGAGACAACCGTTTGCAAAGAACTTCAGTGTCAAGGGATCACGGTCTGTTTATTTTGCCTGAGAGTTATTTCCTGTTTGACTCGTGCTCCGTTTTGCTTTTGGACAAGATCTCCGTTGTTTTCTGGGACAAATATCAGGTCTGTAACTCAAATAAAAAGGGTTTATTTTCCAGTCTACTGTTAAAAGAAGGGTTGTCTTTGTGAAGTAACAAGGACGTACGTAGGCTGGGGCAGAACACTGGGCTTGTCGGCTGGAAAGCCCGCAGCCAAGGTTCAAGACCCGAGCTCCACACGACGGGGTGAGCTCCCGTCCTTGCCCCAGTTCCCACTGACCTAGCAGTTCAAAAGCATGCAAATGCAAGTAGATAAATAGGTACCACCTCAGTGGGAAGGTAACAGTGCTCTATGATGTCATGGACTGCGGAAATTTCTTCAGACCACGCTGGCTCAGTGGCCTTGAAATGGAGATGAGCAAGGGCTAGCGGAGTATAATCCGCAGAGACTCCTTTATCTTTTTTCTCTTTTATTTATTTGGCCACCAAATGAATAATGCATCGTTCTTTGCATTATAGTTCTTCTTATCTTGAAAAATTGTTGTCAGCTGCCTTGAAGCTTCTTAATATAAACATTTAAGAGAAACTTTAACGATTTGAGATTTGAGATTGGTTTTAAACGTTAAAAGGAAGAATCCTCAAAAGTATCATTTCACTTGGGTTGCTAACAATTCTGTAAGAATTTCTCAAACTGAAGTTCTGTGTGTGTGTGTGTGTGTGTGTGTGCATATAAGCACACATTCACACTGTTCAAGTTGTGTGTTTTTTGTAGGTGAACACAAGCTGACGCAAGCCATGGTACAAATTCAAATACATACATTCTGTCCTTTCAAGTTGCTTTCTGATTCAAAATAAGAACAACCAAATAAGGCAACTACGAAAGTTTAGATGCATTTAGATTAACCTCTCATTGAACACAGATAAGATTTTCCAAGTGTTTCCTATTGCCAACTCAGAGATTTTTTCATTTCTGCTTTTCTGGGTCCCACCTCACAATAATTCTCCCCCAGGGCTGTGGGTCTCAAGAGAAGAAGAGTACATCAATGGGAACCGCTGAAAAAGACTCAACCCAAGCCTCGAGAAGGTCATTTTAAGTGGATATTCCCTGAGTGGGCACTCGGAGTTCTCCTTTCCAGAATTACTGGAGCAACCTTACTCCTACTAACAAAGCTCTCCAGTTACGCTGGACAATAGCCCAACCAGCAGTTTTAGATTGGCAAGTTTTAAAGATTTAAAATATTATGAAAACGATACACAATTCCTGCTGTGCTTTTCTGCAGGCTGGAGGCACCATTGCGTTTGATTCTTGAAAGGTTCTACTGCAGACAGAATGAAAGGATTAAATAACAAAAGGGGGAAAGGCAATCATTGCCAGTTGTGTTCCCCTTTTTTAAAGTTAAACTATATTTTTAAAAGTCATTGGGGTTTTTTTTTTATGATCAAATGTATTTAAGGGGAAATATGTGCTAAAATGGACACACAAATGTAGAATGCAGAGAAGACAAACTTACACAAACCACGAATACCTAAAAATCACAGAGATTACAAATAGGCTACTCCAGCTATCCCAGGGCAAGAGCAATGCCCCGGAGAAGCAGCCATAACCCTAGTTACACACAGTTGCAGAAATCCTCATTTTAGCTCATGTGTGAGAGTGAAAGTCAACATCTGTGATTAATCTTTCCAGACTACCCTCTGTCAATCTCCAGAGGTCCAGATCTGAGAGGAAAGAGGTATGGCGTCCGTGTGTGCATCTCCTCCTCCTCTTCCTCTTCCTCCTCCTCCTCCTCCTCCTCCTCCTCCTCCTCCTCATTTCACCAGAGACCCAAATACAAAATGCAACTCACTGGCCCTTTCAAACATTTACTGTGAGAAAATCTGATACAAAGACAGAATCATAATCAACCTTGAGCTTCAGGGATATATGCCAGGCTGCAAAATTAAATTTTAAATCCTATCGTAGGGAGATGAATATCTATTAACACAGTACAGAGAAAGCATTTTCCAGGGCGCATGTATAAAATGTTTCTGTCATCTGTCCCGGGAGAATTACTATCGTAAGGCAGAATGGAAGTTTATTTTAAGCTGCTACATGTAGAATGTCACAAAGCGGGCTTCTAATTTCGCATTCTTATTTTTTCTTCTTCTTTTTTATTTCTTTATAGGCCTTCAGTCCTCCAGGGAGTGTGACAAACCCACATAATATATCAGAGTACTGAAAAATACATTTGCAACTCCAATATAGCTGAGAGACGTGTTGAAAAGAAAAGAAAAGAAGAAGAAAAAGCACTGTACACCCAGAGAATGCGGTGTTAACTATTCATCTAAGAAATCTTCAATCTGTGCATTATTCATTGGAAAAGCAGGTTTTAAATTACTCTGCAGGGGTTGTCTTCTGAATAGCTACTTACCATCTTCTAATGCTGGGAAAGATTGAGGGCAATAGAAGAAGGGGACGACAGAGAATGAGGTGGCTGGATGGAGTCACTGAAGCAGTAGGCGTGAGCTTAAATGGACTCCAGAAGATGGTAGAGGACAGGAAGGCCTGGAGGAACGTTGTCCATGGGGTCGCGATGGGTCGGACACGACTTCGCAGCTAACAATAACAACAATCCTCTTCCCTGAAGAAGGGGGAGAGCAGGACTTGCAGCAAGAACTTGGTCAAACCATCCTCCCCTGCCACATTTCCCTCTCCAGCCCTGGACACTGATATGGCACAGAGTTATGGCCTCCGCGTCCATGAAGATATGGCTGCCCCACTAAGAGTCAAGGCAAGGAGTTGAAGGACGGCTGTCAGATGGCTTGGGCACAGGGGCTTGGGAGTCCCAGTCCATTGGAGTAGGGCATCAATGGTGAGCAGCCACATTTCTGCAGCCATCCAAAAGTACTCTGGTGACTGTCAGGCTCTTTCCATATATAGGTCTCTGCTTGAGAGCAGCCAAATGCTAGAAAATCTTCTGTATAACAGTCTAAAATCTTGATTCTGAGTCTCAGAGGAGCTGGCCTTTGAATGGACTTGATCAAGCTGTTGAAGGAAAAGTCTTCATCGTGGTTCAGTCCAAGCCGGGAATAAACAACATGGCGACTGCTTTAGAAAGAAGGTTGCAGTTTATTGAAGAGGAGAGCCAGACAGGAAGATGGCTCTGGAAGAAAAGAGAGCGAGCACATGTAGGGAGTGGGTTTTTATACCCTCTGGGGCTCTTGAGGTTGTTTCCTGTTCCTGTTTGAGGCTTTGTATTTCCTGTGTCATGTATTCTGAGCTGAGTCTGGGTGTGCCCTTTGGCATCTGTGGGTTAATCCTATTATGTCCTGTCTTAGAGTTTGGGTGGGGTATGTAGATTTTAGGTGTCTTTGTCTTCTTAATCTTCTAGTTGGGGGCCTCCAACCTTCCTGGATTATTTACATCTGCATTTCTACAGAGCTGGTTTCTGCTTGGGGGAGGGAGACTTGGGGCTATTAAAAAAACTGGGCATGCTTTTCTGCCTCTTTAAGATCCTTTGAGGAAATATATTTTTCTGCCGTTTTAATATTTCCTTCTCCCACAAAGCTTTGTCACCTCTTAGTATCCCATAAATATTCATCTCAAAACTGGCCAGTATGTTTTGTGTAGCACTCAACATACATATGAGCATCACACAGACATATTTGTGTGTACTCAAACTGAAATTTGACATGGCTATGGCTGCTCTAGACAATTAATTCCCAGTCCTATGCCTACGATACCCTAAATGCTTGACTGCGTTGTACTGCTTGATGTTTATAACATCTTCTGCATGATGTAAGAGTCTTCTCAAGAAGAGATGTGAAGCGTTCACGCCTTGATATTAAAACCACATGTGTCTCAAGCGTGGGAACATTTTCGTTTGTGGAGTAATTTTGTCACATCTCTTCCAGTGCGCTGGGGAGAAGCTGTGCCTTCTGCCTTCTTGTTTTGAAAGTAATATGTAATAATAATAAAGAACACTTTGTTTAAGTCTGCCCACTCCATCAAAGGGTTTTCCAGATGTGTCTTCATGATAATTTATATATATCTATGAAAATGAAAGTAGTGGTTTTATATTTTAACTGTCTGTTCCTACTTTAGCCAATTCTTAGAAGTTTTCTGACACAGCCACAGCTGCTTCGTTTCACAATTCATTTCTGCCAGAACAAAAGAAAAAAAACAATGTAAAACTAGAAAATCAATAAAATTTTCTTTAAAAAAATAAATAATAGTAACCAGGTAGAGCAGTCTTCTGGTCCCAGATGTTTTGGGATAATTTTTTTCCTAATTAGGCAGAGCACAACTGGGGCAGAAAAGATATGTCCAGGAAAATCTTGGCAAATGTATATCTGCCAACAGAAGATAAACACTAATGCATTTAATGAAATGAATTTTAGTTCCCAAGTGTTCTACCATAATAAATATGTTAGTCTTTAAAGGGCTAAAAAAAAAAAAACAATGTTTTTCTCCGTGTTTTCTTTTTCTTGTCATTTTATAAGATACCATGAAGATTTCAGGCAAAAATGAAATTGGCTATTACAGGGGTGAAGAATGATAAAGGCTCATTGGTCAATCCGGGGAGATTTGGGGGAAGGAAGGAAGGAAGGAAGGAAGGAAGGAAGGAAGGAAGGAAGGAAGGAAGGAAGGAAGGAAGGAAGGAAGGAAGGAAGGAAGGAAGGAAGGAAGGAAGGAAGGAAGGAAGGAAGGAGCTTCCAGTCATTCAGGACCAGAAAAAAAATATGCCAATCTCTGTGTTCTAGCATGCTCACAAAAAGCAGGGAAGGCATATTCAGGCCTCCTTAGCAGGTTTTTGTATTTAAATACAGACTGCATGCATGACCTTCCTCTGGGTGCCTTATGGAGATTACAAAAAGCCTGGTTCTGCTTTGTCGGTGTTTGCCTGGTGGTATAGTTTTAGTTATCTGGGAACCTTGCAGCAAGACTGAAACTCGGAGTCCCAGGCATGGAGAGGCCCTGACAGGCAGCACCTGCTGGAGTTTTTGGTCTGCCCAACGTACCACCGCTTCGGTATAGGTCCCCCTATTATACAGAACTAAATATTGATATGTTTATAAATATACTTATATACAAATCAATAAGCAATGTTTTTCTCCCAATCTATTCAACGAATAGCTAAGGGAATTATTTTTATTCAGACAACGTCTGCATTTTACTATTTCCCTTTATATACCGGCAGTCCCCTGGACTGCAAGGCGATCAAACCGGTCAGTCCTAGAGGAGATCAACCCTGACTGGTCTTTAGAAGGCCAGATCCTGAAGTTGAAACTCAAGTACTTTGGCCTAATGAGAAGGAAGGACTCACTGGAGAAGAGCCTAATGCTGGGAAAGATGGAGGGCAATAGAAGAAGGGGACGACAGAGAATGAGGTGGCTGGATGGAGTCACTGAAGCAGTAGGCGTGAGCTTAAATGGACTCCAGAAGATGGTAGAGGACAGGAAGGCCTGGAGGAACATTGTCCATGGGGTCACAATGGGTCAGACACGACTTCGCAACTAACAATAACAACAATAACAGGCAGTCCTTGACTTGCAGTCACAATTAAGCCTGGAATTTTGATCATAAATCATTGTGGTTGTTAAGGGAGATGCCCATGTGGGTCTTGCGTCATTGGCAGAAGTCTTGGGTTGGATCAAATGCATTGGAGTGACGCCTGAAGAAACCTCCTCTCCTCTTACGCTTTTTGTCCATTTAAAATTAATTCTAAAATTGCCATAATGAAAGAAGAATCAACCTCTTCTAATTCAACAGACAAGAAATTCTCCTTGTTTCAAAACATCGTGATGGACTGTCTTCTGAATTAGCAGCAGCTTTGTACCAAAACAAAGAGTTGTGATACATTAAAGGAATTAATTTATTGTATGTGTTTCTGCAAGTTAGGAATCAGGTCTACAGATTCAGTAAACTCTAATTAATCTCGGTAGGTGCTATAATAAATGTGTTACTTTTCAAGGTGATGTAAAATTCTACCCTTGGAGAGTATTCAGGAGCTACAGCTGGTGCAGTTCTGGCGACCCTTAGGGTGACACATATAATACCATTGTTGCATAGGCTGCATTGGTTACAAGTTTGATTCAGGGTCCAATTCAAAATGTTGGTTTGGGCTTGTTAAAAATAAACAGGAATATGAGTAGTGCTCAGGAAAGAAGATTAGTAATTATATATCTATTCCTGCTGGGTTTCAAACCAGGGACTGTCAGACCTGCCCCAGTCAGCCCCCTCAAGAAAGTACTTGAATCCATTGAGTTGACTCAAAAAAACGTTTGCTGAGAGAAATTGGATGCAGTAAAGTCAGGCAAAATCTGACGGTCCCGTGTAAAGCAGAAAGCAATTATTTCAGTTTCCCAATCCTAACCCCCCTGACTAGCCCATAGGCAGCCAATGTGATGCCGAGAAGATCTTTTGAGAACACTGAGGTGCTAGGGCAGATAACAGTTCACGCTCAGGGCTTGATGGCCTTGGAACCTGGTGAAAACCAGCTGGGAAGGAGTCCGTCCCGTCTCCGAAAACAGTCCCCCTCCTTAATTCCCAAGTGAACAGCAGAAGCGAAAAACACCCAAGCATGCCATCCCCCCCCCCCACACGCTCAGCATGATGGCAGGACACCAGAGAACGATGGTGGACCTGACAGTGACCTTCTGAAAAGCACCAATGAAATGGTCTGCAGCAGAGATTACAGTGTGCAGGTCAGCAGTGTCAGACCCACCCCTGTGCCCCAGAGTCAAAGTGGGGAGGTTGAATCTGGGCCAAAGCAAAGATCAGCAAGTCAACTGGACAAAGACCTTTCAGCCAGCATGAGCTGGAAAATGACCCTTTCAAGGTGGAGAAGGAAACCATGGGGAGAGTTCACAGTGGCCTGGAGGTAGGAGGGCAGTGGGAGGTGTTCCTGCACTCTAGAAACACCTGGTGGCTGATGTCAGGTGCCTCCTTTTGATAACATGATGGGTGAGAGAGAGAATGCTGAAGGGCACCGTTAGCACTGCATTAATTTTAGTAGTCTAAGAAGGATGCTTCTTGCTCATGTCTCTTTTTCAAAGATGGGCCAAGGACAGGGATGTCCAGGGGTTGCGGCCAAAAGAGACAAGATGCCAGCAATGAAGTGTCTGTTTTTCGTGTACATCTCACAGACAACACACTTAAAAAAACACACTTGAACTCATCTCAGCTGCCATCTTGACTCCACTGGTGAAGGAGAAAACCTTTCCAGAACTGTTTTGACAGGGTTTTGAGGGTTGATTCTCTTCCTGACATCTAGTAGAATTTTATTGTTGTACGCAAAGAGTTGTTGCTTCTACATACATGTTTCTTTTATCACAGTCACTCTGACCACACGTCAAAGTCTTTTGCCTTCACATTTCACAGCCTTGCCAGGCTTCTCTCCCACCATTTCCTTAATCTTAAAATAATAACTTGAGATACATGCAACTTTACAGTCAATGAGAAACAGCCACAAAGGCTGAACACAGCAAACCCTTCTGGAAAAACGGTGCCAAAGCATCAAAGGAAGAGCTCTGATCTGCAGACAGACGTCAGTGCCACCTGCTGGTCTGGGGTGAATAATTAGGGACTGCAAAGAGAGAGCTGGTTTACATTACAAAATGAAGTGGGAAAAGTTGTCATTAGTGACAAGTCTGAAAATCATAGCCTGTATCACGCTAAAATGATCCCAAATGTAACATCAAAAGTAATGCATGTTTAATTCAACTATTTATCTTTTCCCATGCAGTACGAAGGGACAATTGATTTTAACTTGCTCCGTCACAAAATCTTACGAACAGTTTGTTGTTGTTAGTTGCGAAGTCGTGTCCGACCCATCGCGACCCCTGTGGACAACGTTCCTCCAGGCCTTCCTGTCCTCTACCATCTTCTGGAGTCCATTTAAGCTCACGCCTACTGCTTCAGTGACTCCATCCAGCCACCTCATTCTCTGTCGTCCCCTTCTTCTGTTGCCCTCAATCTTTCCCAGCATTAGGCTCTTCTCCAGTGAGTCCTTCCTTCTCATTAGGTGGCCAAAGTACTTGAGTTTCAACTTCAGGATCTGGCCTTCTAAGGAGCAGTCAGGGTGAGAAAAACATGACGGGGGTGGGGAGGGGTTTACTTTGGGAGAGTGGGAAGACCCACAGCCAGGATCAGCCTTCCCAGGGATGTGATCAACCCCAGCATTCCCTGGGGCCCATGGAAAGTTTCTGGTGATGCTTCTTCCATTCTCCTAGGATGCTTTCATAGCGTGCCTGGGAAATGTGTCAATTAAAAACCCGAGAGGTAATTTTCGTGCTTCACCTGGATGTTAAGGAGGTTGCAAATTTACCCTCTCTTTCATACTTAAATAACTTTAACCTGAGTACCGACCTTTTAATATGCAAATAGCTCGGTTTTGTGTTATGCGTTGGGCTGATTGTGGAAAGGAATAGGGAAGGAATCTGAAAGGAATTCACTTTGAAGTAAACTCGGTTTGAAAGTCAAGGTGATAAGAAACCCGGACTGTGTGTGTGTGTGTGTGTGTGTGTGTGTGTGTGTGTGTGTACATGCAAGCATCCCCCCCCACAACACCCCCCCCCCACACACACGGAAGACTATTCAGAGCAGTATCTGCCCTGCTCAGATCGGAGAGTCTGTAGCAGTAATGAAAACCAGCGGGAGATTTCAAACTTACAACACCGCCAGCGAATTTGGCGAATGCATAATGCATAGCGAAAGAGTTACAGACTTCCAATAGTTCCTTTGGGAGTCATTTTTATTCTTTGCTTTCAGGACTGTTGAAAACTTTAAGTGCTGCAACACCTGGAAGATTCAAACTGAACATCCTGTTAAAACCCAAAATTTGGAGGATGGAAATAGAATGGGGGGGGGAGAAGAGAAATCGGACTGGACTGTGTTACATCTGCAAGGGGAGGGAAATAGCTAGTCCTTGGGAAGGGGGGGGGCATTATTGCTATTCTTTACATGCAGACCAATCTTGTTATTATTCCTTATGCTCATCAGCACTCCTTCCCTTACAAGCAAAGGAACACAGGGATCTCCTTATTAGAAGGATATAAATATTTAAAGCGGGAGAATAAGTGCAGAAGAAACAGAATATCTGCGATTGACTTTCTATCCTGTTTTAATCTAAGAAGTCAGAAGTCTGGATGGTGGGAGGAGAATGCTAATCCTTCCTTCAGGGCCCATCTTCCTGATCCAAAGCAGCTTTCCCATCACTGCTTATTAAGCAAAATATCTAAACACCCAGAATTTTTCCTCTACAAAATAATATGATAGACTTGTGCAGGGGGAAGAAAAATTCTATGGCAAACCATTGATGCAGCCCTCTCTCTGTGAACCCACTCTCCATCACCAGAGTTAGAATAACTTATATGTATACAGTAGTACTGTTCAGACATTTAAAAAAAAAACAACCCTACTGATTCTAACACATGTGGATGCACAACTACAAATGGCCACCAGAGGGCAGAGAATAACTACAGTAGAATTTTCTGTGTCTATTTGCTGCCCTCTACTGGTAAAAGACGCTTGCTCCTGGGGAGGAAAGCTATGGCAAATCATTCTAGACAGCATACTAAAAAGCAGAGACATCACCCTGCCAACAAAAGTACGTATAGTCAAGGCCATGGTTTTCCCAGTTGCAATGTATGGCTGTGAAAGTTGGACCATAAGAAAGGCTGAGCGCCAAAAAATTGAGGCCTTTGAACTATGGTGCTGGAGAAGACTCCTGCAAGTCCCTTGGACTGCAAGGCGATCAAACCGGTCAGTCCTAGAGGAGATCAACCCCAACTGCTCTTTAGAAGGCCAGGTCCTGAAGTTGAAACTCAAGTACTTTGGCCACCTAATGAGAAGGAAGGACTCACTGGAGAAGAGCCTAATGCTGGGAAAGATTGAGGGCAACAGAAGAAGGGGACGACAGAGAATGAGGTGGCTAGATGGAGTCACTGAAGCAGTAGGCGTGAGCTTAAATGGACTCCAGAAGATGGTAGAGGACAGGAAGGCCTGGAGGAATGTTGTCCATGGGTCGCGATGGGTCGGACACGACTTCGCAACTAACAACAACAACTGGTCTTCTAGGGTTAAAGACAGTGGACTAGAAACCAGAAGACCAGGTGTTAGCCTGCCTTTGGCATGAAGTTAGCTGGGTGACTTTGGGCCAGTCACACTCGGCCTTCAGAAGAAGACCAACAGAGCAAACCACTTCCCAAAATGCAGCCAAGAAACCTCCAGGGCCTTCTCCAGGGAGTCACCAGGAGTCAAGACTGATCTAAAGATAGATACGCATGCAAAAGAGGGGGGGACAGCAAAAGGGAAAAGGTGGATTCCTCCCCTATCATGACCAGTGATCTTGGGTTCATGTTGAATAGGAGGATCGATGGAAGAGAAATATTAGAGAAAACTTAGAGAAAACTGGTGCTTTTACCCATGAAATATTACTTCCGTATTGATTCGTTGATTATTTATTTGGTTGGTTGGTTATGAAATTTAGAGGCCACCTGACTGCAGGATGACTTTGATCATCATACACTTAAAAAGATAGAAAGCTGTATAAAAAGAGAAATCATTTATATCCGTACACAGCACATTCCATATACCATAAATGTAACTGACAGAAGCTCCACAGCCCCCTACCCCAAGGCCTAGGGCAGGGGTAGGCAACCTTGGCTCTTTTATGAGGCGTGGACTTCAACTCCCAGAATTCCTGAGCCAGCCATGCTGAGGGGAAAGGGAGAGGTTTCCAAGCTGAGCCATGCTGGCTCAGGAATTCTGAGAGTTGAAGTCCACCAGTCATAAAAGAGCCAAGGTTGCCTACTCCTGGCCTAGGGGAATAGCTAAGTTTCTAAAATGGAAGCAAGATGGATCTCTAGGGGGGCGGCATTCCCGAGGGAGGCACAGTGATTGCCAAAATAGGTAAACTCTTCCATAAAACGTCTTGGAAATGCAATAATCAGATTTGATCCCTCTTTCTCATTTAGTTGCAATGCTGTAAAGCCCAACAATTCTGGAAGATTTTATTGTAGACCGAGTCAAATATTAAAAGTTGAATTTTTTTCCCATCCAACTGTTTTTCTATTAACTGCTAAATATTGTATTCCCATTAAGCACATCAATTTGGCTTTGTGTAAAGCAACAGCTGGAAGGACACTTGATGCCCTTTATTGGAAAACCTGTATAATTCCTTCTATAAAAGAAACTTAAGTTGTGTGAACATGAATCAGTGTAAGAAATAACCTATTATCTCTCTCTCAGGAATGCTCAGAGTCACCTCATTAGTTCTAAGGTTTTTAAACACAGAACAGGACGGAAGGAATTACGAAGCAAGAGTGAACGTTCAGATTGCTGATAGAAATTTAAAAAACTGATAACACAAAATTCAGAAAACCCTTTTCTTTGAAATGCTCCTTTGGTTCTATGGAAATGCCTTGAAGGATCTACCTTGACTCTTCCTTGGACTTCTTTCTCCTCTAAGAATGGCTGGGCAATTTTTTTTTGCTTTTCTCCTCCCAGAGATTGACAGGCAGTTTTAGCCTCCAAATTAGAAGTCTGGAGGCTAAAACATATAAGGAACGGTTGCTGGAGTTGGGTATGTCTAGTTTAATGAAGAGAAGGATGAGGGGGGACATGATAGCAGCGTTCCAATATCTCAGGGGCTGCCTCAAAGAAGAGGGAGTCAAGCTATTCTCCAAAGCACCTGAAGGCAGGACAAGAAGCAACGGATGAAAACTAATCAAGGAGAGAAGAAACCTAGAACTAAGGAGAAACTTCCTGACAGTTAGAACAATTAACCAGTGGAACAACCTGCCTCCAGAAGCGGTGAATGCTCCAACACTGGAAGTTTTTAAGAAGAGACTGGACAGCCATTTGTCTGAAATGGTATAGGGTTTCCTGCCTGAGCAGGGGGTTGGACTAGATGACCTCCAAGGTCCCTTCCCACTTTATTATTATTATTATTATTATTATTATTATTATTATTATTATTATTATTATTATTATTATTATTATTATTATTATTATTATTATTATTATTATTATTATTATTACTACTACTACTACTACTACTACTACTACTACTACTACTACTTCACTCTGGTTTCTAATTCTTCTGCCATTCCCAATATGCTCCTGATTTCTTTCCCATTGTAGTCAGGGGTCATTTTGACCCAAATATGCATTCTGGTATTGAGGGGCCCTAAAGCCTGGCAAACTATGCCGCCACCTGCCTTGGGTCCAGGGGTGCAGATGCTGTGAGGGAGGCATCCATCTAGCACTTCGTCGGAACATGTGATGGGCACAGTACCAAAATCCCATATCTCCGTGCTTAAGAAATCCCATTAGGTTCAACAATATTTGTTCTCTAATAGGATTGTGGCTTTAGTTATTCAGCCTGCTATAATACGTTAAATGTTTGGGTTTAGGGAAGAGACTTTTATAAAGAATAAAATGTTTTAGGGTGGTTTTTTTTTTAGTACACATATTTAAGCTGTTTGGGCAATAAATAGCAGTTTAATTTAGGAACCACAATAGCTATCTTCGAAGGCACATCTTGATGATAAAATTGTGGCAATAGTATGTGATTATTGCTTCCTTATTGCTGAGCAATGTGACGGCATCTGTGATCAGACGGCCCACTCAACAGGCTGTCTGTATTTTCTCTGTATGAAACGGTTCCGCCGACAAAAATGTTCATACTGAGGATATACAATGCCTAGATCAGGGGTAGGCAACCTTGGCTCTTTTATGACTGGTGGACTTCAACTCCCAGAATTCCTGAGCCAGCCATGCTGAGGGGAAAGGGAGAGGTTTCCAAGCTGAGCCATGCTGGCTCAGGAATTCTGGGAGTTGAAGTCCACCAGTCATAAAAGAGCCAAGGTTGCCTACCCCTGGCCTAGATGATCAACACGTTTCCCTCAACCATAAAAGAATGATCAAAATTCACTTTTGTTTTGTAATAAAAATTTATAAGGACCAAAAAGAAAAAGAAATTCCAGGCACAGCCTAGGCCTCAGCCCACATCATACCGTCCATCTAAGTAACCAGGAAGGCATTAAAATCTCAGCGGATCAGCGAGAAGATGCTGTTTGATGAGATTGTGCCAAAGCTCCTTGCTCTGAGAAAAGTGAGGGACACAACAAAAGGAAGGGAGGGGTCACCTCCTGGAAGTGGCTTAGCTCAATTTCTGAGTCATCCTTTTGCCCAAAGAGTGAGCATGAAGCACCAAAAATGTCTTACAAAGATGGGGCAGGTCACAAACAGCACCGGATTTGTCTGAATGCCAACCAGCCGTCCAGGGGTTCTCTGGCGTTTTTGGACTTGGCTTGGTACTATTTCATTATTTCCAGAGCTGCAGAGGTCAGAAAAAGCTACCTGAAGTGAAGCTTTTCCTGGATGCATTTACATTTTAGAAAGAGGAATTGGAAATTTAGAGGAAGGCAAAAATATATTCTAAGCTCTCAGGGCCAATGCTAATGCTGGTCAGGGGGTCTGAAGGCTTACCTACGTTGCTGATTCCTCCAGACTTCACGAGGAGTTTATTTAGCCCTGAAAATTGTTGAGAAATGCAGAAAGGACTTACAGAACTTGCAAGAATCATTTCAGCTGACTGCATGTAAAGAGCGCAGGCACCACAATGTGCAGGTAAAAGAATGAGTGCCGTCCTGCAGCTTGTCTGCTTGTCTTGCAATAGTGAAACCATCTGGAGCACAAAAAACACACCGGTCATTCCAGAAGCTCCCATTAGTTCCAACATCATCATCACAGAATCTAAATTCCCTCCCCGGTTGGATTCTTGCCTGTCAGCTCTTAGGCCAGTTTTTTAAATTGTTTTAGTTCTGCAGCTGAAGATCAAAGTCATGATCAGATTCACTGCAGGGCTGAACCCTCACACCTTGACCTGGCAAAGGAGACCTGGTTGATTGAAGTCGGATTCGGTTTGCTCAAAATTTGCATTAGGTTGTTCTGTGCCAGAAGCAAATCCAACCGAGTTCCACTGACCTTAGTTGCAGTTCAGCAGCGTTTGGCATGCATCCCAAATCTCCTTAAATTACAGGATGAAAACATCCTGCAGCGTTTGATAAGATGCAGACCTCTACATAGCCCATGCTTAACCTGACAGGTATCATTTCTGAGAGCTGCATTTTGAAGAATTTGTCCCAAAAGGCAATAGAAATAAAAATAATGGAGTGTCTGCTCCAAAGAACCAAAATGCTGAAAAAAAAAAAAAAAAGAATCTCCAGAAGTAACCAGCTGGAAAAGAAAAAAAAAAGGATCAAATCTCACAGGAATCAGGAGGGAAAATCTTTATTGAAAAATGCATCCCGACGTGTTTTAGAGAATTTCATTTCTTCTTCGGGGCAATTCTTCTGGTTAACTAAAAGGAATTTGGGATCGATGTGAGCTTGCTCTATCGCCACGCAGGGAGCCCCAGTAAAACATTGGGATGAGAAGGAAATGCTTGCTAGACTGAGCCATGTCTAGAAACGAGAATGGCATTTGCTGGACTAAACATGGTTTGGCTGAATAAAAGCCTTTTGCTGCTGAACGCTCCAACTATGGGCACCTCCAATGTGTTTGCCTGTGTTGTCTGTTGCCCTCTTGGAGAAGAATAAACTGGGCATTTAATATTATCTTGTCTCAATCCAGCTTTTCCTTCCATTATCCAATGTGGCCTTTCCCAAGCTTTCCCCTCAGGTGTGTTGGGTTGCAGCTCCAGAGGACACCCGGCAGAGAAGATATATATTGAATTGGAACAGCTTTGAGGGTCCCGGGCAGAGACCTGGCACATCCTTCACTAGCTGGTCCTCTTGAACTGCAGACGCCATCACATTTGATTGACAGCCCCTCGGGATGGCCTTAGGCGCTGCAAGGAAAGGTCACAGCAGCTGTCCACAAAAGTATTTTGCCTTATTTTGTGGAGCCGAGGCATGCAACTTCACACTTAGTCTCTTGTGGATAGATGGCAGTCTGGTCTAGGGTATTTTAAAATATTTTTTTGGGGTGGAACTGGCAATTAGCTGAGTTCAAAGAGAAGAAAATAATAGTCATGGAAGATCCTACAGAAATGGCACCTTTTAACTTCTTTTTCAACCCAGCTAATTGGCAGTTGAGGATCCCGACTGCCCCAGTTCTCAGTGTACAGCTGTTCTTTTATAAATCATGTGCTTTGAATCCAGAAGTCTGTGGAATCTATAAATTGAGTATAAAGGTACAAATTGGCCATCTTCTCTGTAGATCTGAAATGAAGTTTCCATCCACTTATAGTAGTCCTCTGTTCTCTTTCTCTCTTTCTTGTAGCAAAATATCATCCAAACACATAAGAACAATTTACCAGAAAGCAAGCAAATTGCTCAAGGCTGTAAAATGTTCCCCTAACAGCAGAGGCTGTCATTGTCTCAAGTATGCTGTGATCCCACACAGTTTTTTCTCTCTCTTTGAATTACACTAATGGACTATTTAAAAATGAATCTCACATTGTGTGGTATTTCATTGATCCATTGACATTTTAACCTGGTTAATCTCTGCTCTTGTGTCTTCTAACATCTGGATAATGTAATTCTGCACTTTGGGCACTAGATGGCAGTAGATTTTGTTACTTCTGATTTCATATCTGTGTTCAAGAAAGATAAAATAGCATTCCTATATAGTGGTCCACCAGATGCTTAGCCTGAAAATCTCTGAATGGCGATTTGTCTGTGTTCATTGCAACACATAAAGGGCTTCATCTATTTTAAGTGCTGCTTTAATGAAGTGACTAAACAAAAATGAGAATAAAATCTCAGGTTCAAGAGTGTCCCCAGTTCTTCCTTTATTGTGGTTGGCATAAAATATATGTGACGTTTGTCAAGGGAACTCCACGGTTTCTTAGTCCTTGATTTGCCCCCTAAAGGTGATAAGTTTTGCTGTTGCCTCTTTTTTTCTTTTTAATCTCTGCAGTTTATTGCGTCTATTTCTGTTTCATATTCATACTTCTGTTTTTTATCCTGCAGCTCTGGGAGCATTTCAAAGCCTTAGGGTTTATTTCAAATAATGCTGTAAGACATGCACAGGTATTGTTTTTGTTATCACTTCATATAATCCACACACACCCTTAGATTTATTAGAAGTGTAATTTACTATGGCCTCAGCTTTGCTCAAATGCCCCCTGTCAAACTGGCACTACAGAGAAAACAAAAGGGCAGTTTTTCAGCATTAACATCTTCAGTTCACCCCAATGCAGTACTTGGAAGATCCAACTGGAAACAGCCTTTCATTTGGCTTTCTCAGAAACTATGTCCCCTTCCCACCACTCTTGGCCCCTTTGAAAGCAATCCTGATGGGATTTGTTCATTCATTCATTCATTCATGCATGAATGCATGCATCCAACAAAATGAAATTCAGTGGTGAAAAAAGTAAGGTTCTACATTTAGGCAAGAAAAACCAAATGTACAGGTATAGTATAGGGGGTACCTTGCTCAACAGTAGTAACTGTGAGAGGGATCTCGGAGTCCTAGTGGACAATCACTTAGATATGAGCCAGCCGTGTGCTGCAGCTGCCAAAAAAGCCAACACAGTGCTAGGCTGCATTAACAGAGGGATAGAATCAAAACCACGTGAAGTGTTAATACCACTTTACAATGCCTTGGTGAGGCCACACCTGGAATACTGCATCCAGTTTTGGTCACCACGATGTAAAAAAGATGTTGAGACTCTAGAAAGAGTACAGAGAAGAGCAACAAAGATTATTAGGGGACTGGAGGCTAAAGCATGTAAGGAACGGCTGCTGGAATTGGGTATGTCTAGT